>CM054945.1:2912806-2952577 GCA_029168755.2 Tillandsia fasciculata
TTGCATCTATTTTAACCAAGTACAGGACAATTGCATGCTTGTTTGGACATCTGGTTAGGCACTATTTACTGCTGCACTATCATATTGGAAATGACTTAGAGAAACCATATTTAGCTGTTCTCCTTTCATTCAGTTGCAGTTGCTCGAGTTAGAGCAGGGGTATGGGATAGTGTAGTCGAGGCCCATGGAGTCAGGGTTAGATTAGACTCGATTATGGATCGTGGGGCATTGTGGCAACCGCGGACATTGGGCGTTTAGCAGCTGTTGATTACTTTATCAGATTTGGACTTGTGGGGTGTTGCGGCGACCGGGGACATTGGGCGGTTGACCGGATGTTTTACTTATGCATCAGATTGTGTATCATATTACTCTAGTGTAATAGAGTTTCCCTCTTATTGAGTATTACTACCAAAAATGGGGGATCGGGGTTCCTTTAGTGGATAGAGATTTCCACTTTGATCATAGTCATGATCAAAGTCCTGCTAGACTGAGATACTTGTTACAGAGTTATTTTACTCGTGTGGGTCGCTCCCCTAGAGTGCCACTCCGGAGTGTGCGATCGGACGGTTATGTGTCGATCTCTTACTTATTTTGGGATGCGAGCCATGTGGGCCGATCCCGTTTTCGAGCCATGTGTGCAGATTCCGCTGAGCAGGCAATGCAGTTCTACTGGTGGCACATGATTGGGTTATTTGGACAGATACAATTTTCTGATGCATTCATACAGTCATCTCTTTTGATACTGCATTTAGAGGCATTGTAGTGATAGTTTTTATTATCAGTAGCCTTTATAGCTTACTACTGTTTTTCCCATTTTGCCTCTAGTAGTCCTAGTGGGCACGTCAGAGTTTGAGGTTTTCCCACTAGGGGAGGCTACTGTTCTTTATAGTAGTTCTCACCTGCTTTGTCTTTCTCTTCTTTTCCCCTTTGTTTTGCAGAGTCTTCTGCGGGAGTTGCAGGGCCAGCCTCGGGCAGACCGAGGTAAGCAGATCGCTGACTAGATAGTTCATCTACCCCGACTTCGAGCTTAGTCGTGTATCAGTTGTACCCTTTCTTTTCTCAGACAGTTGTAGTTTTTGGGCCTGGCTCTTGCCAGCTGTTTGTACTTATTTGGTGAGCTGGGAGAGACACTTGTATTTTGAGAGTTTTTATTATGCTTTTACTTTCCAGTGTAGTCTGAGATGTAGTAGACTTATTTTAGCTCTGTTTATTGCTCCTTTATCTATATCTTTAAATCTTAGCAGGTTACCCCGCTTCGTGTACACGGAAAATTCTGTGTGCACGGCGATCTGTGGACGGGCCCGGGTTTCTGGTTTACACCCGGGGCGTGACACCGGGCGTATCGTTCTTCCACCAAATACGAACGTTCCCTTCAGACAGTGGACAGCCAAGGGAACCGTCATGTTCCTCCATCAGTAGGTCTTCAAAAAGTTTCTCCATGGTATCCACCCATTTCTCTACGACCCAAGGGTCGGTCGTTCTCCCTCAAAGGTGGGCGGATCGTGCTTCTTGAACTCTTCCAGGTTCGTCCTCACTCTTTTCCGTTTGGTTCGCTGATCCGTTGCTTCTCCTGCAGCTGCGGAAACCCCGGGAGTAGGGGTCGTCACCGCTTCCCTTGCTGAGTCCCCCCTAGTCTTTCCCAGTTCGGGTTTTGATGCCGCCGGGGTGGTATGTCCAAAGGTGTTGTGGGTCGCCCTGCCGACACGCCTGTCCTCGAAGTCTGAAGGGGCGCGGCAGCAGTGCACCCCCTGCCCCTGGCGGTCCGTAGTGGGGCGTCCGATTCGGGCGGAGGGGATCGGAGCGTCCTCCACTTGCGCGGTTGCTGCCGCTCGTTAACTGACGGACTTGTTCTGTCAGCGTTCCAATTGCCCGGCCATTTCTCGTACTTGCTTGTCGGAGGAGTTGGTTCCGCAGCGTCGGGGCCGTACTTTCTCACCCCGTTATCGGTCGATTGACCTAGTCCGGCCATTATATGCTGTAAAAAAGAAAACCGCGGTCACCCTAAAGTTACTGGCCTAACACCTGACCTATGACGCACCTAATTAAATCCCCCCTGTACACTCACGTTCTACCGCTCCTACACCTTGGTTATCTCATGTTCAATTGCTTGTGGCGTTATGCACTGTGGATGTTGGTCACTGCTACTGTGGTTAAAGTGTTTTTCTTTGATGACCATATATCTGTCACCCCCCGAAGGTCTAAGAATTAGCGAAAAACGTACATATATTTTTTTTTGTAAATGACCTTGCTACCGGTGCGCGTCAGACCCGCCACATATAAATTTCACTCTTTTTGGACAGAGTCTCCTTTGTTATCTGCACGGCGCACATTTACAACATCACTCTTTAACCCAATCACAGTGAATACGACGAGAGAGAAGTAATACCATTTAATTACATTAAAACGTCAGAGATACTACGGGTTGCAAACGGTGTCCACACGACACCGAGATTTTGGAAAAGCATTTACACAAGTCACAATAGGGCGGCTACATGTCACGCCCCGGGTGTAAACCAGAACCCGGGCTCGTCTACAGATCCGCCGTATACACGGAATTTTCCGTGTATACGAAGCGCTGGTAACCTGCTCAAATACAAAGGATATAATAACAGAGCATAAACAGAGCTAAACTAGAACTAATACATCTCAGATAAAGCTGAAAAGTAAAGTGCAGAAATAAACTCTCAATAATACATATGTCTCTCCCAGCTCACTAATCAAATACAACCAGCCGGACGCAGCCGGACCCAAAATGAAATGAAAAGTAGAGTATCTGAGAGTATCTGGGGTACATCTAGTAGCAGAACTGGTGCCTGGGTAGACCGCTATCTAATCCGCGATCCACTCACCTCGATCCGCTGAGGAGGGTCCCGCAGCTCCCGCAGACGACACTGCAAAACAAAGGGGAAAGAGAGAAAGAAAAACAGTGGGGAGTGAGAACTACTATAGAACAGTAGCCTCCTCCTAGTGGGTAAACCTCAACTCAAATGTGCCCACCAGGACTATAAGAGGCGGAAGAATGAACAAAGGTGGTAAGCTGAAACAAAACTGCTGATGATGAATAAAGCTACCACTACATGCCTCTAATGAGCTAACAGATAGTATAGCTACATGTATGCATCAGAAGGTAAATGCCTGCCTGCCTAGACCCAATCGATACACCAGTAAGCACTGGTACTGCCTGCTCTGCCTGCCTGTCTGCCGAATCGGGTATGCTGGCCACACATAACACCGATAGGGGATGAGAGTCCCGAGGACTCGAAGCCTGTAAAACGCACACTCCGGAGTGGCACTCGAGGGGAGCGACCCACACGAGTATAATGCCTGGGTAACAAGTACCAAATCAGCAGGACTGGATCATGACTCTGATCAAAGTGGGAAAACCCATCCACTAAAAGGAGACCCGATCTCAACCCGATGCAAGATAAACAAATAGTGGGAAACCCCATCCACTAAAAGGAGACCCGATACCCAATCTGATGCAATAACCACTGTCCGGTCAACCGCCCAAGGTCCGCGGTTGCCGCAATACCCTGCCCTCACAGCCTGCCTGTCCCAAAACCCTCAACTGTCTGACTACACTATCCCAGCCCCTGCTCGAACCCGAGCGTACTATCCCCCAAATGTAGACAAAAGAAGAGAAAAGCATGGTTTCTCCTAAGTCAATGCCATCATGATAGTGTAGCAGAAAAAGGTGGCCTAACTAGATGTCCATTTAAGCATGCAAAGTCCTTTATATAAAAACAGGGTTTAAATATTATTATCTTTCACAAGATAGAGGTATGCCACTAGTTAAACTTCCATTTGCCAAGTAATCCCATGTCCATTTATCACATAAACATAAGAGGTCCCAATGTGTACAAGCAATATAGTCCAATTCCAATTACCCTGCCATTTATTTACTTTTTACCGGTTCATTTAGCAATGTAATAAAAGCAACTCAAATAGGCCTAGTGGGGACATCACAAGTAGGAGGTTAAACAACGGTACCCACCTCGAGCGCTAAATCCAAGTTCCGACGGCGAAGTCCGCGCTCGATCTCCAAGAATCTCCGCAATACTGTGCCAAGGGTCCCAAAGAATACACACAAATTACTATCTCAAATTAGTCCGAAATCTGTCCTCAAAAATCAGATTTACTGTTCAGCCAATTTTACCTGCGAAACGTGCCCAATAAATTCCCAGAAAAATACTATCACGATCTACGCGACGATCCGGTCGAAACAAGTACCTGCACGTTTTCCCACGATTTTTCTGTGCTGAGAACGAAAATCGACAAGAGGACTACCTCAAACAATCCTTCATCCCAAAACAGCAATATAAAGATCTGTAAAAAGGGATTCCTCACCCTCAGGGAAAATCCACGAAAATCCAAGAAAATTCCAGTAGACTCCTCGCGATGCGTAGATGCAAATCCCCTTTTGAATCGCCCCGTTTCGATGCTCGAGTGCGAAGTTATCGCCAAAACAAGATGGTGCTGTCCCAAAACTCCGCGACGGAAAAAGGGTCAAAAAGAGGCCACAGAAACTCCATCAAAACCTCGGAATCTGATGAAACTCACAAAATAGGAAATGAAGCCCTACCTGTCTAGAATCCGACGGCGCAAAAATCGTGAAAATAGGATGTCGGGGTGAACCGGGGGAGCTTGAACACCGAAGAGCGACGAATCTGGTAGCCGTAGAACAATCGTCGCGCCGCGCCGGAAAAATTGCAAACCTCGGGATCCGAACCTCAACAATTCTCGGGAAAGCTACAGTAGATGGAGAATGGGGAGAGGAAGAAATGTCTAAGAGGAAGCTCGGGCTAATTCTGAACAGGAAGAGAGAAAAACCCTCTACAAAGCCCTAAGGAAAGAATAAAAGAAAGAAAAACCCAATTTAATGGATTCGGGCCGCATTTGGGCCCGGATCCGCCAGCCCGGGTCGGACGCGCCCCGTCCGACCGGGCGGGCCCAATCAAACGGCGACACGCGCCCCCCACAGGGGATCGGCGCGCATCCCGCACAGCGTACAGCCGTGCGGGGCGCGCCATCGCCCGCCGCGTGTCCGACCAGCCGACCTGCCCGCACAGTCGCCGCTGCCCCTCCTGCCCGCACAGTTGACCAGCCTATAGCATCGCGCCACGTGTCCTTGCCTCTGACCGCTGCACCCGGTGCACGAGCCACTGAACACCGAACCAATAACAATCCGCCACGTGTCCACTGCGGTGCACCGTGAACCCAAGCCAGCCATCCTGCTCCCTGCGCCGAGTGCTGTGAGCCGACCAACCACCAGATGCCACGTGTCCTCATCTTGGTGCACGCCCGCGCGGTGGACCGGCCGCCTGCCCGCGCCCCCGCCGCTGCTGCCCGCGCCCTCAGCGCCTGCCCGCGGCCCTCCGCCGCCTGCCCGCCGCCTTCCGCCGCCCTCCGCCGCCGCCCGCCGCCGCCGGCCGCCGCCGGCGATCGCCGGAAATACTGTTCCGGCGTGAACAGTAACCCGAAGCCCAAAATTCATGCAAATACACTGTCTGAAGCGTTTTCGCGCGCTGAATCCGATTTTGACGTCCGTTTCGCCAAATTCTCACTCTAAAAATTGCCGAATGCCCCCGGAAAGTATTCTTAGTCCGAAATTCGCGCCGAGCCCAATCTCAATATCCGTTTCGCGCGGGAACACCTCTAAACATCCAATGGGGTCCCCTGATCACCCGCGTGATCCACTTTAAGCCCGAAGTCCAACACTGGTGTCCAAATTGGCCCCAGAACACCGCCGGCACGCCCCGTAGGCCTCCAGAAGCTGCCGGTCACCCTGAAAAAGCCCCAAATACCTCCCGCACACCGCGTAGGCCTCCAGTAGCCACCTCAAAGCACTGCAACAGCTCTGCGGAGATCCAGGTCATCACATCCTCCCCCACTAAAAGAAAGTTTCGTCCTCGAAACTAAAGTCATTCCTCGACACGGAATCTCAACCAACAGGGGGGTAAATATCCAATCATCCACCACCCAAGCTCCCAAACTACCAAATACCTCAACCAGAGGCACTACGCAACCTTGGGTCTCTAACCAGAACGAAACAAAGGAGAACACATCCAGAGGACCACGCCACCTCAACAAGGTACAGCTGGGCTAACTGCTCGGCCAACAAGTAGTCTGCACCGGTACAAGCATCTGCCCCTCCCAGGGCCTCAGATAATCCAATCACCAGTCCGTCGACACAAAAGCTCGATCCAAATACCTCTGTACTCCCAAAGTATCCGATATAAGTCCCCCAACTGGTCTCAGAACCTCAGATCTCCAAAACAAAACCGTCGGGAGGTAGAAGCAATCAACACTCAGCCAGGAGCAGTCGAGAGAACCAGATCGCAAATCCATCTTCGCGAAGATCCAATATCCTTGCAGCTAGTAAATCAAATCCCCCAAGCTTGACAGAAGGGTGCTAGCTCCCGACGATCACTTTATCAAATTCTTACGGGTTCTCACAAAGCCGAAGTGAACCAACCTTCCACACTCGAATAGCACCGGCGCCCCCAAAGGTGCCACACTTGGCCTGACACAAATCCAACACATCAAATCCTGGAGTTGGGTCCTCAACCCCCAAACTGGTGTCATGCCAAACAACTCCGATAGGAGAACAGCTAGAAACTCACCACCAAAAAGGGGTATCACCAGGTCCCGATGCCGCCGCAGATCCCTCAAACACACCAGCAAACAAGCTACTCACCCACTACGAGACATCCGCCTCGCCCACAAGGTCAAAACCAAAGAAGCGAAGATACCCTCAAGCAACCCAGGTACACCAACGCCTCCAGGCCTGGCTCTCACAAGAAGCGTCCTGGCAGCATACTCAGCTGCCGCGAAAAGTAAACGACCGAGCCAGCCTAACCATCCTAAGTGCCAAACCAAGCCCCACAAGACCACCAGGCCTACAGGTAAAACCAAGGACTCAACCGCACCGGGCAGGACCCACAACACGTCCCTACGTGCTAAGGATCGGGAATACGACCTCCCGAACACCCGGTAACCGTCCTACCCTTAACCCAATGCAAGGAAGTACATGCACTCCTAACAAAAGACTAGAATGCCCAAATGCAATACAATGCACAAACAATGCCGGTAAATACAGTAAAACCATACCTGCCCCCACAAGGTCGGCGGCTGCAAAATCCTCCACCTGAGTGGCGTAGACCGGACCGCCCCGATCCGGCAACTGCTGATCCGCAGGGTAAAAAGGTGGTGACCCGCTCGCTGGAGCATAAGGCCACTGAGCCGACCACTGCTGCTGGGGCGAAAGGGAGCCGATGTAGATGAGGGTGCCGCTGAAGTCGAAAGGGGGCACGTAGCTCGAATGTGGCCTGGCTGTCCACACCGAAAACAACGACCATGCCGCAAATCACAAGTATCAGAGGGGTGCTGGCCCTTGCAGAAAACACACCCGACTGAAGACCGGGGCTGCCTCGCCCGCTGCTGCTGCTGCCTCTGAGTCTGATGCTGAGACTCCTGCTGCTGCTGCGATGGCCACTGGGATCCGCTAGGCTCTCGCTGCTCCACACGCCCACGGCTAGGTGACTGAGGCCGTGACGGTCTCCATGAACCAGTCTGTCCCTCATCCTCGGGTGCCGGTCGTTTCCTCGCGGAACTCAGCACGACCATCCCGCCTCGCCTTGCCACCTCTGCGTCGCCTCCCTCCACCCAAAAGGCATGCTCGACGGCCTCCTGAAGAGTCTGGTGTCGCTGTGCATGCACAAGGATATAAAGCTCGCTGCGGAGGCCTGCCTCGAATAACTCGACCTGGTGTGGTCCATCCCGGGCGACATAGGGCACACAATTGAACAGTCGCATGAACTCCTGATGGTAATCCTGAACTGACCGGTCGCCCTGCTGAATATTTTTCAGATCATCCTCCAGCTTCCTCTTCACGCTGGTCGAAAAATAGGTATCCACGATCATACGCCGAAACTCGGACCAGGGTAACTGTCGAGAAATCTGAAACTCCCGTGGCTCCACCCGATGCCACCAGAGGTCTGCATCTCCATCTAGGCAATGTACCGCCATATAAACTCTGTACCTTGGGTCGATGAAGAAATCCCGAAAAATCTTCTCCATCGCTGCTAACCATGTCCCAACCTCCCACGGCTGCATATCTCGCCCCGAGAACCTGGGCGGCCCGCGCTTACAGAACTTAACCAGTTTATCCGCGAAGTCCTGCTCCTCCGCCGGGGTCAAAGGCTGGGCCACGCCCTGAGCCCCGCTACTCCAAGATGGCGCCGTCGGCACAAGTGGTTCCACAGGTGGTGCCGGGGTCTCTGACACTGTCGGAGGCGGCGCCCCTCTCCGCGCCAGTAGCTGCTCAATCCGCTGCTCCTGCCGGCGGCTGCTCTCCGCCAATTGGGCTACCAAGGCCCTCAGCTCAGCAATCTCAGAAGATCCAGCCTGTCCTCGCTCAACAGGGGGTGTAGGGGCACCCCGGGTAGGAATCCGACGTCGGGGAGGCATCCTGTCACACAGAGAACCACAGATCAATAACGAAACCGCACTCGACCCAATCTAGCGAAAGTCAAAGGCATCCTCCTATTTTTGTAACTTTATGTTGTCTGCAGCCAACATAACTGTCCCACAAAAATAGGGTATGCCAATCCCTCTTCCCTCCCTGGAAGAGTCGAATAAACACATGACCAAATTGCCGACTTTCGCATAATGTCACGTCACTCACGTCCTGCCTTCCTAAGGTCTGCCAAAAGCCTAGGGTTTCCTAAGTCCCAACTGACCTATCCCTAAGCTCTGATACCAACTTAATCTGTCACGCCCCGGGTGTAAACCAGAACCCGGGCTCGTCTACAGATCCGCCGTATACACGGAATTTTCCGTGTATACGAAGCGCTGGTAACCTGCTCAAATACAAAGGATATAATAAAGAGCATAAACAGAGCTAAACTAGAACTAATACATCTCAGATAAAGCTGAAAAGTAAAGTGCAGAAATAAACTCTCAATAATACATATGTCTCTCCCAGCTCACTAATCAAATACAACCAGCCGGACGCAGCCGGACCCAAAATGAAATGAAAAGTAGAGTATCTGAGAGTATCTGGGGTACATCTAGTAGCAGAACTGGTGCCTGGGTAGACCGCTATCTAATCCGCGATCCACTCACCTCGATCCGCTGAGGAGGGTCCCGCAGCTCCCGCAGACGACACTGCAAAACAAAGGGGAAAGAGAGAAAGAAAAACAGTGGGGAGTGAGAACTACTATAGAACAGTAGCCTCCTCCTAGTGGGTAAACCTCAACTCAAATGTGCCCACCAGGACTATAAGAGGCGGAAGAATGAACAAAGGTGGTAAGCTGAAACAAAACTGCTGATGATGAATAAAGCTACCACTACATGCCTCTAATGAGCTAACAGATAGTATAGCTACATGTATGCATCAGAAGGTAAATGCCTGCCTGCCTAGACCCAATCGATACACCAGTAAGCACTGGTACTGCCTGCTCTGCCTGCCTGTCTGCCGAATCGGGTATGCTGGCCACACATAACACCGATAGGGGATGAGAGTCCCGAGGACTCGAAGCCTGTAAAACGCACACTCCGGAGTGGCACTCGAGGGGAGCGACCCACACGAGTATAATGCCTGGGTAACAAGTACCAAATCAGCAGGACTGGATCATGACTCTGATCAAAGTGGGAAAACCCATCCACTAAAAGGAGACCCGATCTCAACCCGATGCAAGATAAACAAATAGTGGGAAACCCCATCCACTAAAAGGAGACCCGATACCCAATCTGATGCAATAACCACTGTCCGGTCAACCGCCCAAGGTCCGCGGTTGCCGCAATACCCTGCCCTCACAGCCTGCCTGTCCCAAAACCCTCAACTGTCTGACTACACTATCCCAGCCCCTGCTCGAACCCGAGCGTACTATCCCCCAAATGTAGACAAAAGAAGAGAAAAGCATGGTTTCTCCTAAGTCAATGCCATCATGATAGTGTAGCAGAAAAAGGTGGCCTAACTAGATGTCCATTTAAGCATGCAAAGTCCTTTATATAAAAACAGGGTTTAAATATTATTATCTTTCACAAGATAGAGGTATGCCACTAGTTAAACTTCCATTTGCCAAGTAATCCCATGTCCATTTATCACATAAACATAAGAGGTCCCAATGTGTACAAGCAATATAGTCCAATTCCAATTACCCTGCCATTTATTTACTTTTTACCGGTTCATTTAGCAATGTAATAAAAGCAACTCAAATAGGCCTAGTGGGGACATCACAAGTAGGAGGTTAAACAACGGTACCCACCTCGAGCGCTAAATCCAAGTTCCGACGGCGAAGTCCGCGCTCGATCTCCAAGAATCTCCGCAATACTGTGCCAAGGGTCCCAAAGAATACACACAAATTACTATCTCAAATTAATCCGAAATCTGTCCTCAAAAATCAGATTTACTGTTCAGCCAATTTTACCTGCGAAACGTGCCCAATAAATTCCCAGAAAAATACTATCACGATCTACGCGACGATCCGGTCGAAACAAGTACCTGCACGTTTTCCCACGATTTTTCTGTGCTGAGAACGAAAATCGACAAGAGGACTACCTCAAACAATCCTTCATCCCAAAACAGCAATATAAAGATCTGTAAAAAGGGATTCCTCACCCTCAGGGAAAATCCACGAAAATCCAAGAAAATTCCAGTAGACTCCTCGCGATGCGTAGATGCAAATCCCCTTTTGAATCGCCCCGTTTCGATGCTCGAGTGCGAAGTTATCGCCAAAACAAGATGGTGCTGTCCCAAAACTCCGCGACGGAAAAAGGATCAAAAAGAGGCCACAGAAACTCCATCAAAACCTCGGAATCTGATGAAACTCACAAAATAGGAAATGAAGCCCTACCTGTCTAGAATCCGACGGCGCAAAAATCGTGAAAATAGGATGTCGGGGTGAACCGGGGGAGCTTGAACACCGAAGAGCGACGAATCTGGTAGCCGTAGAACAATCGTCGCGCCGCGCCGGAAAAATTGCAAACCTCGGGATCCGAACCTCAACAATTCTCGGGAAAGCTACAGTAGATGGAGAATGGGGAGAGGAAGAAATGTCTAAGAGGAAGCTCGGGCTAATTCTGAACAGGAAGAGAGAAAAACCCTCTACAAAGCCCTAAGGAAAGAATAAAAGAAAGAAAAACCCAATTTAATGGATTCGGGCCGCATTTGGGCCCGGATCCGCCAGCCCGGGTCGGACGCGCCCCGTCCGACCGGGCGGGCCAATCAAACGGCGACACGCGCCCCCCACAGGGGATCGGCGCGCATCCCGCACAGCGTACAGCCGTGCGGGGCGCGCCATCGCCCGCCGCGTGTCCGACCAGCCGACCAGCCCGCACAGTCGCCGCTGCCCCTCCTGCCCGCACAGTTGACCAGCCTGTAGCATCGCGCCACGTGTCCTTGCCTCTGACCGCTGCACCCGGTGCACGAGCCACTGAACACCGAACCAATAACAATCCGCCACGTGTCCACCGCGGTGCACCGTGAACCCAAGCCAGCCATCCTGCTCCCTGCGCCGAGTTCTGTGAGCCGACCAACCACCAGATGCCACGTGTCCCCATCTTGGTGCACGCCCGCGCGGTGGACCGGCCGCCTGCCCGCGCCCCCGCCGCTGCTGCCCGCGCCCTCAGCGCCTGCCCGCGGCCCTCCGCCGCCTGCCCGCCGCCTTCCGCCGCCCTCCGCCGCCGCCCGCCGCCGCCGGCCGCCGCCGGCGATCGCCGGAAATACTGTTCTGGCGTGAACAGTAACCCGAAGCCCAAAATTCATGCAAATACACTGTCTGAAGCGTTTTCGCGCGCTGAATCCGATTTTGACGTCCGTTTCGCCAAATTCTCACTCTAAAAATTGCCGAATGCCCCCGGAAAGTATTCTTAGTCCGAAATTCGCGCCGAGCCCAATCTCAATATCCGTTTCGCGCGGGAACACCTCTAAACATCCAATGGGGTCCCCTGATCACCCGCGTGATCCACTTTAAGCCCGAAGTCCAACACTTGTGTCCAAATTGGCCCCAGAACACCGCCGGCACGCCCCGTAGGCCTCCAGAAGCTGCCGGTCATCCTGAAAAAAGCCCCGAATACCTCCCGCACACCGCGTAGGCCTCCAGTAGCCACCTCAAAGCACTGCAACAGCTCTGCGGAGATCCAGGTCATCACACATCCTCCTCGGGATCGTCAAGACCTAAGGTATGTTTTCGTTGTGGCATTTCAGGGCACATAAGGAGAAATTGCAAGACGGGAGAAAAACGCACACCTCAAGCATCTCTTGCAATGACTACCAAAAGGCTATTCCTCAGAAATCAAGTGCAAATCATTCAAAGGAAAAGAGCCTTGGTAGTACACCGCTCAAGACGACATCATCAAGGAGCAGCAATTCTTCAACAAGACGCTTTCACCTAGGAGATCAACTTCACGACCATTACCGACGCATTCCAAAAAGGTTTGGGTGCGCAAAGGTGAAATTTTCCCTTGTCTTGTTACTAATGTTTCCTTGCATGCATATGATAGTTCGTCTTGGTATCTGGATAGCGGGTGTTCCCGTCACATGACCGGTGACAAAAACTGTTTTCAAACTTTGAGAAAAACTCCGGAGGACTTGTTGTTTTCGGAGATGGTCGGTCTTCCAAAATTGTTGGAAAGGGAACGGTAGCTATTCCAGATGGCCCGGTTTTGAAAAATGTGTTATTTGTTCATGGCCTTAAGACTAACCTCATAAGCATAAGTCAACTTTGTGATAATGGTTATTCAGTTAATTTTTCATCTGATAAATGTACTGTAACTGACAAGAACCATGCTTTCTTTTTAAAAGGGGTTAGATCAGAAAACAATTGTTATGTAGTTCCTACTAAATTTCTGAAAAATGTAACCTAGCATCTTTGAAAAATGAAACACTTTGGCATGAAAGGCTAGGTCACATAAACTTTAAGGAACTTGCTAGAATTTCAAACAAAGATGTGGTCAAGGGGGTTCCTAAACTTTCTTTTGAACAAAACATTGTGTGTGGCGGTTGCCAAAAGGGAAAACAGTCTAGGACTGCACACAAGAACTTGAACCACATAGGTACAAAACGGCCTTTGGAACTTTTGCACATGGACTTAATGGGGCCAACTCGTCAACCATCCTTGGGAGGTAAATGGTATATTTTCTTATTGGTTGATGATTTTCTAGATATACTTGGGTAGCATTTTTAAAAGAAAAAGCTGATACTTTTGATTCTTTTCACGAAATCTGCCATCGTATTATGATTGAAAAGAATGAAAAGATTACTCGAGTTAGAAGTGATAGAGGTGGGGAATTCATAAATTCCAAATTCATTGATTTTTGCACTTCTAACGGCATTAAACATGAATTCTCCGCACCTTATACACCTCAACAAAATGGTGTAGTCGAGCGCAAAAACAGGGTCGTACAGGAAATGGCACGTGTTATGCTTCATAGCCGGAACTTACCGTTATATTTTTGGGCTGAAGCGGTGAACACTGCTGTTTATGTTATTAATCGAGTGTATTTGCGCCCGGGGACTTTGAATACACCATATGAACTATGGTTTTGTAGAAAACCTAACATCAAATATTTTCGTATCTTTGGGAGTCGGTGTTTTATTTTGCGTGATCGCGAGAATCTTGGAAAATTTGACTCTCGAAGTGACGAAGGGATTTTCTTAGGTTATTCTACAAACAGTAGAGCATATCGAGTTTTTAACTTAGAATCTAAGACGATCGTAGAATCGATAAATGTTAAGGTAGATGAAGCTTTTCACTTTGAATCTGAAAAATCTACCCTCGATATCTCTCTTGATGATGATACACCTGCTAATGCATCTTCTTCTAACAATTCTTTCGATAATAATGATGCATCTAACGGTTCTTCAAGTTTATCTGATGTGCAGGAATCATCTCGTGTACCTCCGACTACTCCTCTACCTCAAACGTTACGCATCTCCAAGGATCATCCTGAATCGAACATCATTGGAGACCCACAAGAAGGAGTTAGAACACGGAGACAATTGGTTTGCGGATTTGCATGCTACGTATCTCAAATCGAACCAAAGAATGTCGATGAAGCTCTTCAAGATGACTACTGGATTAAAGCAATGCAGGAAGAGCTCCATCATTTCGAGCGAAACAAAGTCTGGGAATTAACGAAGCCTCCGAAGCAACACAATGTGATAGGTACCAAATGGATCTTCAAGAACAAGAAAAATGAAGATGGTACTATCATCAGGAACAAAGCAAGGTTAGTTGCTCAAGGCTACTCTCAAGTAGAAGGTATAGACTTTGATGAAACTTTCGCCCCTGTAGCTAGACTCGAGTCCATTCGTATCTTATTTGCGATAGCTTGTCATTTTAAAATCAAATTATTTCAAATGGACGTTAAGAGCGCATTTTTAAATGGTTTTTAAATGAGGAAGTTTATGTGGCTCAACCGAAAGGTTTTGTGGATCATAAACTACCTAACCATGTTTTTCGTCTGAAAAAGGCTCTTTACGGTCTGAAACAAGCACCGCGAGCATGGTACGAAAGGTTGACAAAGCACCTTTTGGAAAAGGGCTACACTCGAGGGGGAGCTGACAGGACTCTCTTTGTGAAGCATTATCAAAACAATTTCATTGTAGCACAAATCTATGTCGATGACATTGTATTTGGTGCAACAAGAGATAATGATGCTTCTAAATTCGCGGAGACCATGGAAAGCGAATTTGAGATGTCCATGATGGGCGAATTAACTTATTTTCTTGGATTACAAGTTAAACAAAACGATGAAGGTATTCACTTGTGTCAATCCAAGTATGCAATGGAGTTGGTCAAAAAGTTTGATCTAGAAAATTCTAAGGATTTTCCAACTCCAATGGGAACTAGCCATAAGGGACTTGGAAGTGAATCACATAGTGAGAATGTAGACGAGAAACTGTATCGCAGTATGATTGGAAGTCTACTATATCTCACGGCTAGTCGCCCGGATATATCCTTCAGTGTTGGGATTTGCGCGAGATATCAATCAGCACCGAAGGAGGTTCACCTGAAAGCGGTGAAACGGATCATCCGGTATATCAAAGGTACAATCAATTTCGGAATTTGGTATCCTATGGGAACAAGTTTGGATATTGTTGGATACTCAGATGCCGATTGGGCTGGATCAGTGGATGATCGGAAAAGCACGAGTGGTGCATGCTTCTATCTTGGCCATTGCCTTGTTGCATGGCACAGTAAAAAGCAGAATTGCATAGCACTCTCGACTGCCGAAGCGGAGTACATTTCTGCAGGAAGTTGTTCAACCCAATTGATTTGGATGAAAAGCGTGTTGAGCGATTTCCGGATTTCAGCAACTTCGGTAACCATTTTATGTGACAACACTAGTGCTATTAACATTTCAAAAAACCCTGTGTTGCACTCTAGAACAAAACATATTGAACTTAGATATCATTTTCTTAGAGAGCTAGTTGAATCAAACATTCTTCAACTGTCATATATTTCAACTGAGGATCAATTAGCTGATATCTTAACAAAACCTTTGGATCAAAAACGTTTTATTCACTTGCGTAAAGCAATTGGCATGCTTTCCTTGAAATAATCTCTTTTTGAAACCTTTGCTTAGGTTAGGTTTTGTTTTTGTTTTTTTTTGTTTTGTTCTCTATCTATGTTTTGTACATAGGACATTAATTGAGCATAAATCATAATTGACTTTAATTGCATCCTTTATGCATTTAGAAATTTATTATGCTTTTGATATCATAATATTTCAATGTTGCAATGATCATTTACGTTAATTAAACCATCTTTTAAGTGATCAAAGTCAATTTCTCTCTCAATGATCTCTTGGTATAGTCATTATCATATTTGATTGCTTAGTCGAGTATGAATGCGAGATCAATTTTTGGTTGAATACCTTATATATTAAATAATTGATAGCCAATTGAGGGGGAGTCAATGAAATGTAAAATGCTCAAAAGATGTGGAAAGAGTTACATCCCAATGAGGAGTGTGAAAACTACCACCACATGGAGAAAAAGAAAGAAGAAAAAGATACTCCATGAATGCAAAGCAATTTTTGTTTTAAAAATGTTGATGAAATGCATATTGAAATACTTGACTCAGTCATATTTCATGGTTGGTATAAGGTGGGATTTTTGATAAAAGATGCTCAAAGAGCCACTCCTTCAACAGATTGTCTAGATATATTATCTAACTTATCTGGGATTTCAAACATCTATTGATCTTGGTATTTCATTTTCTTTACCAAAATTGATGATTTGATAAAGGCATTACGCATAAGATCAGGATAGATGTAATTGAAGTTGTTCAACTTTAAGTGTTTTAATTTTCGTAAATTTTCGTTTCATTTTTGAGTATTTTTGATAGATTTTGTATAATCTATTTCTTGTTGTATGAAACGATGATTTTTGTTTAAAGTTGACATGGTAAAGTGCTTACATACTTTTTCTGGATTTTATGGAATTTTTCTAAATTTTTCTGGAGAAAAAGTTGAAGCCGATCCGGATCGGGGTAAGTGATCCGGATCCCGAACGCAGGATTCTTCCTGCGGGTAGCCGATCCGGATCACATTCTCGATCCGATCCGGATCACGGCTAGGGTTTATAAAGAACAAAGAGATTTGAATTTCTTTTACCCTAATCTTTTGTTCCCAAGCTTCTAGAGTTTCTCTCTCTAGATTTCTTGCATCTTGGAGCTTCCAAACTCAAAGTTCTTCAATTACAAGTAAGTTTTGTTGATCAAATCTCGGTTTTTCACAGTTTTTATATTTTTTCATCAAACGTGAGTAGAAATCATGGATCTTTTTCGTTTGTGAATGGTTTTTGATCAAATTTCTTTTGAAATAAGAACTCTGGGTCGATTAGTTTTGCTTTTATGCTGGGTTTTTACCTGATTAACGAGTTTTTAGGCTTCGATTTCTAAAAATTTGGTTTTAGGGCATAAAAGAGGAATTTTTGTAAATCATGTGATTGATCTATTTTTAAATTTCTTTTTGCAAAACGAATTTGATTCTTAGCTTCTCTACATGATTATGATTGTTTGGGTACAATTTTTCAAATTTTTGAAAATTGACGATTTTTCATGTGTTCTTGAGGTGCTCTTCACAGGATATACTTTTCACTAGCTATCAAAATGGTGATCACATGGATCATTTTCCTACTTGCTGCCATGGTTCATGTCAAGGATGCTGCAAAGCCTAAAAGGGCCAAGAGAACGAAGAGAGCTCAAAATGATTCCGAGACGGAATCTGAGACGGAATCAATTGACTGGGATAACATTGAGGTCGAGGCAGCCGTCCCTATTATCTCCAAAGGGAAAGAAACTGCTGAAGCTTCGAAGGCAAAGCCTCTGCCTACTGCAGCTGAAAAGGGAAAAGCCCCAATGGAACCAAATCCAATTTGCACAAGGATGAAAACTGGTGCTAGAAAAAGGGGTATTGCACGGGGGATTTCTATCAATGAACCAATTGCTAGCCAGCCTCCCCCACAGGAATTCATTAGCTCCACGAGAATCAAAGATTTTGAGAAAAGAGAATGCATTGGTGAGAGACATGTTAATGTCAAACCAATGATGGAACGCTCTGCAGCCTTTGGGACTTTATTTAATCAAGTTGGTCTCGGTCCAATTTGCAACTTTCCTAAATCAACCGGGTATTGTCCACATTCAGTTCGGATGTTTTATCAGAATGCTACAAGTCTAACTGATCATGATGACGGACGTCGGGAATTTCACACCGTGGTTAAAGGTATCAAAATCAAAATCACTCCCCAACTGATTGGAGAGGTGCTCAGTATGAAAGCAAGATCTGATGGAATTCATTATCTAAAAACTCAAAGCTTCAACGACAACTCGTGGAGAGTTGTAGTTAATGGAATTTGTCTTCCGGATACTCTGTCTACCGAAAATTCTGTATTCTCCAAAGAGCTTCGAACAGAGTACAAGTATATAAACTTCATTGTTTGCTACAACATTCTTCCCAATATGAACACGAAAGTTCTTCGATGGGATAGAATGCTATTTCTTTATCTCCTTGGCAATCCGGCTGCATTAATGGGAGCAAACTTGAACATTCCGTATCTCATTTGGTCTAGGATGACACGATATGTCGAACACTCTCATCCGACAGAGAGACTACCTTATCCTATGATAATTATGCGCATCCTCAAAAAGTTTAAAGTCGATACGAGTGCGAGCTCTTACATGTATAGCTTGGGCACAATTAATGAGACAACGATTGTAAAATCTCTATCGACAAAGCAAGATGATCCTCCATCTCCTCCAATCCGACAACGGGCTCGACCCCAAGCAACTTCTTCTACAGCCCCTGTTCCTCCATCTCAGCAGGCACCTCCATCCACCTCTGATGATGATGCCTCCGTCAGCTCTATATTTAAAGAACAACAGCGACTTTCCAATGAACAAGAACGCATGTCGGCTGAGTTCACTGAAATGAGAGGCGAACTTCAAGTTGTGAAAAAGGAGCTGGAAACCCTCAATGCATCTCAAATTACTTTGGCTAAATCCGTCTCTTCAATGAAAAAACTGATGAAGAAAATGTTTGCCAAAATGGGATGCACCACCTCTGATGACTCCGACTCTCAGGAATAAATTTTCTGCTCAAACCTTCTTTTGCTCTGGTTTTTCATTCTTGTTTATCTTTTTAACTTCCTTTTTGTTTTGTAATTATTGGCTAGTTTGTGACAAAAAGGGGGAGAGAGTTAGAGAGAACTTTGAACAATGATTGAACAATGAATGATGTGAACATCGTGAATATCAATATCAAGGTAAGTATGACTTCAACTCAACTTTGGTTTGGTTTTTCTTTCATTGATTGGTTGCATGTCCCTACTAACTATTTGACTAACTATTTGGGCATGTAATATGACTAACAAGTTGATGTTGGACTAACAGTTTGTGACATTTGGTTTTTTGAATGCCTAGAAGATATGTTGGTTTTTAACTATGATTCTCTTACATATCTGAATTCTTCAAATGTCATGATGAGAATAAACTCTAACTCTGTACTTGGTTTTGTATGTTTTAATTCTTGAAGGATCTAACGCTTTTGTTTGTCAAGAATGCTTTATGTGTGCAGAGAGTACAGATGTCTAAGTCTAGAGTCTGTTTTAGGAGTTTATCTCATGTATTTTAATTTTCTGGATCTCCATTGTAAATTTTTGTTGTATGGTGATAGCAACAAAAATATCTTTTTGAATTTTCTTTTGTGGATTTGTGTTTTGTCACGAAACCGCCAAAGGGGGAGATTGTTACGGAATTTGAGTTGGCGTATTTCGTGAAAGTATTAAGTCTTGAAGATTGAAGATGAAAGAACCTTGGATCATATACCTCAATCTCAAGAAAGAAGAATTCAAAAGGATCAGGTATGTTTAACTAAAGATTTTTGGTGATCCGAATACTTCTTGTAGTGTAGAAACACCTGGAAGAAAGTTTTATTGCATAAACATCAAAAACTGGACATGGGACATGTTCAGGATCCGGATCGTGCTCGGCAATCCGGATCCCGAAGGGTGTTTGTTCATACACTGTTTCAATCCGGATCGCAGCATTTCATGATCCGGATCCCGAACACTGGTTTTACCTTTTCACTTGCATGATCCGGATCAGGATTTGCAATCCGGATCCCGAACGTGATGTTTGGTGAAACTGTATGAACGATCCGGATCGGGGACTACGATCCGGATCCCGAACTTGCATTTTTCTGGAAATCGTCTTTCTTGCTTCTGCGATCCGGATCGTGCAATTCCAATCCGGATCGCCGTGCGTAAAATCTCCAGAAAAGGCAGTTTTTGATCCTTATCTTCTTCCAATGGTTTCTAACCTATAAATAGGCCCTGTATTCATTTTCTAGGGCATCCACATTCATCGGCAAAATAGAAAAAGATAGCCGAAAAGAAAAAATCCACATATAGAGAAGAAAGGAAATCACTAGATTTAATCTTATGTTTCTTCGTCTATATTGATTGATTTGATTCTAGGTTTTCCATACTCATATTTTGAGTAGAATCAAATCAATGAATACTTAGATGGTATTTCCGATCTATTTCTAATCTAAGTATTCGGCGGATCATCACCACCCAAAACAAACAACGATTTACCCCAAATCGGCGCGTGGACTCGCGTGGCCTTGTGGACTCAAGGTGCAACTACGTTCGTGGATTCGAAGCGTGGTACTGGGTGAAGACCGTGGATTCGGTCGGACGTCATGGACTCGACGTTGGACGCTGTGGATTCAGCGTTGGGCGCGGATCGTGGATTCGAGAAGCGTCGTGGAGCGAGCGGGAAGATCTACTAGGAGCGTATGGTAAAAGGTTGAGTCGTCTGTGAGTACGTTATATCACCTTGTACGTGTGTTAATTCTAGTGGATTTCGCCGTGTTATCGGTCCCGTGGTTTTTTACTCCGGTTTGGAGTTTTTCCACGTAAAAATCTTGCGTGTTATTTTATTTTTCCGCATTGGGTTTATTTGCGCAACGATTTTTGAGTGTTTATTGTTTACACCTATTCATCCCCCCTCTAGGTGTTTTTTCCCCTATTTAGATCCAATTACTTATAACCCAACAGGAACGATCTGCAGCCTTTGGGATTTTATTTGACCAGGTTGGTCTTGCTCCAATTTGCAATTTTCCTGAAACGACTGGGTACTGTCCACACTCAGTTCGAATGTTTTATCAGAACGCTGCAAGTTTAATGGATCACGATGACGGGCGTCGAGAATTTCATACTTTGGTTAAAAATATCAAAATCAAAGTCACTCCCCAACTGATTGGAGAAGTGCTAAGTATGAAAGCCAGATCTGATGGACTCCATTACCTAAAGACTCAAAGCTTCAACGACAATTCCTGGAGAGTTGTAGTCAATGGAATTTGTCTTCCGGATACTTTGTCAACCGGAAATTCTGTTTTCTCCAAAGAGCTTCGAACAGAGTATAAGTATATAAACTTCATTGTCTGCTACAACATTCTTCCCAACATGAATACGAAGGTTCTTCGATGGGATAGGATGTTATTCCTTTATCTTCTTGGAAACCCGGCAGCATTGATGGGAGCAAACCTGAATATTCCTTTTCTGATTTGGTCAAGGATGGCGCGGTATGTGGAACACTCTCACCCCACAGAGAGACTACCTTATCCCATGATAATCATGCGCATCCTTAAAAAGTTTAAAGTCGATACAAGCGCGAGCTCATACATGTACAGTTTGGGCACCATTAATGAGACAACAATTGTAAAGTCTCTATCGACAAAGCAAGATGATCCTCCATCTCCTCCAATCCGACAAAGAGCTCGACCACAAGCAACTACTTCTACAGCCCCTGTTCCTCCATCACAGCAGGCACCTCCATCCACCTCTGATGATGATGCCTCTGTCAGCTCTATATTTAAAGAAGAACAGCGACTCTCAAATGAGCAAGAACGGATGTCACAGGAATTCACTGAAATGAGAGGAGAAATTCAAGTAGTGAAAAAGGAGCTGGAAATCATCACTGCCTCTCAAATCACTTTGACCAAGTCCGTCTCTTCAATGAAAAAACTGATGAAGAAAATGTTTGCAAAAATGGGATGCACTACCTCTGATGACTCCGACTCTCAGGAGTAAATTTTTGTTCTAACTTTCTTTTGCTCTTTGCAGGATTTTCACTCTTCATGTTTGTTTATCTTTTTAACTCCCTTAAGTTTTTGTAATTATTGGCTTTGTTTCTGTGACAAAAAGGGGGAGAGAGTTTAGAGAGAACTTGAACAATGACTTGAACAGTGACATGAACAATGATGTGAAAACTGTGTGAATGTGTGAACATTAAGGTAAGTATCATCAACTTCAACTTTGCTTTATCTTGTGATTTGTTGCATGTCCCTACTAACTATTTGACTAACTATTTGGGCATGTAATATGACTAACAAGTTGATGTTGGACTAACATTTTGTGACATTTGGTTTTTGAATGCATAAAAGATATGTTGGTTTTTGTCTATGATTCTCTTACATATCTGAATTCTCAAATGTCATGATGATCATATAAACTCTATCTCTGTATTTGGTTTTATATGTTTCAATTCTTGAGGTATCTAACGATTTCTTTTGTCAAGAATGATTTCTTTGTGCAGAGAGTACAGATGTCTAAGTCTAGAGTCTGTTTTAGGAGTTTATCTCATGTTTTTAAATTTTTGGATCTCCATTGTAAATTTTTGTTGTATGGTGATAGCAACAAAAATATCCTTTTTGAATTTTCTTTTGTGGATTTGTGTTTTGTCACGAAACCGCCAAAGGGGGAGATTGTTACGGAATTTGAGTTGGCGTATTTCGTGAAAAGTGTTAAGTCTTGAAGATTGAAGATGAAAGAACTTTGGATCATATACCTCAATCTCAAGAAAGAAGAATTCAAAAGGATCAGGTATGTTTAACTAAAGATTTCTGGTGATCCGAATACTTCTTGTAGTGTGGAAACACCTGGAAGAATGTTTAATTGCATAAAAATCAAAAACTGGACATGGGACATGTTCAGGATCCGGATCGAGCCTTGCAATCCGGATCCCGAAGGGTGTTTGTTCATACACTGGTTCAATCCGGATCGCAGCATCTCATGATCCGGATCCCGAACACTAGTTTTACCTTTTTACTTGCATGATCCGGATCAGGATTTGCAATCCGGATCCCGAACGTGATGTTTGGTGAAACTGTATGAACGATCCGGATCGGGGACTTCGATCCGGATCCCGAACTAGCATTTTTCTGGAAATCGTCTTTCTTGCTACTGCAATCCGGATCGCCCATTTCCAATCCGGATCGCCGTCCGTAAAATCTCCAGAAAAGGCAGTTTTTGATCCTTATCTTCTTCCAATGGTTTCTAACCTATAAATAGCCCTCTATTCATTTTCTAGGGCATCCGAAAAAATACGACCGAAAAGAAAAATCCACATATAGAGAAGAAAGGAAATCAATAGATTTAATTCTATGTTTCTTCATCTATATTGATTGATTTGATTCTAGGTTTTCCAAACTCAGATTTTGAGTAGAATCAAATCAATGAATACTTAGATGGTATTTCCGATCTATTTCTAATCTAAGTATTCGGCGGATCATCACCACCCAAAAACAACGATTTACCCCAAATCGGCGCGTGGACTCGCGTGGCCTTGTGGATTCAAGGTGCAACCGCTTTCGTGGATTCGAAGCGAGGTACGTTCGTGGATTCGAAGCGTACTACTGGGTGAAGACCGTGGATTCGGTCGGACGTCGTGGATTCGACGTTGGACGCTGAGGATTCGGCGTTGGACGCAGATCGTGGATTCGAGACGCGTTGTGGAGCGAGCGGAGAAGATCGACTAGGAGCGTATGGTAAAAGGTTGAGTCGTCTGTGAGTACGTTATATCACCTTGTACGTGTGTTAATTCTAGTGGATTTCGCCGTGTTATCGGTCCCGTGGTTTTTTACTCCGGTTTGGAGTTTTTCCACGTAAAAATCTTGCGTGTTCATTTTTATTTCCGCATTGGGTTTTATTGCGCAATGATTTTTTGAGTGTTTATTGTTTACACCTATTCACCCCCCTCTAGGTGTTTTTTTCCCTATTTAGATCCATATTTAATATAACCCAACAATAGTTGCATGTCTACTGGTCCATTTATTGAGTTCATTCGTACTGTTATCCTTGATACAGCATTGAGAGGCACAGTAGTGGTAGCTCTACCATTTCAGTATCTTATTTACCTTACCACTTTACCTTTCTTCTTGCCTCTGGTAGATTTAGTGGGTACATCGGGGTTTGAGGCTTTACCCACAGGGGGAGGCTACTGGTTTACTAGTGGTTCTCACCCCCATTTTTGTGTCTCCTTTTTCTTCTCCTCTATTTTGCAGAGTCTTCTGCGGGAGCTGCTAGGCCATCTGCGGCTGATCGAGGTAAGGGGATCGCTGAGTAGATAGATCTCCTGGGAGGCTGAGAGATACTGTTGGATAGATGCTGTACCCTATACTCAGACTGTAGTATTTCTCCCTTTTTATTTTGGGTCTGGCTTTACCCTGCTGGTTGTACTATTTTGGTGAGCTGGGAGATCATTGTATTCACTACAGCTTTTGATTTGATTTCCAGTCTGAGATACTAGGTGGTTCTTCTATTTCAACTCTGTATTATGCTCTTTTATTGTACATTTTATATCTGAGCAGGTTACCGACGCTTCGTGTACATGAAAAATTCCGTGTGCACGGCGGATCTGTTGGCGAGCCCGGGTTCCGGTTCCACCCGGGGCGTGACAGATTAAGTTGGTATCAGAGCTTAGGGATAGGTCAGTTGGGACTTAGGAAACCCTAGGCTTTCGATTGGACCCTAGGAAGATAGGGCGTGAGAGGCGTGATACTTACTGCGAAAGTCGGTGATTTGGTTATTTGACTCTTCTGAGTGAAGAGGGATCGGCATACCCTGTTTCTGTGGACGGTTATGTTGGCTGCAGACAACATAAAGCCACAGAAATAGAGGGATGTTTTGACTTTCGCTAGATTGGGTCGAGCGTGGTTGTGTTCTGACTTGTGTTTTTTGGTGGCAAGATGTCTCCTCGTCGTCGTTTTCCTACCTGGAGTACCCCCACCCCTTCTGAGGAGCCCGAGCAGGCAGTATCTGCCGAGCTGGGAGAACTGCGGGCCTTGGTGACCTATTTGGTGGCGAGGAGTTTTCGACTGGATCAGCGCTTGGAGCAGCTATTGGCACAGAGGAGTGACCCAGCAGTCGAGGAGAGGGCCAGGGCTTCTGAACAACATTTTGAGAGAAAACGCCCAACACCGGATGTTGATGGACAAACCAGTTCTCGGAGACGGCCACGGCTTTGCAGCAAGTGTATTTTCTGTAAGGAACGGCATCCGAAAGACACCTGTGATTTGAGGAATGGTCGATGTTTCCGTTGTGGGCAGATGGGCCACATCCGAGCTACATGCCCCCTCCCGACCCTTGTAGCACCATTTTCAGTCTCGACTCCTATCATAGCTCAGCCGAGGGCACGATCGAAGCAACAGAGATCGCAGCGGCGATCTCAGCGGCAGCAGCAGTCACGGCAGTCTCAGCCGTCGGTCGGATGTATCTTTTGTGGAGGATCTCATCAGCCGGGCACCTGCGATCAGCGGTGGGATCGCTGCTTCAAGTGTGGACAGCCTGGGCACCAACGAGCTACGTGCCCTTTGAGGATAACTGTGGCACCTACTTCGGCAATTGCCCCTACCACTTCCCAGCTACAACCGGGAGCTTCATCGACAGACCTTCAAGTAGGTCAAGGTTCGTTCCCCCACCCTTCTGGAGAGAGACAGCTGTTGTCGAGCGGTCAGGATGACCTAGCACTCCAGAAAAGCCGTACCAACTCAACCAAATAAAGCTGGGCTAACCGCTCGAGCTACTAAGTAATAAGCATCGGCACATGCCTCCGCTCTTCCCAAGGCCTCATAGAATCCAACCACAAGTCCAACGGCGCACTAGCTCGATCCAAGTACCTCTGTGCTCCAGAGGTACCCAATAAGTCCTCCAACTGATCACATAACTCTGATCTCTAATCCAAAAACCATCAGGGTGTAGCAACACCTCCCCAACTCTCGGGCATCAGCACACAACAATAAGCAGTTGGAAGAACCAGATCGCAAATCAATCTTCGAGAAGATCCCGTACCCTTGCAGCTGGTAAATCCAATCCTCCAGGTTCGAAAAATACCAGCTCCAGACGATCACTTCACCAAATTCTGGGAGTTGTGCCCTCAACTCCCAAACCAGTGACGTGCTAGGCAACTCCGAAAGGGAAGGAGCCCTGACCAGGAGGGAGGGGTCCTCGCCCAGTCGCTCCCGAATCTTGACCATCCGAGCGAACAATTCAGCCGCGGTCTATCATCCAAAGATTCCTCAGTGACATCATCATACGCCACATCTGCCTCGACAGTCCACACAGCGCCAAGCTGCGGAGTCAACAAACACAACCCCAAATAGCTCTCCTGCTCCGGGTATCCGCCACCACAGTGGCCCTATCAGAGTGATAGTGGATGCTTGCCACCAATCCAACTGTAACTTCATAGCTACTATGGGAGGCATCACAGTATATCACAATTCCATCTCCCAACACTGGCGATGCAGAAATCAGGGCTGGTATCAATCTTGTCACCAATTCGTCAAGCTCTGCTGGCACTATACGGCTCACAAGCTCCTCACCTCAACAAATAACTGCCGGTCTCAGTCATTCTCGCACAGCATCCATTTTGGCCGGACTTCCACCACCGCCTCTTATGGCTAGACTAAGTGATCCAAGGTGATATGCTCTCGAAGCTAAAACTCGTGCCACAACCACTTGGCATACAGCTTCTTCCTCATAGACCTTGTTACACCATCTATGAGTACTCCACCAGCTCTAAATCATACAGAGATGGGGTTGTTACGGAATTTGAGTTGGCGTATTTCGTGATTGTATTAAGTCTTGAAGATTGAAGATGAAGAAACTTCGGATCGTATACCTCAATCTCAAGAAAGAAGAATTCAAAAGGATCAGGTACGTTTAACTAAATAATTTTGATGATCCGAATACGTCTTATAGTGTAGAAACACCTGGAAGAGGTTTTAACTGCTTATTCATCAAAAACTGGACATGGGACATGTTCAGGATCCGGATCGTGGACTTTCAATCCGGATCCCGAAAGGTGTTCGTTCATACATTGCTGCAATCCGGATCACAGCTTGTACAATCCGGATCCCGAATGGGATGTTTTGTGAAAATGTATGAACGATCCGGATCGTGGATTATGATCCGGATCCCGAACAGGTGATTTTCTGGAAACTGCATTCTGTGCGTCTGCGATCCGGATCGTGGCTTATACAATCCGGATCGCCGTCGGTAAAACTTTCCAGAAAAGTTTGTTTTTGATCCGAATATTCTTCCTAGGGTTTCTAACCTATAAATAAACCCTATGGTCATTTCTAGGGTGAATCCAAATAGAGCCGTCATTTTCACATATCATTTTATACGGCCTTAGATCCACATATAGAGAAGAAAGGAAATCAATAGATCTATTCTATGTTTCTTCATCTATATTGATTAGTTTGATTCTAGGTTTTCATACTCACATCTTGAGTTGAATCAAACTAATGAATACTTAGAT
Source organism: Tillandsia fasciculata (assembly GCA_029168755.2). Lineage (NCBI taxonomy): Eukaryota > Viridiplantae > Streptophyta > Magnoliopsida > Poales > Bromeliaceae > Tillandsia > Tillandsia fasciculata. Next base: position 2,939,923 of record CM054945.1, read on the forward strand.
GGTATTTCCGATCTACTCTTGATCTAAGTATTCGGCGGATCATCACCACCCAAACAAACAACGATTTACCCCAAAATCGGCGCGTGGACTCGCGTGGCCTTGTGGATTCAAGGTGTTATCGCTCTCGTGGATTCGGAGCGAGGTGCGTTCGTGGATTCGAAGCGTACCATTGGGTGAAGACCGTGGATTCGGTTGGACGTCGTGGACTCGACGTTGGACGCTGTGGATTCAGCGTTGGGCGCGGATCGTGGATTCGAGAAGCGTCGTGGAGCGAGCGGGAAGATCGACTAGGGGCGTATGGTAAAAGGTTGAGTCGTCTGTGAGTACGTTATATCACCTTGTACGTGTGTTAACTCTAGTGGATTTCGCCGTGTTATCGGTCCCGTGGTTTTTTACTCCGGTTTGGAGTTTTCCACGTAAAAATCTTGTGTGTTCTTTTATTTTTCCGCATTGGGTTTTATCGCACAATGATTTTTTGAGTGTTTATTGTTTACACCTATTCACCCCCCTCTAGGTGTTTTTTCCCCTATTAGATCCTTATTAACCTAAACCCAACAAGTGGTATCAGAGCGGGAATAGGGTTGTAAACAATGGTTGAAGGTGGAAACATCAATCGACCCCCTTTCTTTGATGGAACTAATTATGCGTACTGGAAAGTACGGATGAAAGCTTTCTTAATTTCCATCGACGAAAGGGTGTGGCAATCAATTGAATTAGGATGGTCTAATCCAACTGAAATTTTAGATGATGTTCGCACCTTAAAACCTAGGTCGAAATGGACCAAGGAAGAGATAGACTTATCTTCTTACAATGGCAAAGGGATTAATGCTCTATTTAATGCTTTGTCACAAACTGAGTTCTCTCGCGTCTCGGCATGTGAGACTGCGAAAGAAATCTGGGATGTTCTTCAAGTTACGCATGAGGGAACTAACTTAGTGAAGATTCAGAAACTGCAAATGCTCACGAGCAAGTTTGACTCTATCTCTATGGCAGAGAATGAATCCTTCACTGACTATTACACACGATTGCAAGACATCGTGAACTCATGTGCTAACTTGGGAGAGAAGATTCCAGAATTTAAAGTTGTAAGAAAAATTCTAAGAACTCTTCCTGAACGATTTCGCCCGAAGGTTGCAGCCATTGAAACAATTAAACACCCGGACGAAATGCGTGTAGAAGAATTAGTAGGTGCTTTACAAACTTATGAAATGACTTTTCCTACTAACTATTCTTCTGGAAAGGCATCCTCTTCTAAGTCTTCAGGTTACGCATTGAAATCAACTAAAGAAGAAGACGCGGATTCATCCTCCTCGGACGACGACGAGAACATTTCTATGGAGGACTTTGAGAAGCAGCTCGCTCTCTTGACAAGGAAGTTTCGCCGCAACTTTCGAAGGGGAAATTCAAGCAAAACTCAATCCTTCGGAAAGTCGAAGAAAGGCAAGGGTCCTTCAAGTTACAAGTCAAGAAGCCAAGAGAACTTCTCAAAGGATAAGAAAAGTTCTGAGGGACAAGTTCAGTGTTTCAAATGTCGAGGCTACGGCCACATAGCAACGGAATGTCCCAACAAGAATCCGGCAAAGAAGAAAGCGATGCAAGTAGTTACTTGGGATGACAACTCCACGTCAAATGAGTCATCGTCAAGTGATGAAGAAGACAACGCGACAGCTTTCCACGCGTCCACTACATCTTCTCCCTTCATGTGCTTAATGGCAAGTACATCCGACTCATTGTCCAACTCCACTGTGGAAAAGATTGCAACGGACGATGAGTCAGATAATTCGGAAGGTGAAGATTTTGTTTTAGCCTACCATAAGCTTTTGAGGGATTCAAAGAAACTGGCTAAACAAAACAAGGGGTTGAAAGAGAGATTACTGGATCTTGAAGATGAAGTAAAAAGAGTAACCTCTATCTCAACCGATCTTGAAGTGGAAAGGGACAATCTGATTAAGACAAATGTTTCCCTTCAAGAGTCCAATGAGCATTTCGAGAAGAGTTATGTAGACATGGTGAACAAAGCGAATTACTTCTTGAAGCTCAACGGCGAGGCCCGACAGGAAAAATTGGAAATGACGGAGACCATACGCCAACTAAAGGATGACTTACAGAGATTTTCTTCTGGAAGGAGTAAGTTGGACAGACTTCTTGGTCTCGGTCAAAGAAACAAGTTCGGCCTCGGATACACTCAAACTGGAGACATTCCAAGTTCGAGTGGTACGGTATTTGTGCCTCCGTCGGTATCTCCTCCTCCGACACCGGTGTTCACGCCAAGCAACGACAACGAACCTACTACATCTTCTTCGGAATCGACAAGATCCAAGGTATGTTTTCGTTGTGGCATTTCAGGGCACATCAGAAGAAACTGCAAGACTGGAGCCAAACGCACACCTCAAGAACATCTTGCAACAACTACCAAAAGGGCTATTCCTCGGGAAACAACTCCAATCAAATTGACGGAAAAGAGCCTTGGTAGTACACCGCTCAAGACGACATCATCAAGGAGCAGCAATTCTTCATGCAAGACGCTCTCACCTAGGAAATCAACTTCACGACCATTACCGACGCACTCCAAAAAGGTTTGGGTGCGCAAAGGTGAAATCTTTCCCTGTCTTGCTACCAATGTTTCTTTGCATGCATATGATAGTTCGTCTTGGTACCTGGATAGCGGGTGTTCCCGTCATATGACCGGCGATAAAAACTGTTTTCAAACATTTGAGAAAAACTCCGGAGGACTTGTTGTTTTCGGAGATGGCCGGTCTTCCAAAATTGTTGGAAAGGGAACGGTAGCTATTCCAGATGGCCCGGTTCTAGATAATGTATTATTTGTTCATGGCCTAAAGACTAACCTCATAAGCATAAGTCAACTGTGTGATAGTGGTTATTCAGTTAATTTTTCATCTGATAAATGCACTGTAACTGACTTGAACCATGCTTTCTTTTTAAAGGGGGTTAGATCAGAAAACAACTGTTATGTAGTTCCTTCTAAGATTTCTGAAAAATGTAACCTAGCATCTTTGAAAAATGAAACACTTTGGCATGAAAGGCTAGGTCACATAAACTTTAAGGAACTTGCTAGAATTTCAAATAAAGATGTGGTCAAAGGGGTTCCGAAACTTTCTTTTGAACAAAACCTTGTGTGTGGCGGTTGCCAAAAGGGAAAACAGTCTAGGACTGCACACAAGAATTTGAACCACATAGGTACAAAACGGCCTTTGGAACTTTTGCATATGGACTTAATGGGGCCAACTCGTCAACCATCTCTGGGAGGTAAATGGTATATTTTTTGTTGGTTGATGATTTTTCTAGATATACTTGGGTAGCCTTTCTAAAAGAAAAAGCTGATACTTTTGATTCTTTTCTCGAAATCTGCAATCGTATTATGATTGAAAAGAATGAAAGGATTACTCGAGTTAGGAGTGATAGAGGTGGGGAATTCATAAATTCCAAATTCATTGATTTTTGCTCTTCTAACGGCATTAAACATGAATTCTCTGCACCTTACACACCTCAACAAAATGGTGTAGTCGAGCGCAAGAACAGGGTCGTACAGGAGATGGCTCGTGTTATGCTTCATAGCCGGAACCTTCCTTTATATTTTTGGGCTGAAGCGGTGAACACGGCTGTCTATGTTATCAATCGAGTGTACTTGCGCCCGGGGACTTTGAATACACCATATGAACTATGGTTTAGTAGAAAACCTAATATCAAATATTTTCGCATTTTGGGAGTCGGTGTTTTATTTTACGTGATCGCGAAAATCTTGGAAAATTTGACTCTCGAAGTGACGAAGGGATTTTCTTAGGTTATTCTACAAACAGTAGAGCATATCGAGTTTTTAACTTAGAATCTAAGACGATCGTAGAATCGATAAATGTTAAGGTAGATGAAGCTTTTCATTTTGAATCTGAAAAATCTACCCTCGATATCTCTCTTGATGATGATACACCTGCTAATGCATCTTCTTCTAACAATTCTTTCGATAATAATGTTGATGCATCTAACGGTTCTTCAAGCTCATGTGATGTGCAGGAATCATCTCGTGTACCTCCGCCTACTCCCCTACCTCAGACGTTACGCATCTCCAAGGATCACCCTGAATCGAACATAATTGGAGATCCACAAGAAGGAGTTAGAACACGGAGACAATTGGTTTGCGGATTTGCATGCTATGTATCTCAAATCGAACCAAGGAATGTTGATGAAGCTCTCCAAGATGATTATTGGATTAAAGCAATGCAGGAAGAGCTCCATCAATTCGAGCGAAACAAAGTCTGGGAACTGACGAAGCCTCCGAAGCAACACAATGTGATAGGTACCAAATGGATCTTCAAGAACAAGAAAAACGAAGAAGGTACTATCATCAGGAACAAAGCAAGGTTAGTTGCTCAAGGCTATTCTCAAGTAGAAGGTATAGACTTTGATGAAACCTTCGCCCCTGTAGCTAGACTCGAGTCCATTCGTATATTGTTTGCGATCGCTTGTCATTTCAAAATCAGATTATTTCAAATGGACGTTAAGAGCGCCTTTTTAAATGGATTTTTAAATGAGGAAGTTTATGTAGCTCAACCGAAAGGTTTTGTGGATCATAAACTACCTAACCATGTTTTTCGACTGAAAAAGGCTCTTTACGGTCTGAAACAAGCACCGCGAGCATGGTACGAAAGGTTGACAAAGCACCTTTTGGAAAAGGGCTACACTCGAGGGGGAGCTGACAGGACTCTCTTTGTGAAGCATTATCAAAACAATTTCATAGTTGCTCAAATCTATGTTGATGACATTGTTTTTGGAGCAACGAGAAATACTGATGCTTCTAAATTCGCGGAGACCATGGAAAGCGAATTTGAGATGTCCATGATGGGCGAATTGAATTATTTTCTTGGATTACAAGTTAAGCAGAACGATGAAGGAATTCACTTGTGTCAATCCAAGTATGCACTGGAGTTGGTCAAAAAGTTTGATCTTGAAAATTCGAAAGATTTTCCAACTCCAATGGGAACTAGCCATAAGGGACTTGGAAGTGAATCACAAAGTGAGAATGTAGACGAGAAACTGTACCGCAGTATGATTGGAAGTCTACTATATCTCACGGCTAGTCGCCCGGATATATCCTTCAGTGTTGGGATTTGTGCGAGATATCAATCAGCACCGAAGGAGGTTCACCTGAAAGCGGTGAAACGGATCATCCGGTATATCAAAGGTACAATCAATTTCGGAATTTGGTATCCTATGGGAACGACTTTGGATATTGTTGGATACTCAGATGCCGATTGGGCTGGATCGGTGGATGACCGGAAAAGCACGAGTGGTGCATGCTTCTATCTCGGCCACTGCCTTGTTGCATGGCACAGTAAGAAACAGAACTGCATAGCACTCTCGACTGCCGAAGCGGAGTACATTTCTGCAGGAAGTTGCTCAACCCAATTGATTTGGATGAAGAGCGTGTTGAGTGATTTCCGAATTTCAACATCTTCGGTAACCATTTTATGTGACAACACTAGTGCCATTAACATTTCTAAAAACCCTGTGTTGCACTCTAGAACAAAACATATTGAACTTAGATATCATTTTCTTAGAGAGCTAGTTGAATCAAACATTCTTCAACTGTCATATATTTCAACTGAAGATCAATTAGCCGACATCTTAACAAAACCGTTGGATCAAAAACGTTTCATTCACTTGCGAAAAGCAATTGGCATGCTTTCCTTGAAATAAACTCTTTTGAAACCTTTGCTTAGATTAGGTTTTGTTTTTGTTCTTGTTTTTGTTTTGTTCTTTATCTATGTTCTGTACATAGCACACTAATTGAGCATATATCATAATTGACTTTAATTGCATCCTTTTATGCATTTAGAAATTTATTATGTTTTTGATGTCATAATGTTTCAATGTTGCAATGATCATTTACGTTAATTAAACCATCTTTCTGTGATCAAAGTCAATTTCTCTCTCAATGATCTCTTGGTATAGTCATTATCATATTTGATTGCTTAGTCGAGTATGAATTCGAGATCAATGGTTTGGTTGAATACTTTATATATTAAATAATTGATAGCCAATTGAGGGGGAGTCAATGAAATGTGAAATGCTCAAAAGATGTGGAAAGAGTTACATCCCAATGAGGAGTGTGAAAACTACCACCACATGGAGAAAATGAAAGAAAAAGATACTCCATGAATGAAAAGCAAACTTTTGTTTGAAAAATTGTTGATAAAACTCATATTGAAATACTTGACTCAGTCGTATTTCATGGTTGGTATAAGGTGGGATTTTTGATTTAAGATGCTCAAAGAGCCACTCCTTCAACAGATTGTCTAGATATATTATTTAACTTATCTGGGATTTCAAACATCTATTGATCTTGGTACTTCATTTTCTTTACTGAAATTGATGATTTGATAAAGACATTACACATAGGATCAGGATAGATGTAATTGAAGTTGTTCAACTTTAAGTGTTTTAACTTTCGTAAATTTTCGTTTCATTTTTGGATATTTTTGATAGATTTTCATAATCTATTTCTTGTTGTATGAAACGATGTCATTTGTTTAAAGTTGACATGGTAAAGTGCTTACATACTTTTTCTGGATTTTATTGTTTTTCTTAATTTTTCTGAAGAAAAAGGTGTAGCCGATCCGGATCGGGCAAGTGATCCGGATCCCGAACGCAGGATTTTTCCTGCGTGTGGCCGATCCGGATCACATTCTCGGCCGATCCGGATCACGGCTAGGGTTCTATATAGAAACTTTCAGATTCGAGATTTCTTTACCCTAATTTCTGGTTTTCAAGCTTCTAGAGTTTCTCTCTCTAGATTTCTTGCTTCCTGGTGCTTCAAAACTCAAAGTTCTTCGGATTCAAGTAAGTTTTCATGATCAAAACTCGGTTTTTCTCAGTTTTTATGGTTTTTCACCAAACGTGAGTTGAAAAGTTGGAATTTCTTCGTTTGTGAATGGTTTTTGATCAAATTTCTTTTGAAATAAGAAGTCTGGGTCAATTAGTTTTACTTTTATGCTGGGATTTCACTTGATTAACGTATTTTTAGGCTTCGATTTCTAAAAATTCGGTTTTAGGGCATAAAAGAGGAATTTTTGTAAATCATGGATTTGATGTAATTTTAAAATTCTTTTTGGAAAACTAATTTGATTCTTGGCTTCTCTATATGATTATGATTGTCTAGGTACAATGTTTTCAAATTTTTCAAAATTGACGATTTTTCATATATTCTTGAGTTGGTTTTCACAGGACACTTTCTATAAACTTAAAGCACTAGAATCAATGGCATTCTCCTGGTTGATTCTGTTACTGGTCGCAATGATGCCCGGGAGTCATCTGTTAAAAAGAACAGGAGTCTCAACTCGAGACAAACCAAACGAAGCCAATGAAGATAGCTCAGATTACGATACGGAAGAATGGGACGAATTCTTCAAGGATGTTCAGCGAAAAATTGATGAAGAGGACAGGAATTCACCAAAGGAAAAAGACTTATGAAATCTGCCTCCACGACCAAACAATATACAAGAAGAAGAAATGTTCAAAGAAGTACGAGTCAGCATAGTGGGCCTCTCACCAGAGCACGCTCACTTTCTGAAATTCTGCAAACTGAATCTCCATGGACTGCAGGACCAGATGCACCATCTGCATCTAGACAGCGTCCATCTTACTCAAAGACACGGACAACTGAGACAGAGATTTTAGAATCGATTTGTCAGGAACAACACCGACTCTCTGCTACACAAGACAGAATATCGAAAGAGCTTCAGCAGATCTCTTCTGAACACAAAAAGATCAAGAAGAAGTACTCTAATTTTAAGAATTTGCTTAAAGGGATTTTGAGCAAGCTGAGCTGTGCTAGTTCAGATTCGTCAGACTGAGCCGCACCTTCTGTTCACTTTATCTACTTTAGTTCTTAGCTTTCACAGGACGTCGCTTTCCTCTTTGTTTAGTTTAGTTCTCAGTTTGTGCATACTTTTAGAACTCTATTTTTTTGTTACTCTCCTTACATATTGTAGCTCATGCTACGTTTTGGCTTGTTTTGTGACAAAAAGGGGGAGAGAGTTAGAGAAAACAATGAACAATGATGAACTTTGAACAATGATTGTGAATATCGATGATATCAAGGTAAGTATGAATCTCAACTCAACTTTGGTTTTCTTTTGTAAGTTGTGACATGCTTCTATACTAACTATTCGACTAACTATTTGGGCATGTAATATGACTAACAAGTTGATGTTGGACTAACATACTTTGACATTTGGTTTTCGACTGCTTAGAAGATATGTTGGTTTTAACTATGTTTCTTTCACATATCTGATTCTTTTAAATGTCATGATGAGATAAACTCTATCTCTGTACTTGGTTTTGTATGTTCCAATTCTTGAGGTATCTAACGATTTTGTTTGTCAAGAATGTTTTCTGTGTGCAGAGATTACAGATGTCTAAGTCTAGAGTCTGTCTTAGGAGTTTATCTCATGTTTTTAATTTCTGGAACTCTTTTGTAAATTTTTGTTGTATGGTGATAGCAACAAAAATATCTTTTTGAATTTTCTTTGTGGATTTGTGTTTTGTCACGAAACCGCCAAAGGGGGAGATTGTTACGGAATTTGAGTTGGCGTATTTCGTGAATGTATTAAGTCTTGAAGATTGAAGATGAAGAAACTTTGGATCATATACCTCAATCTCAAGAAAGAAGAATTCAAAAGGATCAGGTACGTTTAACTAAATAATTTTGATGATCCGAATACTTCTTATAGTGTAGAAACACCTGGAAGAGGTTTTAATTGCTTATTCATCAAAAACTGGACATGGGACATGTTCAGGATCCGGATCGTGGCTTTCAATCCGGATCCCGAAAGGTGTTCGTTCATACATTGCTGCAATCCGGATCACAGCTTGTACAATCCGGATCCCGAATGGGATGTTTTGTGAAAATGTATGAACGATCCGGATCGTGGATTATGATCCGGATCCCGAACAGGTGATTTTCTGGAAACTGCATTCTGTGCGTCTGCGATCCGGATCGTGGCTTATCCAATCCGGATCGCCGTCGGTAAAACTTTCCAGAAAAGTTTGTTTTTGATCCGAATATTCTTCCTAGGGTTTCTAACCTATAAATAAGCCCTATTCATTTTTCTAGGGAATCCAAATAGAGCCGTCATTTTCAAATATCATTTTATACGGCCTTAGATCCACATATAGAGAAGAAAGGAAATCAATAGAAATTATTCTATGTTTTCTTCATCTATATTGATTAGTTTGATTCTAGGTTTTCATACTCACATCTTGAGTTGAATCAAACTAATGAATACTTAGATGGTATTTCCGATCTACTCTTGATCTAAGTATTCGGCGGATCATCACCACCCAAACAAACAACGATTTACCCCAAAATCGGCGCGTGGACTCGCGTGGCCTTGTGGATTCAAGGTGTTACCGCTCTCGTGGATTCGGAGCGAGGTGCGTTCGTGGATTCGAAGCGTGCCATTGGGTGAAGACCGTGGATTCGGTTGGACGTCGTGGACTCGACGTTGGACGCTGTGGATTCAGCGTTGGGCGCGGATCGTGGATTCGAGAAGCGTCGTGGAGCGAGCGGGAAGATCTACTAGGAGCGTATGGTAAAAGGTTGAGTCGTCTGTGAGTACGTTATATCACCTTGTACGTGTGTTAATTCTAGTGGATTTCGCCGTGTTATCGGTCCCGTGGTTTTTTACTCCGGTTTGGAGTTTTCCACGTAAAAATCTTGTGTGTTCTTTTATTTTTCCGCATTGGGTTTTATCGCACAATGATTTTTTGAGTGTTTATTGTTTACACCTATTCACCCCCCCTCTAGGTGTTTTTTCCCCTATTAGATCCTTATTAACCTAAACCCAACAAAGTAACTGCGAAGAAAGGTAAACCAGTGCAGTGGAACAATCCAAGCCTAGCATTCACAAATACCCGGTGCGGAACAAGTCAAAGTCCACCAATGAAACTAATGCTCCTCATACCCAGCTTTACGAAGAACAGGTAAAAGAAAGAAACCCGACACTTGACCGGCGGCACGAGAAAGTGAGATGAAGTAGGAAAGAAGATCAGGAATTACAGAACTAGCAAAAACTCTCATACTCCCGAACCTTGAAGAAGAAATTGTGGCTCCACGATACCATTCGACGTCAGAGCTGACAAATATCCAAGCAGACACCAAGAGGACAAAATTCCTTGCTGATTTCCCTCCAGCCCATACCCATAAAGCAGCAACTAAAATTATAAGCAGCAGTTGGTGAACAGAGATAAGCAGTAGATGCCAGATGCCAGATAACGAAACCAAACAACACTAGCCAGATCAAGCGAGTAGACGGAAAAAAAAAAAAAAAAAAAGTGCCCGAGCGCAATCAGGACTGAAGAAGCAATACTGCATCATTGGCACTGCCAATTAGATCTCGAAAGCGAAAGACATGCCAACTCAGAGAACAATTGTGGGGCAATAACACATCAGTTAGATTGAACATGCAATATTCCAATGGATCTTCTGATAATGGTCGTCCAGGATGCACGATGCCGCCCCGGATGCACGATGCCGCCAAGGATGCGCAATGCAGGGTGAACTCAGGGTGAGCTCAAACTGCTGCTTCAGATAGGCAAAAGATGAAAAGATGCTGAAAGACTAGAACTCAAGTTGCTGCTCACTTGATGATGATAAGTTAAAAAAGGATGTAGTCGCTCGTAGCACTCAGAACGGCGGCGAAAATTAGATAGGCCAACAAACCAATGCAAAACCAAGGAGCAGGAACATAATAAAACAAATGTTGAATAAGGCTGCCACTGCGGTGTGCCAGCTTTCTCGCTTACAAAACCAATTATTGGCAACCCAAGTGCTCTAGGTGACCCTCCATCCCAGATATGGTGCAGAGTTTCTAATCCTTGTCGGAAGTTGAGAACCAACTGCTTCTAGCTATCAGTTGAGAAAGAAAAAGACCACGCCCAGAATTGTGAGTGTCAACAAAACCATTGTCGAAAAATACCAGAGTCGAACGATACTGCCATTCCTTCATGACCCTAAAACTGCCAAAGACTTCATGTCAGAAATGGAGGTCCGCCTGCTCCTGAATCCCAAGCTGTTACAGGAGCGCTGACCCTAAAACGAGGAGCGCTGACCAAACTGTTAAACACAGGATCCGACGGTTACAATAGAAGAAACAAGAAGCAAATAGACGAAGGAAGAACCTCCCAGATATTTCCTTAATCAGAGCCCGAAAGGTCCGGTAGAACCTCGATGTCAGGGTAAACAAGTAGGCTGTAGTGGTAGTGGAAAGGGCCGGTGGTGTTAGTTGAGGACTGAAGAACCTCCAAGAGCTAGAGTCCAGATATTGTAGGAGTGGTGGATTCTTGATGCACAAGCGGTACTCCGAGAAGGGCGATCATCGAAAATACGCCTATTGCGTTCCGTCCATAGTTCCCAACAGGTAGCGGCGAATAAGAGGTCGAAATGCGTTTTATCTCGACCCTTGAATGTCGTCCTCGCCCCCCTCCATCTACTCGCAAAATCCCCCGAGTAGTTAAGTAACTGAACAAGTGAGAGGCCAAGGGTGGAGTACAATCGCCCAGAGCGACCTCGCAACATGCAGGAGAAGAAGAGATGATCCAAATTTTCGTCTCCAGCACGGCAACTCATACAAATGGAAGGGCCAGACCAACCTCTTTTTTTAAGAAGATCCGCGGTGGGTAATCTGTATCTAGCCGCAATCCAGAGGAAAAATTTTATCTTGAGCGGAATCCGTATTTCCCACAAATGTAGGACCTTACAGTCGTTTACCCCGTCAAAGGAAATAAGGTTGTAAGCCGACTTGGTGAGACGATCCCGTTAGAACTCCACCTCCATGAATGGAGTCCTCGGAGTTAGACAGCCGGAAGCTGTTAATCACCGCTTGTAGGGCTAGTAGCTCTCTCCTAGCTTCCAGGCAGAGAGTGCCTTGAAAACCCAAATCGGTCTGAGAGCCGAATCGGCGAAGCCAATTAAAAACCGAAAGGTGTTTTAGGGTTGCCGATCCAAATAAACGAGGGAAGCTGATACGCAAAGACGATACTCCGCTCCAGCGCGCATTCCAGAAAGACGTCGACTTGCCATTACCGATCGAAAAAGAGGTTGAAGAGGTGAAGAAAGATCCATTTGAGAGCAAACCCTTCCAAATCGGGCAACATCCAGTCGGCGGCGTCTGAGAAGAAAGTGGTGGCCGATGGGAGTAGTGTTTGGAAGTCAACAGGCGCGCCCAGGGGAGCGACGAGGAGGAGTAAAAGGACCAAAGGCCTTTCAAAAGGAGAGCGGAGTTGGAGTTGCGGAGGTTACGAATACCCAAACCCCCGTATTTAGTCGGGCGACAAAGGTGTTCCCATTTGACTAGACAATGGAAACCGCTATTGAGACATTTCCCCTTCCAGAAGAAATCCCGACGAAGCTTGTCGATCGATTTGATTACCCAGGTAGGGAGTGAGAAGGCAGAGCAGAAGAAGGACGGAATGGAGGAGAGAACCGAATTTAAAAGCACCAAAACGTCCCCCCTAGAGAGCAGGAGGCCCTTCCAACCCGCAAGTCGCTTGTCCACTTTCTCGATGATGGGTAAAAAATCAGCATTTCCGCAGCGCATTAGGTGAGAGGGCAAAAACAAGTACTTTAAAGGGAATCCGA
>CM054945.1:2952677-3059455 GCA_029168755.2 Tillandsia fasciculata
GCCAAATCGAGTGCCCATCATTCCACTCCATCAATCACACTCATCCATACCAACGCATCTCATTCCTTTTTTATTGTAGTGAAAATTACTAATTTAATAAAAATAACGATAATAAAAATAAAAATAAAATTAGGGTTGAACACTTTAACAAAATACTAAAATATAATAAAAAGATTAATAACTGAAATTTGATATAAAATATAATTTATAAAAATAATTTATTATAATATCTAAGTATAAATAAAATAAGTTTTACAATAAAAATAATTTATTATAATAATATGTAATATATTATGTCTATTTAATTTATTTTAATTTAATTTTTTAAAAAAACATTGCTATCCATTTTATGATTTATTCAAATTATTTTTGATAAAAATTCCTATACATAATTGAGTTCCACACGTACATAAGTACAACTGGCAATTCAGCTTATTGTTCACGAGTAAATTCGTATTTGACTAGAATTATTGAGTTTGAGATCGATCACGATCGTTTTAATACACGAGTTGAATACGAGCTGAATTTTTCTTAACAAGCTGATACGAGCCAAATGCGCTTGTATTTGGGTCGATATAGCTTGAATATATATATATATATATATAAGTCGTCCGGCTAAATACTATCGATAGCACCAAACAATTGGTGCTATCAAGTTTTCAGCCGTGTATGAAAAGATATGCGGTTGGGATTATAGTGGTCCCCTAAGATTTTTACTATTCAACCAACCACCTAGTAACCTTAGGGCCCACTATAATCACAACTGCATATTTTTTCATCCAACGGCTAAAAACTTGATAGCACCAATGGCTTGGTTTTATCGATAGTATTTCTAGCCTAATTCTCTATATATATACTATACTATTAATAGTACCAAGTTATTGGGTGCTATCAAGTTTTCTACCCTTAGATCATCCTTTTAATCATTTTCGCACGTTAGATTTTACTATTTTTCCAACCACCTATTAAATCAGGGGCCCACTATCATCTCAACCACACATCTTTTAATCCAAGAGTAAAAACTTTATAGTACCAATGACTTGGTACTATTAATAGAATCCAGCCTAACGATATATATATATATATATATATATTATATATATTATATATATATATATATATATATATATATATAGATAGAGAGAGATATAGAGAGAGAGAGGTTGGGCTGGAATGCTATTGATAGCACCAACCCAACTTTGCCCCCATTTTGTAGCCATTGGATCGCATTGAGATCCGTGTAGGCTCTTTTAATGAAAAAAGAGAAAGAAAAAGTAAAAAGAAAAAGTAAAAAGTAAAAAGTTTTTCTTTTTAATTAAAGGGTTGCACGAATCTCAATGCAACCATGGCTACAAAATGGGTGGCAAAGTTGGGTTGGTGCTATCAATAGCATTCCAGCCCAACTCTATATATATATATATATATATATACTATATTATATATATATATATATATATATATATATTATATATATATATAGTCCGGCTACTATACTATCGATAGCACCAAGTACTTTGTGCTGCCAAGTTTTCCCATCGTTAGATCTATCCTTTTAATCATTTTCACCTATAGATTATGAGTAAAAAATTTTTTGTACTCATAATTTTCATCCCTTGGATGAAATGTGCGGTTAGGATTATAGTAGTCCCCAAAATTTATACTATTTCCCCAACAACCTAATAAACCCTAAGGGGACCACTATCATCCTAACCGCACTTTCCTTCATCCAAGTGTAAAAAGGTTTGAGTATAATGGGGTTTATACTCATAAGAGTATAGTAGCCCTACCTATATTATATATATATATTATAATTGATATCGTATATGTTTTTATATATAAAAAGTATTGAGCTCATTGGATGCTTCTGAGTTTTCGGTGCTTCTCTGTTTTTAAAAGCACCAATCATTAGTATTTGTGCGTTTTCAACTCTTAGATAAAAATATAGGTGGTTAAAATGATAGTGGACTCCTAAATTTAATGGATAGTTGGTGAAATAGTATGTTCTAACGGATGGAATTGATTAGAAGAGATAGATTTAACAGTGAAAAACCTACCAGCACTAAGTGATTAGTATTTTTATAAATACAATAGCCGACCGAAGTAAATATATATATAAATTTTAACTATTTAGATAATATGCCAATCCAAATATAAAGTGACTCATAATTTTTAACTTTTAATTATTATATTAAAATTTTAAATTTTACATTTTTGTTCATCTTTTTATTCAGTAACAAAATTAATTGAATATTAATTTATTGTTCTTGAGCCAATTGGTACTTAAAAATGAACGAACACGTACCGACCCAGCTCACTCAATTCTAAATTTCTGATAGCCCTATACGTAGGAGCAGTGCATGCGTCATTATATACTATATATATTAATATATATATATATATATAATATATAGAGAGAGAGATGAGAGAGAGGAAGAGAGAGAGAACCGAGGAGAAGCGAGAGAGAGAGATTGGGCTGGATGCGTTGATAGCACCAGCCCAACTTTACCATCCATTTTATAGCTTTGGATCACATTGAGATTTGTGAAAGCTATTTAATGAAAAAAAGAAAAAAGAAAAAGTAAAAAAAAAATAAAAAGTAAAAAATTTTTCTTTTAATTAAAGAGCTTGCACGAATCTCAACGTGATCCAAAGGCTATAAAATGGATGGCAAAATTGAGCTGGTGCTATCAATAGCATTCCAGCCCAACTCTCTCTCTCTCTATATATATATATATATATATATATATATATATATATATTTATTATATAAAATTTAATTTCAAAAAAAAATTTAAAATTTAATTTTGATTGTAATATAGAGCATATATATAAAGTATAACAATTTTGATTGTATTCGCTTATTAATGCATGAGCATCGCAACTGATCTTTAATTATTTTAACTTAAATTATATAACGTGTAATGCACGTGTACTTAGTTTGTTTAGTTAAAATAAATAGAGCGAATAATTTTGTCACAAATGTATCATTAATATTTAAAATATTAATTTTTTTAAAAATAAAAATCTTAATTATTATTGACCTACCTGATTTTGATTGGATATATAATTTTTGTTAGCATTTTTCTCAAAATATATTAATTTCTATACACACCTACACTGATGAGTAACATTTGGAAACAAATTATGGTGTGTATGTTATCAAGCTCTTGCACGTGCGCCTCACGTGCTGGGACCCTGTTACACGTGACAAGACTAATGCAACCCTAGGGCGAGAGAAATGGTGCATGCCCCTTATTGCATTCACACATCCCATATATGCACCGTACTTAATTTTAAAAATTAAATTGCTTATGTTTAAAAAAATTATAAATTTTTAATATGGACTCCAAAATATTTTATGGCTTATAAAAAAATTTTATAAGATGTCTAAGATTTTTTTTTTTTTTTTTTTGGATATTACAAATAACATGAAACAAGTACTATTCTTTAATTTATTAAATTATATATTCAACGAATATAATTTGTACAATTTTTTATGCCCTAATTAAAATTTCACTCTAAATTTTGTCTGGAATATCTAATCACTGCTAATGTAGGTAGCAAAATATTTGATGATTGGTGCTCGCGAGGATCCAATGTGACGCCCCTAATAGTCCGACATCGGATGTGGATGAAATTATGATTGAGTTTATATGAGACATGTATATTAGTAATAATAACTGGACTAAAACATTTTGGATTATTGCGTGGGCTCAACGAATTAGAGACCTAGCTATTTCAGATTTTTGGCTAAGTTTATATAAAGAACTATATAAACTAAGCGGATGGAATGTTATTTTTAAAAAAAAAAAAAAAATTGCTTCAAATCAGATATGTGTTAATATATGTTGGCCATTTATTTATGAATTAAAATTAATTTTAATATTTTGTCTTGTAATATTAGATTCAAAAAATTAATAAGTTGAGTTGAGTGAACCTAATAAATTTAGTGGGACTGCAGTCCATAATAAACCAAATGGTAAAGGCTCAATAATATACCAAACGTTCAGATGAATTGAATCCGGTCGAGACCTATAGGCGCTGTTACTGTACATTAAGTAAATTAGTTTCGTATTTCTAACAGATCGAGCTTTTGGAAATGATGATTAGCAATTCGATAGTATCTTATATTGTGAATTTCATATCTACCTAAGCATAGAATTCAGTCAAGATGCATGTATATAATCTGTGTCTATATGTTTTAAATAAATTAATTATATATTTTTAATAATTTAAATTTTTAGAATTAATAATTAGTAGCAATATATTAAGATGAATTGATAATATTACAATTTACTATCAACTGTGTCTAATACAAGTAGCAAAAGACTTGATGGTGATATTCGAAACTTGAGTTCGAAAACTAATTACTTCATATTTCAAACTAAATTTATTTCAAAAATAAATAAAACGGTAGCATGTTATCTATTTCTCAAAAAAAAATTACCCCAGATAAAAGCAACTAAATTTTCTCTAGAGATATTAGATGTTCAACTTTTGCTGACCTCACTAACTGTACCATATCTTTAACCTTTTCATCTACCCCTCTCTCTCTCTCTCTCTCTCTCTCTCTCCACCTCCTCTATCACTCTCAAACTCAACACCACCCTACCCCCTTTTTAGAGCTTAGTTTTATAGAGAGAGGAATAAGGAATCTGAATATATTTTTAGGAAACAACTGTTAAAGATTAGGTAGAGTAGTAGCACTACTACTGGGCTGTGTGTGTGATTTGAACAAATTTAAGGGAATTGAAGAGGAGAAGAAGTACGTAGATAGAAAGAATTAAGATGCAATCAGGGTATGGAGGAGGAGGAGGAGCAGCAGGAGGAGGAAGAGGAGGGGTGTCTCATGAGATCCAGCAATTCATGGCTGCGGCGGCGGCGGCAGCGGTGGCAGAAGGCGGCGGTGGCGGAGGCGGCGTTTCCTCTCTTTTTTCCATGTCGACGACCGCCGCCGATATGTCGCCGCCGCCGCCGCCGATCAAATACCAACATCTCATCCATGGCCATCTTAACCATAACCATAACCATAACCATAACCACCAGCACCAGATTCCTCCTCCTCCCCCTCCTCAGCAGTTGCAGGGGCCGATGTCGATGTCGATGTCGATGTCGATGCCGATGGCGATGGCGATGCCGATGCCGGCGCACCATGCTGCAGTTCCACCCATCCCCTTCACCCAGCAGCTCCTGCAGCAGAGCAGCAGCAGCAGCAGCAACAACCACCAAAACCACAACCACAACCACAACCACAGCCACCACCACTTCCAGCTCTTCCACCACTCACCTCCGCCGCCGCCGCCGCAACCGCAGTCACAAAATTCTGCTGCGGCTCGTCTTATATTCCCCGCCGCACCACCACAGCCACCACCACAACCACCACCACCGCCAATTCCCAATTGGAATTGGCGGCGATGCGCGGGACCCGAGACATCGGCGGCGGTTGCGGAAATAAGCTCGCCGCATGGCGGCGGCGGCGGCGGCGGCGGCGGGAGAGTTCTTGGCTGGAATGATGAATTTCAAGCTGGAGTCGACGACAGCGGCGACTGCGGCCGCGAGGGAGGTGCTGACGACGACGACGACGACGACGCCGCTGCGGCTGCGGCGGAGAGAGGAGGGCTACATGGATGGCACCATGAAGAGGAGTCGGCCATTAAAGAGCCCACTTGGTACTACCACCATTTCTAAATTTATAACCATCTCTTCTCATCAATTTTATTGTAATTTTTTTTTTTTCTTTTTAATATAAAATAATTTGATACATATTATTATAATAAAGAAAAAAACCTTCTCTTTTGAGTAAAGTAAAGTAATCATGATATAATGATGCAGTGGTGAAAAAGAGGGAGTTAAAGATTCCTTAAAACTTCCTTTCAAATCACTCAAAAGAGAGGATGAAAGAAAGATTGATATGTAGAAAAAGGCAACATCTGAAGCAACAATTTAGTAATCTCTAAATCCTCTCTTTCTTTTTTTTTTTTTTTTTTTTTTTTTTTTTTTTCTTGTTATTGTTCTAGGAGACCTTTGGACATAGACTACATCTACAGGAACGGAAAGAGGAACAAGCAGAAGGAGCCCGAATCGCCGCCGCCGTCGGCCCGGCCGAATTCTACAAGCAAAGCGAAGAAAAACACATCTCTGACGCTGCCGCCGGTGCAGATGGCGACGAAGCGGACGAGTCGGGGCACGGCCGCGCAACCGACGGGCGGCAGCAATTACAAGCTCTTTAGTGAGCTTGAAGCTATCTACAAACCCGGTAGTGGCGGCGGCGGCGGTGGCGGTGGCGGCATTGCCGAAGGCAACCAAACAGGCTCCGGCTCCGCCCTCACCGGCGACGAAAACTCGCTGATCCCAGCCTCGAATGCGGCATTCGGCGCAGTCGTCATGTCGGAGATGTCGGCGGGCGAGGAAGCCCTGGCGGAGAAGCCGCAGCAGAATGTCAGCGGTGGCGGCGGCAGTGGAGGTATGCGGAGGAGCAAACGAAAGCGTCGGCAGAAGCATCAGCAGCAGCAGTTGGCGGCGGTGGCGGCGTTCTTCGAAACGCTGGTGCGGCAGCTGATGGAGCACCAGGAGAGCCTCCACCGGCGGTTCCTCGACGCGATGGAGCGGCGCGACCGCGACCGTGCGGGCCGCGACGAAGCCTGGCGGCGGCAGGAGGCCGAGAGGTCGGCGCGCGACGCCACTGCCCGCGCACGCGACCGCCAGCTCTCCGCCGCCCGAGAGGCCGCCGTCGTCACTTTCCTCGAAAAAATCTCCGGCCAGACCCTCCACCTCCCCCCCTCAACCACCACCGCCGCCGCTGTAACAACAACAATGACAACTCCGGTAACCAATTTACCAACCACGCCGACCGACACCGCTATGATCGCAGTCTCCAGCGACGTCGACGCCGAAATTGGGGGGCGGCGGTGGCCGAAGGTAGAAGTCGAAGCGCTGATCTGCGTGCGGTCGCGGCTGGAGGAGAAGTTCCAGGAGCCGGGGCTGAAGGGGCCGCTGTGGGACGAGGTGAGCCTGCGGATGTCGGCGCTAGGGTTTCGACGGAGCGCGAAGAGGTGCAAGGAGAAGTGGGAGAACATCAACAAGTACTTCCGCAAGGCGAAGGACTCCGGCAAGAGGCGGCCGCCGCACGCCAAGACGTGCCCCTACTTCCGCCAGCTCGACGAGCTCTACTCGAAGCCTGCGGCAGCGGCATCGACAGCGGCATCGACAGCGACAGCGACAATGGTTAGGAATAGCTCGGAGCTCCTCGACGCGATCATCGTGTCGCGGGAATCGAATGTCGATGTCGGAGACGATGTCGACGCTGACGCCGATGCCGATGCTGACGCGGAAGGAGGAGAGCAAGAAGGGGAAGGGGAGAGTATGAGTGAAGGAGAAGCAGAAGAGCTCAGCAATAAGCAGCAATACAAAGAGCAGCAGCAGCAGCACAACAACCTGCATGAGTCTACTAATCTCTTCTTCTAGTTATTATTATAATTAACTACAGTATCTCTATTTCTTACTATATTCATCACTGTATCATGTTTTTCTTTTTAATTTATGTACTAATTATTTAATTAATTAGCTTCAGTATTTTAGTTAGAAGTATATATATATATATATATATATATGTATGTATGTATGTTGTTAAATAATTAAGATTAATTCATGCATTAATGCATATCTTTATCGGTTCAAAATTTTCTAATAACATAAATTAATTGAGTTTACTTTATTGGATTAGATTAGCTATTTAAAAAAGGGGGAAAAATTAGAAGTGTTAATTGTTTAAAATATAATAATGCAATGTTTTTTGCGTCTAAATGTTTATTGTTTTTTTCTTAGATTCCGCTGTAGATCGAGGACACTCGTTGCAATTTGTGGGCCTTAAATTGCGGGACACTAACAAATGCTCGAATTTATAATAAAATGTGCTAGGTAGTGAAGGCACATAGATTCCTCTTACTTATTTTATATTATAAATAGAAACTATATATATATATATATATATATATATATATATATATATATATATATATATATATATATATTCCATCTAATATATTTTTATAAGTAAAATTTTTTTTGGTACTTATAAGTTTTATCATTTGGATGAAAAAAATATGCGGTTAAAATTATAATAGTTCTTAAAATTTATACTATTTCACCAATAACCTAGTAAACTCTAGGGGGGACCACTATCATCCTAACTGCACATTCTTTCATCGAAATGCGAAAAAATTATGAGTACAAAAAGATTTATACTCATAAAAATATAGTAGTTATATATTATATTATATATATTTATATATATATATATATAATATATATAATATATATAGATATTATATATATATAAAGTACAAGTTTATCTACATACTATTGAATTTTTTATCATAGAATTTGTATTGAATTTGTACAATTATACTTTTTCTCTCTCTTTTTAAATGTCTTTATAATAACACGAATCCCAATACAAATTTTTTGGTGAAAAATTCACAAGTATAAATTAGTTTGTACTTTTAAAAGTAAAGCTAATTTGGATTTTTAAAAGCATAAATTAGCTTGCACTTTTAAAAATATATATATATTTTTAAAAGGACAAGTTAATTTATGCTTGTTAATTTTTTACCAAAGGATTTGTATTGGGATTCGTGCCTTTTATTTTATCTTTCTCTCTCTAGTTGACTTTATAAAAACACAAATCTCAATATAAATTCAATGATAAAAAACTTACAAGCATGGATAGATCTACTTATATTTTTAAAAATATATTAAGCTCTACTATATATATATATAAAGTCGGGCTACTATGTTATCGATAGCACCAAGCATTTGGTTGAGTGTACATATATTTTTTCACCCCAGCTATCAATTCTTCTTTAATCAAATTCTTCATTCACCGTTAGATTTTACTATTTTTCCAACCACCCATTAAACTCAAAATGCCCACTATCATCTAAACCACACATCTTTTAATTTAAGGATTAAAAACTTAATAGCATTCCAGCCTAGCTAGCTCTCTCTCTCTCTCTCTCTCTCTCTCTCTCTCTCTATATATATATATAATATATATATATATATATATATAATAGAATTAGGTTACTAGATTATTAATATTAATATCACTAAGTCATGCACTAAGTCATTGAAGTTATTAATTTTTTAATCCTCGGTGGAAATGATGTATAATTAGTATGATAGTGGACACCTAAGATTTAGTGGATGGGTGAAAAAATAATATGATCTAAGAAGTGAAAATAATCAAAGGAGTAGATTTAATGGCGAAAAATTTAGTAGCACTAAGTGTTTGGTACTATCGATAGTATAGTAGCCGAACTTTTTTTCTCTCTCTCTCTCTCTCTCTCTTTCTCTCTTTATATATATATATATATATAATTAGGCTAGAATACTATCGATAGCACCAAGTCATTGGTGCTATCAAGTTTTTAGCCTTTAGATTAAAAAATGTGTGGTTAAGATGATAGCGATTCCCTAGGGTTTACCAGGTGGTTGGTTGAATAGTAAAAATTTTAGGGAACCACTATAATCCCAACCGCATATCTTTTTATCCAACGGCTGAAAACTTGATAGTACCAATTACTTGGTGCTATCGATAGTTTTCTAGCCGGACTCTCTCTCTCCTCTCTCTCTCTCTCTCTCATCTCTCTCTCCTCTCTCTCTCTCTCTATATATATATATATATATATATATATATATATATAATATATATATATATATAAAAGAGAGAGAGAGAGAGAGAGAGAGAACAAGAGTAGAGCTTATATATTTTCAAAAGTACAAGTCCAACTATACTCTCTCCCTCTCTCTCTCTCTCTCTCTCTCTCTCTATATATATATATATATATATATATATATATATATATATATATATATATATATATATATTATATATATAGGGTTCGGCTACTATACTCTTATGAGTAAAGTATTTTTGTACTTATAAATTTTCATCCCTTGGACGAAGGAATGTACGGTTAGATTATAGTAGTTCATATAATTTATACTATTTTCCCAACAACCTAATAAATCCTAGAGGGACCACTATCATACTAACCGCACATTCCTTCATCCAAAGGTAAAAGTTATGAGTATAAAAAGGTTTATACTCATAAGAGTATAGTAGCCCTACCATATATATATATATATATATATATATATATACACAGAGGGAGAGAGAGAGAGAGAGAGAGAGAGAGAGAGAGAGAGAGTTATACTTTCAAAAGTACAAGTACAAACTATATTTGTAAATTTTTCACAATTGAATTTGTATTGAAATTGGTGCAATTGTATTCTTTACAATTGCACAAATTCCAATGCAAATTTAAAAGTAAAAAATTCATAAGCATAATTTGACTTGTGTTTTTAAAAGTACATAAGCTTTACTCTCTCTCTCTCTCTCTCTCTCTCTCTCTCTCTCTATATATATATATATATATATATATATATATATATATATATAATATTGGAGTATGCTATATAATGACACTACAACAAAATTAGGTTATAGGGACACATATATATTTGTGATACTTTTGTATAAGTGTCCTATCTATATTCCATCTATATCCAAAATTAGATTATAGGGACACATTACAAAAATATGTCGCTATACACTTTAGCGACGGCACATAAAGCAACACTAATAATAAGTGTCGGTATTTTTGTCAGCGATACTTTTTTAGATTTTAGAAACACTTAAAAATATCGTTATAATATAATTTTGTTATAGTGTGGTTATAAATGATCTTATACCTCTTCATTTAAGAATTAATAAATAATTTTTTTAAAATAAAAAAAAAATCATAAACTCTATGATAAGAGAGTATAAGGTTTATACGCTTTTTTATAGTATAAAACTATTCTTTTTATTTTAAATATTATTAATATTTATTAATAAATTTAGCATAAATTTTAATTAATTTATACACACAAGTAAAATGAAAAGCAAATTCTATTTGTGAAACATACTAAAAAGTGTTTTCAAATGCTACCATTATGTACTATTGATGTACTTATATACATAATACAAACTATTGTATAGATAGACCTAAACATCAATTCATTTCATAATTAAAGAGGCTTTAATTGTGGGCTCATTCATTACAAGGATGAATAAATGTTTTGCATATATATAAAATTTTATCTGAATTCGAATTCAAACGAACAAATTTATTTAATATTAAACGAATATAATTTTGATTATGAGTGTGAAAATAAAATTTCAACAAATTTATATTTGGATATCAATTTTGCATGTATCTCACATAAATTCAAACCTAATTACCCGAATCCGAATGTATATTACTTTTTATTATATATAATATATACGAATATTTGATGTTATATTTAAATTTATATTTTAAAATTTTAGAATTTAATATAATATATTGTGAAATATAGTAAATAAAAATAATTTATATTCATGTTTTTGGATTTTTAGTTGGATTCTATTTTGAATATAGATTTTCAAAATCCATCAAGTTCAGATTCAAGATTTGAGTTTGGTTAGTAGATTCGGATTCAACCTTTTAACAAAAATCCATCATGAATCCGACCCAGCACCCCTATTTGATTTATTAGTGTGCTTCTTCATAAATATTTCTTAATTTATATGATGTTAATTAGTTACCAAATCTACAGAGTATTCTCAAAGTGCATTATTAAAAAAATAATAAAATAATACATCATAAATAAAAGTTCAGCTGGACAAGAATGCTATCGATAGCACCAAACAATTAGTACTACTAATTTTTTTTACCGTTAGATCTATCTCTTTGATCATTTTCACCTTTTGAATTATACTATTCAACCAATTACCCACTAAATTTTAGAAGACCACTATCGTTCTAACCGAACATCTCTTAATCTAATGGCTAAAAATTTGATAGCACCAATGATTTAAATACTATCACTAATTTTATAAATAGTGACACATTAATAATATATAAAAGTAATATTACAAAAAATATGCATCAACACGACTGCACCATTTATCCAACCAAGTATTTTATTTAGATCACCAACTCTTTTTTTTTTTCTTTTTTTTTAACCTTAACCTTCATTATTTATTTTAATTAAGTCCCTCCCACCATAAAATCATTTTAGTATATATATATATATATATATATATATATATATATATATATATTATTATATATATAAAAACTTTATTGCATATTAATAAATCAAAAAAAATAAATTATGTACGATAATAGAGTCAAATTTTGATTTAATATTTGGTTCGATCTCTGATCCTGAAACCATTATTTTTTTTAGTAGGAATTGGAATGGTGATTTTTTTTTGGAAATTATGACATTAATGTCAGGGATGTTTGGACAAGCCGTATGAATACTCATTTCACAGGATAGTCTTCCGGGGGGGTCCGTGCGAGAGGAGTCCGAAATGTGTGACGTCAGTGATGGACGCCGACTGTGCTCACGCACGAGAGAGAGAGGAGACGACTCGGGCAGGCAGCACGGCAAACATGTACTGCAGGACAAATCAGGGAGTTGTTGCCAAGCCAAAAAAGCCAGTGGAATCTTGTGAGCCAAAAAAAAAAAAATTAAACCCAACTTGTCTGTGCACCCTACTCAAGTCATGTAAAACCATCCGATTCAACAGTAATAATAATTTATTGAGCTCACATTATAGTCTAAAATATTTATTCCATTCACATTCAATATGAGATTATTGGGGTCCTGATGTTCTCATCAGTCTTAATACACGCACAATCAAAAATTACCAGACGATATAAGACTTAAGACTTGTCTCGCTAGTCCTGTCATCTAGACCCAATCTCAGCCGAGACTCATCACACACTTCCGATTAGTACTGACGTTCTCGTTAGTCCTAATACACGCACAATCCAAGATCACCAGACGATATAAGATTTGTTTCGCTAGTCCTGTCATCTAGACCGAATCTCAGCCGAGACTCATCACACACTTCCGATTAGGACTGACGTTCTCGTAAGTCATAATACACGCACAATCCAATATCATCAGACGATATAAGACTTGTCTTGCTAGTTCTGTCATCTAGACTCATCACACACTTCCGGTTGGTTATTGACTCTGATATCAAATATAACGATCTGACAAATTAGCAATAATAACTCCTAAAATGCTTAAACCGGATTATTATTACTAGTATTCATATTTCTTATAAATCCAATCGCAACTCCATTCACATCTGTGGGACTATTTGGTTCTATTCAATTACAACGGTTGTAATTATATTTATCCTATTTGATAGGCTAAAATTAAAATTTATATTTGTATATTTATTACTTTTTAGTTCAAACTACTGTAATTATATTTATTTTATTTGGTAGGTTAAAATTAAATATATCAATTCTATTTGGTTTGTACAGTTACAACTGCTCTAGTTATATTTATTTTATTTGGTAGACTAAAATTAAAATTTGTATTTATGTATTTATTACTTTTTAGTTTGAACTGCTCTAGTTATATTTATTTTATTAGATAGACTAAAATTAAATATTATAATCGTAACTTATATTAATTCTGTTTGGCTCTATACAATTATAACTCCTGTAATTAATAATTTTATAATTTTATAATTTTTCGATATCATTTATCTAATGATCAAATGTGCTCAAAATTAATAATTTTAACCGTCGTGGTGTCGTTTGCAAATTTAATAGTATAAAAATTTTCAAATCACGTAAAATTTGAAAAAATAATTCTTAAAAAATAAATTTTATAATTTTAATTAATAATTTTTTGATATCATTTATTTAATGATCAAATATGCTCAAAATTAATAATTTTAATAGTCGTGGTGTATCGTTTGCAAGTTTAATAGTATAGAAATTTTCAAATCACGTAAGATTTTGATAAAAAAATTTTTATACTATATAAAATAAGATCAATATTTTTTATCTAAAATTTTAGTGTCATATCATCGTATTTTGCGAGATTTTTATTTTCAGCCGTTAATTTTGAGCCCTTTCGATCACAAGCAAATAATATCAAAAAATTATAAAATTTATTTTCAAGATACTAAAAATACTTTACATCAAGCCTAACGAAGCCGATCATCGATTCAAAGATTCTAACGTAAAAAACATAATATAAATATGAATGTTTCTTTGCTTATAAAAGCACCGGAGCAGCACTCGTGAACTTTTAGTCAAGCTTCAATTAAAGAAAAAGAGTCTCTCTCTCTCTCTCTCTCTCTCTCTCTCTCTCTCTCTCTCTCTCTCTATAAAGGGGTGACCAACACTGGAGTGTACCTGGGACTCTGGGGCTCTTATTAAATGTGCTGAGCTAAAATCCACTGTACCTTATAAATGTTCTCTCGTCGCCACCCCAACCCCACACTTCTCCCCCCTCTGAATCACATTATTCACTGCTCACTGTTTCAATAATAACAACAACAGCAATAATAATAATAATACAATAAAAATTTAGCACCCCAAGAGGATAGAGAGAGAAAGAGAGAGAGAGAGAGTCCAAACCTTCTTTTGTTTTTTACTCTCTAGAATAAGAAATATTTCTCTGGAGCAGATCCATGTTTTAATAAGAAAAGTTAAAACTATGCCTCTGGAGAGCTATTTGGGGATCATGGTGCACTTCTCAAAAGTAAATTAAAATATGGTCAAATTTAGAGAGAAATTACCAAATAGATATATATGTCAATATCTACTCAATTGAGAACATCACCTGAAATCTGATCCTCCCTCTATTTCCATCTTGCTTATCTTTTAAATCCTCGATTAAATTTTTTTTTTTTTACTATTTTGATTCAATTATCAAATTTTTTGAAATTTTAATTTTGGTATTACATAATCTTTCACTTTGTTTGATTTAAATTATTTTAATGATCATTCTGATATAAAATTTTAAAATAATTATTTATTTTAATAAATTTATAATTACGTGATTTGTATAAAATATACTAACTAAACTCGTAAATATAAACAAAACTAAATTACAGAAAATTCTTCTACAATATATCACTTTTTTACTTTTCCATTCTGTCTTTCAAAGACTACATTTTGTCCATCTGTCTTTCAAAAGCCTACTTTTTGCCCCATCGTAATTACGGAATTATTTTTAGAGAGTAACGGGGCTAATAGAACAGACGAAATGACGATAATATTCTTATCCCTGTCCACAGAGCATGCCGCCCTGTCAGACCTCTCCCTACCCGCCCACACCGCTTCTTACGGCATCCTTCTCTTCTTTTCCGTCGTCGCCGTCGCCGCCGCCGCCGCGGACTATACGGACGCCAATGACTACGATGGCGGAGCCGAGAGCGACCCGACGACGTCCGGGTGGGCATGCCCCTCCGGCGCTATCCGGCGGCGGCGATAGAGGCGGCGCTACCCGGCGGTGAAGGGATATGGGAGGAAATGAAATTTGAAGAATATTTTCGATATATCACCTAAAAAATTGACGGTTCACTCACGGAATACTGACGGCAGGAAATAAATGCACAATTCCGTAATTACGAGAAAACAAAATATAAATTTTTGAAAGACAGGAAGCAAAATAAAAAAAAAACAATATATTATAGAGAATTTTCAGGGATAGTTAAGTTTTATACATTTTTTTTTTTTTTTTTTTTCTTCGAAAAACTCAAATTTTAGATAGAATGGACTACTATGCTGCATATAAACTCAAATTTTAGGCAAGAACTAAGCCCCTTTACTTTCTTTTGCTGACACCGTCAACTTCTACAACTTGAACGTGTGAACATCTTATTCAATAAAAACATACGGCATACAAGAATACAATATTCAACGATAACTAACTCAATACGAATAATTTTTTTTTATTTGTGATTAAAAGTTAAGAAATTATGTTTTCCTCCTGAAAATACGATGACATCTATAATTTGATAGAATATTATATTTTACCTACAATGTGGATTTATATTATTTAAAAAAAAAATGACTTGAATAACGAATATATATATAATGCCCACTATGGACAGTTGATCAATTTGCATAAATTTAAAGTGAAACAATTCCAAGGGTACAAGATTTCAAATGTTAAAATGTTAAGGACCAAAATGAAACTTGATTGAAAAAAAGAGGAATTAGTGATGCTATTTATCTTGTTATTAATTATTAATTGATAGTTACTTCTAGTGTAAATTGCACTAGGAATTCTCCAAATTTTAATTTTGATCCCGGAACTTTTAAGTTTGAGACTTTTAAAACTTTCCTAACCACATAGTGGCGGAAATACTATTGCCTACCCCTAGTTAGGAATGTCAATGGGTACAGATACTCAAAATTTTATCCGAATCCGAATTCGAACGGAATGAATTTATCCGATGTTAAACGAATATGAATTCAGATATGGATATAAAAAATTAAAATCCGACGAATTTGAATATAAATTTTGATCGTACTCGACCCGACCCGAACACGAATTAATTTTTTATTATATAATATATGTGTATATAAATATTTGATATTATATTAAAATTTATATTTTAAAATTTTAAATTTAATATAATATATTTTAAAATATTATAAAGAAAAAAAAATTAATAATTATTTCGGGTTTGAATTTTCGGATTCGGGTTTGAGTTTGGATTTTTAGTCAGGTTTGGATTTGGATATGGATTTTCAAAATCCGTCGAATTCAGATTTGGTAGTCGGGTTTGGGTTCGGATTCGTATTTTTGAAAATCCGCTCCGAATCCGACCCGTTGACATCCCTACCCCTAGTTCATCAAGCATGTGCATAAACAATATCTAGAAATAAAAATCTAATATCTAGAAATAAAAAAAATAAAAATTTTGTTAGAAAAAAGATATGCTAAATTCGATTGTAATTAATATATAACTAATTTTTTGATAAAATAAAATTAAACTTACAGATAAACATTAATAATTCAAAATATTTAATCTATCCGAAAGCGTGGGTAATACTATCATAAAATGTATTCCGACTTTTATATGCGGGATTAATCAAGAACACCACCTCAATGTAAGACCGAAATTTCTCCTCCTGCAAGTACGATCGTGAAGAAGATTGACGAAAATTCTTTCAACACTCAGTATAAATAAAAGAAAAGTGAGAAAGAAGTAAAAATAAGATCTAAATTCAAAAAATCATATTCTTTGACATACTCTGTAAATAGATAATATATAAAGGGAGGGAGATAAACTTTGAAAATCTCACGTTCTCTTTCCATGCAAAAAGCAGAACGGAAAAGAACACCCACATTTTTTTTTTTTTTGATTTTCTTTCGCGCCAAAAAAATAAATAAATAAATAAAATATAAATAATAATAAATAAATAAATAATAATAAATAAGAATTTTAAATTTTACTCTAAGAAATGAGGAGCGAAGGGCGGTAGATACCGGATGCACCAATGTAAATGTGCACCAGATGCAAACAACAATTTTTGCGCGAATACGGACCATTCCTATCGCAAGTGACAAAAAACTTGATGGTTGGTATTCATGATCCTGAATTCAAATAACATGCTATCTTTTTCGACTAAAGCGAAGTGCCTTTAAAAGTTCCAGAATGTACAAGGTTAAACTTAAAAGATTTGAAGGCGAAAAAGAGAAGCACGGTAGGAACAACGAATACAGAGTAGTCACCAAAAGTTTAGAAGATAGTGATGCAATTCACCGGTCATTTTCATATAATAGATATATCAAAGCATTAAAATCTGGATCATAGATTGGACTTTGCTCGCACAATAGCTATGATCGATTAACGGCATTTACTCATCAAATGGGACTGCATAAATTGCACGCTGTTGACTGGTTAATTCAAGGAAGAGAGAAAGTCAAAGAAAAGTTGCCTACCAGTGTATTTGTGTGGACACAAGAGATTGGTTGTCTCAAGAATGAGAGAGTGACATAGACATGCCCCAAGCAATTAGAGACTACTCCACATCATCCCTTTCTTATGTTTCACATAG
Source organism: Tillandsia fasciculata (assembly GCA_029168755.2). NCBI lineage: Eukaryota > Viridiplantae > Streptophyta > Magnoliopsida > Poales > Bromeliaceae > Tillandsia > Tillandsia fasciculata. The sequence continues at coordinate 2,970,602 of CM054945.1, forward strand.
TTTCAGCCTCATTCTAGTGTCATCCCTTAACTCGGATGAGAGTGCGAGAGAGAGAGATGTCGGAAGATGCTTTGATTTCCCACATAGTGAACAAAATCGGAGACCTGTTCACTCAAGAAATTCCTCTAATTTGGAAGGTTGCGGACGACGTTGAATCACTGAAACAAGAGCTGCAGGCACTCGAGATCTTCCTCAACAACATGGACTACAAGCAGAGACAAGGCGCGGCCACAAAGAATTGGTTGTGCTCCGTTAGAGACGTAGCATACGAAGCAGAGGACTTGATCGATACCTATTCGCTCGAAAAGAGGTATGCTCCCGCCACTAGAATATTCTATTCTTATTCGGTGCAGAAAGAAATCGAACAGTTAAAATCCAAGATCCGCGAGATTGTCGAACGTAGAACTATATACGTTCATAACTTGCACGAGCAAAGAAGCGAAGGAAGCTGTAGTGGAAGCAGCAGTGGCGCAGCTGCAGATCAAAGTCGTTTGCATCCATGGAGACGGTCATTTCCACACTTCGGTGATGATGTGATCGTTGGTTTCGAACATGATGCTAATCTTATAGTGGAAAGGTTGCTTCAAACCGAGAAACGTCGACAGGTTGTAGCCATCACTGGGATGGGTGGTGCAGGCAAAACCACCCTAGCCGCTATGGTTTATAATTTAGTTTCTAAAGTTCCTATAAGTGGTCGCACCTGCTTTACCCGACTCAAAGAAATGGATCCCAGGGGTGAACTTCAAAACCACTTTGATGTTTGTGCTTGGGTGCCTGTTCATCAAGATCCTAACGTTATGTACCTTATGTTGATCATGATGGATCAACTAGGCATTGCTGAGCCTATGAACACTCTGACAGACGTGCCGTTTTATTCTTGGGAAAGGAAGGTCCAGGGCTTAAAGGAGAACATATACAGGTTTTTGAAGCAGAAGAGATACCTAATAGTGTTGGATGATGTTTGGAGGAAAGAACTGTTGTATCATTTTAAGGAAGCTCTTCCGGATCCTGAAAATGGGAGTAGAATAATAGTAACAACCCGATTCAAGGATGTTGCCATTTATCATGACCCAGGTTCTGAACCCTACGAAATGAAGCCCTTAAACGAGGATGATAGTTGGCGGCTTTTCCTTACAAAAGTGTTTCCACAATTAACTCAGCACGATCAACCTATGTGCCCAAGAGGACTCAACGACGTGGGGCGTCAACTTTGTAGGAAATGTGCTGGTTTGCCTCTTGCTCTGGTGGTACTGGGAGGTCTTGTTTCGACAAAACTGAAGCATCCTTTGGTGTGGTCGAAATTGCTTGATAATATGAACTGGGAAGCTATATTGGTTTTTGAAGAAGAGGAGATACCTAATAGTGTTGGATGATATCTGTGTGCTGGTTTGCCTCTTGCTCTGGTGGTACTAGGAGGTCTTGTTTCGACAAAACTGAAGCATCCTTTGGTGTGGTCGAAATTGCTTGATAATATGAACTGGGATTCCACAGATGATGGAAGGCTATGCTTAGAAATCCTTGCTTTGAGCTACTACGACTTGCCTTACAGCATAAAATTTTGTTTTCTTTACTTGGGAGCTTTCCCACAATGTTTTCAAATTAGTGCCTCAAAATTGACGAAATTGTGGATTGGAGATGATCTCATACCCAAAGAAGAAGATATAACACTAAAGGATACTGCAACCAACTACTTGGAGGAGTTGGCCAACTACTTGGAGGAGTTGGCACAAAGGTGTCTGATTGAAATAGTGAAGCGAGGAGCTAATATGAGTATAAAAAAGGTAAGAGTCCACGACCTCTTGGGTGAGCTAGCAAAGTCCGAAGCAAGAGAGAGTCGATTCCTTCCGATAAAAAATCTAAAGAACGAGGGAATTTGTTTGGATTCAAAAATTTAAAATTGGATTCCAAATAAATAGGATATTGGTAAGCTTGGATAAATCGGTTGAAATATATTTTGAAATTTGGTTAGAATTTGAATTTTGAATGAAATATGAGTTTGAATAAATCGGTTAAGATATTCAAATTTGAATACGTTGAGGAAATGTGGTTATATTCAAATTTCAAATTCAAATTTCAAAATTGAATATATTCAAATTTCAAAATTGAACATATTCAAATTTCAAAATTTAATATGTTGAGGGGTTGTGCTTATATTCAAATTTCAAATTTCAAATTTTAAATTTCAAAATATGTTCAAATTTCAAAATTGAACATATTCAAATTTCAAAATTCAAAATTGAATATGTTCAAATTTCAAAATTGAACAGTTATGTTCAAATTTCAAAATATGTTGAGTGAATGTGGTTATATCCAAATTTTAAATTTTAAATTTCAAAATTGAATATGTTCAAATTTCAAAATTGAACGTTCAAATTTCAAAATTAAATATGCTTAGGGGTACAAATTTTGAAATTGAATAGGATTAATGTACGAGGGAATTTGCTTGGATTCAAAAAATCAAAATTGGATTCCAAATAAATAGGATATGGGTAAGTTTGGATAAATCGGTTGAAACATATTTTGAAATTTGATTGGAAATTTGAATTTTGAATGAAATATGAGTTTGAATAAGTCGGTTAAGAGATTCAAATTTGAATACGTTTAGGGAATGTGGTTATATTCAAATTTCAAATTTGAACCAATTCAAATTTCAAAATTGAACCTATTCAAATTTCAAAATTTAATATGCTGAGGGGTTGTGCTTATATTCAAATTTCAAGTTTTAAATTTCAAAATATGTTCAAACTTCAAAATTGAACATATTCAAATTTCAAAATTCAAAATTGAATATGTTCAAATTTCAAAATTGAACGGTTATGTTCAAATTTCAAAATATGTTGAGTGAATGTGGTTATATTGAAATTTCAAATTTCAAATTTCAAAATTGAATATGTTCAAATTTCAAAATTGAACGTTCAAATTTCAAAATTAAATATGCTGAGGGGTTAGAATTTTGAAATTGAATAGGATTAACGAACGAAGGAATTTGTTTGGATTCAAAAATTTAAAATTGGATTTCAAATAAATAGGATATCGGTAAGCTTGGATAAATCGGTTGAAACATATTTTAAAATTTGGTTGGAATTTGACTTTGAATGAAATTCAATGAAAAGTTTTTGAATAAGTCGGTTAAGATTCAAATTTCAAAGTATGTTGAGTGAATGTGGTTATATTCAAATTTCAAATTTCAAATTTCAAAATTGAATATGTTCAAATTTTTAAACTGAACATATTCAAATTTCAAAATTTAATATGTTGAATATGTTGTGCTTATATTGAACATATTCAAATTTCAAATTTCAAAATAATATGTTCAAATTTCAAAATTGAACGGTTCATGTTCAAAATTGAATATGTTCAAATTTTAAATTCAAATTTTATGTTCAAATTTCAAAATTGAATAATGTGATTATATTCAAATTTCAAATTTTAAATTTTAAAATTGAATATGTTCAAATTTTAAAATTGAACGTTCAAATTTCAAAATTAAATATGCTTAGGGTACAAATTTTGAAATTGAATAGGATTAACGTACGAGGGAATTTGCTTGGATTCAAAAAATCAAAATTAGATTCCAAATAAATAGGATATGGGTAAGTTTGGATAAATCGGTTGAAACATATTTTGAAATTTGGTTGGAAATTTGAATTTTGAATGAAATATGAATTTGGATAAGTCGGTTAAGAGATTCAAATTTGAATACGTTGAGTGAATGTGGTTATGTTCAAATTTCAAAATTGAATATATTCAAATTTCAAAATTGAACCTATTCAAATTTCAAAATTTAATATGTTGAGGGGTTGTGCTTATATTCAAATTTCAAATTTTAAATTTCAAAATATATTTAAATTTTAAAATTGAACATATTCAAATTTCAAAATTCAAAATTGAATATGTTCAAATTTCAAAATTGAACGGTTATGTTCAAATTTCAAAATATGTTGAGTGAATGTGGTTATTTTCAAATTTCAAATTTTAAATTTCAAAATTAAATATGTTCAAATTTCAAAATTGAACATATTCATATTTCAAATTTCAAAATTGAATATATTCAAATTTTAAAATTGAACGTTCAAATTTCAAAATTAAATATGCTGAGTGGTTCAAATTTTGAAATTGAATAGGATTAACGAACGAGGGAATTTGCTTGGATTCAGAAATTCAAAATTGGATTCCAAATAAATAGGATATGGGTCAACTTGGATAAATCGAGTGAAACATATTTTAAAATTTGGTTCGAAATTTGAATTTTGAATGAAATATGAGTTTGGATAAGTCGGTTAAGAGATTCAAATTTGAATACGTTGAGAAAATGTGGTTATATTCAAATTTCAAATTCAAATTTCAAAATTGAATATATTCAAATTTCAAAATTTAATATGTTGAGGGGTTGTGCTTATATTCAAATTTCAAATTTCAAAATTCAAAATTCAAAATATGTTCAAATTTCAAAATTGAACATATTCAAATTTCAAAATTCAAAATCAAATATGTTCAAATTTCAAAATTGAACGGTTATGTTCAAATTTCAAAATATGTTGAGTGAATGTGGTTATATTCAAATTTCAAATTTCAAATTTCAAAATTGAATATGTTCAAATTTCAAAATTGAATATGTTCAAATTTCAAAATTGAACATATTCAAATTTCAAAATTGAATATACTTAAATTTTAAAATTGAACGCTCAAATTTCAAAATTAAATATGCTGAGGGGTTCAAATTTTGAAATTGAATAGGATTAACGAACGAGAGAATTTACTTGGATTCAAAAATTTAAAATTGAATTCCAAATAAATAGGATATGGATAAGCTTGGATAAATCGGTTGAAAAATATTTTAAAATTTGGTTGGAAATTTGAATTTTGAATTAAATATGAATTTGGATAAATCGGTTAAGAGTCCACGACCTCTTGGGTGAGCTAGCAAAGTCCGAAGCAAGGGAGAGTCAATTCCTTCAGGTAAAAAATCTAACTACTACTGAGGAGATGTCAAAGCCCTAAGAGATAGGTGATCGTCGTATGGCGCTCCATCAAAGCCCCGACATATTAAAAGAAATTTTGGATGAAAAATAAAGAACGCTTTTAGTTTTCCCCACAAGCAGAATCACTCGAACCTATTACCGCAAGATGACAAATAGGAACAAATTTTTCTATAACTAGTTACCACCATAGTACACCAAGTCTGTTGGAAACATTAGTTGATAAGAGAATGGAATTCCTCAGAGTGTTCGAGCTTGATGGATTTACAATAAACAACATTCCTAAATTTCATATTAAAAATATGGCCAGATTAAGATACATGGGATTGAGAAATACCAATATTAAGATGTTACCATTTTCCGGAGGGATCCCACCACATTTGCAGACTCTAGATATAAGAGGTACAATTATCACAGAGTTGCCACCTCAAGTTTGGAGGCTTTCAGAGCTTTGCCACTTGTACTTGAATTCAATGAGTTTGCTGGACTCGCAAGCCTTGAGAAACATGCAAAAAACTTTTTCAGAAGCTGCTTCTGCAAAAAGTATCAGAACGTCTAGCATGCCATTGCATAATTTTCAAACCCTTAAAATCAATGATGGTTGCGAAACTACAGATACTACGGACAACAAATTGGTTGGGTATCTTAAGTTGTTTAGTCTGAATTCTCTAACATTACGAGCTAGGGAGATCCCTTAATACATTTTTACAGCAACATCAACTCATGCAAAGTTACATAAGTTGAAATTAGATGGAAGATTGCAGCCCGATGAACTCTGCGGTATTGAATGCTTCGCACCTCACATCACGGAGCTCACATTGTTTCGCTCAAAATTGAAATGAGAGCCAACACGAACACTAGGGCAGCTAGAAAACCTTAGGATTCTCAAATTGACAGATGATGCTTTCCAATGTCCAGAGATTTCTTGTTCGCCAGGTAGCTTCCCTAATTTATCTTACTTTAAGCTCAGCAACCTATCTAATCTAAAATTGCTCAACATGGAGTGCGGATCCTTTCCAAATCTTATGCGCTTGTCTCTCCATCGTTGCACCGATCTGAATGTGGCTCCGAATGGTCTGAGTCACATCGCCACCTTACAAGTTCTAAAATGTAAAAAGATGCCCTCTAGTTTCGTGAAGAATATTAATGACTGCCGCAGGACGCATCCTGTGAGAGTCATCATCCAAACTACCAGCTGCAGGAAGGTAGGTATTTTCTTTGTGGTAATTTGTCTTCCTCCATTTGTCCCCTTTCTCTTCTTCAGAAAGCTTAAGTTAAAAGCAACTTGTAGATTGAAAACCAGATATTTATCATATGTCAGATCTTGCTTTTTTATTGTACTCTTGTTATATAAACTCAGTTGAGCATATCTTGCCTGAATCGGGATCACCATATACTAATTCATATTCTAGTTTAAGTTGAAGTACTAATCATAAATTCAGATCCAACAATATACATTCAAACACTGATATAGTAGATAAACAACAAATTGACATACAAATCATGCTGTTTTGTGAAGTCTTAATTTACTTTGTTCCACATAATTCAACGAAATATAATGAATCTAATGTTTAAAATATTGTCCATATGTCCTATATTCAGTGTTCGTTCTTTCCTCTATTGAATAATATTTTCATGATCTCGCATTCTGCATGCTTTTCATAATGCCAGTCATGTGTTCGACAAAATGTCTAAGATTAGGCAAATATCATTTTTGCTCATAATTTTGATCTTATATAATTATTGATTGAAAACTTATGTTTCAACATTTGAAAATCATCTAATCGAGTACTAGAACCTTCGTTTAATATTTAAAATTCTATTCATGATATTTTGCTCTTTTGAATAGCTTAGTCTTTAGAGTTCTACTTTTTCTTGGTTCATAGTCGAGTTTCCGTTTAGTTATCATTTTAAATATTTTTCATGCTCAATCTCGACTTTTTTGCAACTATTTGTAACTGACATTGTTAACCTTTGTTAGTCAATCCAAATTAGTTGTTTTTGTATCACTTCTTTTTGGAAACTCAATCGAAAACTATAAGTTTGTGATTGTTAATTTCGTACTTTGTGTTTGTGATATTTGTTGCTTTTTTTTTTTTTTTTTTTTGAGAGAAAGGCAGCATGCTGCCGCTTCATTCATTACGGGGGTGAATTCAGCAAAGGGGGAGGCAACCGACTGCTGTTAGGCAGTGGGCCAAAAAAAAAAAAAAAAAAAAAAAAAAGGGAAGGGCTAAACACAGAATCTGGACCAGTACGACCGAAAGAGCCTGATATCGCGGAGGGTTTGGCTGAGGGGTCGGCTCTGATTTTCGAAGATCCTTCTGTTCCTCTCCAACCAGCAGAACCACCACGTGGCTGCGATGGTGGTGAGCGCTCTCTTGCCTAAGCCACCAACCTTGAGGTCGTGCGTCTCCCACATAACGTCGACAGTACGTATGTTACGGATTTCCAGTTTGTTTGGTAGCATGGTCGTAAGCAGCGCTTGAGCGGTGGCGCAGAAGACAAACAGGTGATCCGCAGTTTCCTCGCTTCCATGACAAAGAACACAAGTAGAAGGCCCGGTCCAATTTCTGTGAATTAGTACGTCACGAGTCAGTACCCTCCTTCTTAGGACCAGCCAAATGAAGATTTTAACCTTCAAAGGCGACTTGATTTTCCACAGGTGGACGAAATGAAGATAGAGATATTTGTTGCTTATTATTTTAGGTTCCGTTCATTAATTAGATTGATATTTTGTGTATTATATCTATTTTGTATTTTATTCTTTTAGTAATTTATAGACAATCGTAATTCTTAATTTAGATTATAGTGATTTGCTCTTTCCGTATTTTTTCTGTATTTGCGCTTCGGGTGTCTACACCTACCAAGGCCTTTATTCTGTATTTGCGCTTTTGAGTGTCTATATTTTGTATATGCACTTTCGAGTGCCTCTAGATTTCGCCTCTAGATTTCGCCAACAGATCACTATATATAGTTAGTTATCGAAGACTTTTTTATTTTAACTTCGTTTATTTGCCAAAAGAAAATTTCTTTATCATTTTTATTTTTTGAAATTTTGCAAATGAAAGACTAGTCACTTAATTTAAGTTATGTATGGAAACTTTACTTCAGAGTTTTTGTTATTTATTTCGTTGTATACTTAATCCGACTAATTTGGTATATGGTTGCTTACACAGATATTTGTACTTTTCGAGGACAAGGCCCGGTCCGAGTGAACGCCAAACGTAATCGTTGTTTGAGTTATTTTCGTTCGTTTTTATGTCGGGTGTAGTTAGATGTAATTAATTGGACTACGTAAACTAGAATCTAGTTTATTTGCTTCTGTTTTGTTGTTTTTCTTCTTACCTCGCATTTTTATTATTTGTGGTATCTGTTGAACCAAGTTTTTCTTTAGTATTTCATTATAGACCTTATGTTTTACAATTGTGAGATTTAATTCAGCAAGGAATTAGCAAGTAGCAAATTCATTCTCACATACAAAAATAAATAAAAAAATAAATAAATTTAGTAAATTTCAACAAGGAATTAGCAAGTAGATTTGGTTAATTTATCAAGCAAAATCAAAATCTCTTCAATTAATAACATCATCTACAAATTAAACTCACTTCCAGTGGTTTCAAATAAATTTATGCTGAAATAATTTTGATAATGAAAAAAAAATATTAAATTATTAGTTTTTTTTTCTTATCTACAAATTTAAAAAATTCTCCCCCCATTTCCGTCTTATTTATCTTTGTAAACCCATTCCAAGGAAAATTTTTTGGTTTGACAGTTTTTCACTTTACTACCATATAGTTTAAACTGTATCACTTTAGTATATCATTTTTCTCTTTTCGTTTCCTCCTTTAATATTTTTATTAAATGACTAAGAAGGTAAAAAATAACAAGGTATTAAAATAAAAATTCGATAAATCACATGGTACTAAAGTAAAAATTCAGTAAATCAAAAGATGGAAATCTAAAATTTTTTTCTATATGTTTGAATTAACAGAAATACTGACAAAAAAAGAAAGATAAAATCACACCGTATTAAAGTGATATGTTATAAAGTGCATAATACTGAAATGAAAAAGTACTAAACTATAGAAGGATATTTAAAGTTTTCCCTTTATTTAAAAAAAAATAATTCTTGTATACCCCTTCCAAGTGACAAGTTAAGAATCCTCCATCTTGGAATGTGCATTATATACTTCAAATGAGGTGTACAGATAGTATTTCTCTTATTTGGAATGTAGGATGGACACCTTACCCATTTTAAGGTGGGAATCCTTTAAAGTGACTAGTAAAATTCATCCCATCCTGAAATAAGTGAAGTATAAGATTTACATTCCTTTTAGTATGTACAAGAATTATTTTCTTTTAAGCAATACTATTCATACACTCCAAAAAGAATGTATGATATATATCCCACCGATTCAAGAGTGAAGTATATTTTACTGATTATTTCGAAATGCCGAGTAAAATTCATCCTATGTGAAGATGAATTGGGTATAAGATCTTGAGAATGGGTGGGTGTAAAATATATATCCTAAATGGGATGTACAGGTAGTATTTTTCTTATTTAAAGCTAGAAAAACTCACTATGCAGTGGACCCTGTATTGGCCCAGCTTCTACTAAGCCAAAACACACTTTTGGACTTTTGCTGTTTTGGACAACAGCAGCTCCATTTTTTGTGTCCCATGGAGTGAGCCAGACCGAATATAATTTCAAATTTTAAGAAAATTGTTTGTGAAACCCCCCTCAACTGTGGACTTCTTTGTTTGTTTTTTTTTTTTTTAAGTTGATATTTTCATAACTGGTAAAACTGTATTTAGATGCATAAACATCCACGAAAATCACATTCAGTATATATTTTTTAATTTACTCAAAAATATATAATATATTCAAAAAGAATTTTAATAATAACTTATCCTGCATAAAAAAAATAATTTATGTGACTAAATAATATGATTTGATAGGATAATATACTCTATCTACAAATTAAAATAAATTATTTTATTTAAAAAAAAATAACTTGAATATCAAATATGGTATTCATTCTAAATATTTGACCATTTTATCTAGGAAAGAGACAAATAAGATGATATTTGACCATTTTATCATTGCAATAGTAAAATTTTATCTACACATTTTTGTGGCAGGTAAATGAATCAAAATTTAGAATTTAAAATATGATGATGATATTTAGAATTTAATAAGAAGACTTAGACTTGAATATTTAATATTTTATATTTAATGTAGTGACGATATTATAATAATATCTATCTATAAGATATATAATTTGAAAGTTCAATCACACCAACGAAAGTATTCAACACATCCACAAAAAAATATTGGATGCATCGGTACACTATAAATCGACTCTAAACTAATTATTAAAAATAATTTTTTATAATACAATAAATTATTTATATATTTTATATTACATATACTATTCTATATTTTATTTTAGAATACTGACTATCAGATATTCTATTAATTTTTTAATATACTTTAGAAATATTAGTATATATTAGGTGTATGCAAAAATTTCTTCTCTCTTTCTTTAAATTATGAAGCCACTCTATTAAACATTCTCTACAACCGATGGATATAAGTATATACACAATATATTTAAAATCTTTAATAAAAGTTTTAAAATCTCTCTATATATCTATAGATATACTATTTGATAATTAGGAGAGCTTTCTCTGAGAGTGTCATGGCACAATCTAATAAAAATTTACCACATATTATAAAAAATTTGGATGCTCCAGTTGTACCAACTCAAGTTTAAAATATGTATTTAAAATTATTTTTTATAGTACAATAAATTATTTAGATATTTTATACTATATATATATTATATCATATTTTACATTATAATATTAATTATTAAATATTTTATTAATTATTTAATTTTTTTTTTTGATTAAACAGGGGTATACCCTATTTGGCAATACAGGACAGACAGATGAAGAAAGGCCCCCGATCACTGTAGACCCAATACAAGTAGCGCACCCACTCCTGCCCACACCCAAGGAGCGAGCTCCCGATAAACTAGCAAGATGTTAAAACAATCAGCGTGGAGCCTACGACGTGGTCGTGATTAGATCCCAGTCGTACACTACAAACCACCAGTCAACTTAATCTATCCTAGTAACCCCGCCGCTGGAGGAACACAAGATGGGAAGCACATCCCGACTTCGAAAACAAGACTACACCAATTGCTCGTCCCAGTGCTGGCTTAGCCAGTGGAAGTTGTCATCCCTGGACCATCCGCTACTGCGAAAAAGGTTAGCACCTGCCAAAGAACAAGAGACCCGAAAGGCAAATAATCCACAGAAATTACGGCCATACTACTTCGCTTAAACCCAGCTAAATCCCGATCTTGCCATACAGGACGTACCCCCATCCTCGATTCCTCGGCATAGTACTGTGAGTGTTTTCTTATAACCTACAACCTGCCTCCTCCACCCCGAGCATCATCCCTCATCTTCAAGCAATGTCGTTCTCATAACGCCAAGGATCCGGTTCCTACGATTGCGGACACCTTAATTATTTAATATTATATACGGTGTATAGAATATTGGTATGCATCGGGTACAAGCAAAAAATTCTTATCTCTTTAAAATTATAAGTAAATTCTATTCAACATTCTTTTCACCAAGTATATATATTTATATGTACAACACATGCCTAAAATCTATTAATAAAAGTTTTAAAATTAATTCATCAAATATAATTTAAATTATTAGATTTTGTATATATGATTAATATAAGTTGTAGTGTATAAAGTATTAATATACACTAGTATATAATAGTTTCTTAGTCTCTCATCAATTTTAACAAGATAAAGATACCCTCACTAATTCTTAAATTTGAAATAAGTTTTTCAACTTTAACTTTTAAAAAATTATTATATAAAATTAATTTTTTTCTTTTATAAAATAGCTATCAAAACTAAAAATTTCATTAAATTAAAACAAAATTATTAATATAATTTACTTTAGAAGTTAAGAAAATAGTAATATATATATATATATATATATATATATATATATATATATATATATATATAAAAGACTACTTTATCGTTATTTTTTTTATATTTCTTTAATTATAAATTTTTTAATTTAAATTTTAATAATTATATATTTTAATTATTTTAAATATTATTTACTCCCTGCGCAACAACGCGGTTTTTATTTACTCCCTGAGGATACGTGCACGATCGTGCACCACTTGCAACAAAGACTTTTATTATTATTATTATTATTATTATTATTATTATTATTATTATTTATTTTTTGAGAAAAAGATAAGTCCCTTTAAATTCTTTTTCTCTCTTTCTATTTGCTAAATTTTTCTACTGGTAAAATGCATTAAATAGTCCTTGAACTTCTTCTAATCGAGTTTAATTTTTTGCTTTGAACTTTTTATAGTTTGAATTTTCAACTTTTAGTTCACACTTTAGTCCTTATAAAAGCCATTATTGCATACATCTAATTCATCTGTGTAATACTTTCAGCTACAATCTAATTTCTAAATTTTAAAAAATTCAACTCAATTAATAATAAAATTGAAATAACTGTTTATAGAACAATGATAGCACCGTGTGTAAATACTGAGTAATTTATTCCCTTGTATCACGTAAGAATAATGATAAAAGCGGAACAATTTTTTCATATGTGAAATTTAAAATTTAAGGACCAAAATGAAACTTGATTAAAAATGAGGGATTGGTGATGCCATTTATTTTGTTATTAATATTAAAAAAAAAATTTAGAAAAATATTTTTTTACATTCCATCTGAAGTGTATGATCTACATCCTATCTATTCTAGAATGGAATAAATTTTACTTATCATTTCGAAATGATGGATGAAAATTTTTTTCACCCTCAATAAAATGAAGATCATCCGAGTGTACCACTAGCATTACCTTTTTTTTTTTTTTTTTTTTTTTTTTTTTTTGTTAAGGGTAACATGCTCTACTAGTTTGACCCTCCAACTTTTAAGTTCTAAATTTTTAGGCCCTAAACATTCCTAATTTATTTCATTTAAGAGTTAGGCTAGTAATTTATTTTTAGAAGCGCCGAACCCTACTCACTTTATAAAATTTTTAAGATATTGATATTAATATACTATAAATTTTTTTTTATTAAAATACGATTATTAAAATTATTGATTTCAAAATCTTCCGATCACTAGATAAATTATATAAAAAAATTATAAAATTTATTTTTTAAAATTTTTAAATATTTTAGATTAAATTTAGTAAAACTGATTGTCAATTCGAAAATTCTAACATCGAAAACAACTTAAAATCGGAAAAGATTCTGTGCTTACAAGAGCATATCTATCTAACTCTGCGCTTTAATTGTCAGCAACAAATACATGGATCCTTCATCCATCTCATACTCTTGGTTTAAAAATTCAATTTCTAAATATAAAAAGGACAAAAATAAAAGAACAAAAATCTAGAGACAATAAAAGCAGGGACAAAAGTGAAATGCCTTCAAAATTTTAGAAAGTAAAATAGCAAAGTTTTAAGTGCAGAACCTGGCGAAGCAATGTTACCTGTAATTAATATGTTTGAAAACGTTTCCATCAGGAATAGTAGATTGGACTTTGTTTACATAATAGGTACGATCGATTAATGATATTTAATCAGCAAATGGGATTCACATAAATCACAATCAATTGATTGGTTGACTCGAGGAAGAGAGAACGAAGGTTCCTATGAATGTATTTGTGTGGACACTGCTGATTGGTTGTGTCAAGGAGAAGAGAACGGCAAAGAAAGGCTATAGCAATTATTAGAGACTACATTCAGTTTCACACAATTTCAAGCTTCATTCCAGTGTCTTTCCCAAACTCCGGCGGAGAGAGAGAGAGAGAAAGAGAGAGATGTCAGAAGATGCAATAGTTTCCTACGTAGTGAACAAAATTGGCGACCTATTCACCCAAGAAATTTCTCTATTTTGGAACGTGGCGGACGATGTTGAATCACTGAAACAAGAGCTGCAGGCGCTCGCGACCTTCCTCAACACCATGGACTACAAGAAGAGACAAGACGCGGCCACCAAGAACTGGTTGAGCTCTGTTAGAGACGTAGCATATGAAGCAGAGGACTTGATCGATACCAATTCGGTTGAAACCAGGTATTCCCCTGCCACTAGAATATTTTATTCTCAGTGTCTGCAGAGAGAAATCAAGCAGTTAAAATCCAAGATCCGCAAGATTGTCGAACGTGGAAGTATATATGTTCCTAACTTGCACGAGCAAAGAAGCGAAGGAAGCAGTAGTGGAAGCAGCAGCAGCGCAGCTGCAGATCAGAGTCGTTTGCATCCGTGGAGACGGTCATGTCAACACCTCGGTGATGATGTGGTTGTTGGTTTCGAACAAAATGCTAATCTTATAGTGGAAAGGTTGCTTAATCCGGAGAGGCGTCGACAGGTTGTAGCCATCACTGGGATGGGCGGTGCAGGCAAAACCACTCTTGCGGCCGTGGTTTATAATTCAATTTCTAAAGTTCCTGTAAGTGGTCGCGCCTGCTTTACCCGACTTAAAGAAATGGATCCCAGAGTTGAACTGCAAAACCACTTTGATGTTTGTGCTTGGGTGCCCGTTCATCAAAATTTCCACATTATAGACTTTTTGTCGATCATGGCTGACCAACTAGACCAACTAAGCTCTAGTAGATTTAAATTCAATAGGATGAATTGGAATCATCTTGAAGAGAGACTTGACGTCTTAATGGAGGATCTATATTATGCTTTGAGGGAGAGGAGATACCTAATAGTGTTGGATGATATCCGGAGGAAAGAAGTATGGAATCAATTAAAACCAGCTCTTTCAGATTCGGGCAACGGAAGTAGAATAATAGTGACGACTCGATTCAGGAATGTTGCCATTTATCATGACCCAGATTCTGAGCCCTACGAAATGAGGCCCTTAAACGAGGAAGATAGTTGGCGACTTTTCCTTACAAAAGTTTTTCGACAACTAACTCCTCCACACGACCAACCTATACGCCCAAGAGAGCTCGAGGACTTGGGTCGTCAGCTATGTAGGAAATGTGCTGGTTTGCCTCTTGCTCTGGTGGTACTAGGAGGTCTTGTTTCGACAAAAATGAGGAATCCTTTGGTGTGGTCGAAATTGCTTGATAATATGAACTGGGATTCCACAGATGATGGGAGGCGATGCTTAGAAATCCTTGCTTTGAGCTACTATGACTTGACTTACAACATTAAATTTTGTTTTCTTTACTTGGGAGCTTTCCCACAAGGTTCTCAAATCAGTGCCTCAAAACTGACGAAGATGTGGATTGGAGATGATCTGATACCCAAACAAGAAGGTATAACACTAGAGGATACTGCAACCAACTACTTGGAGGAGTTGGCACAAAGGTGTCTGACTGAAATAGTGAAGCGAGGACCTGATATGAGTATAAAAAAGATAAGAGTCCACGACCTCTTGGGTGAGCTAGCAAAGTCCGAAGCAAGAGAGAGTCGATTCCTTGGGGTAAAAAATCTAACTACTATTGAGGAGTGGTCAAAGCCCCAAGAGATAGCTGCTCATCGTATGGCGCTCCATCAAAGCTGCGACGTATTAAAAGAAATTTGGGATGAAAAATTAAGAGCGCTTTTAATTTTCCCCACAAGCGGAATCACTCGAACCTGTTACATCTGGATGAAAAATAGGAAACTGCTACCACCATATTACAGCAAGTCTGTTGGAAAAATTAGTCAGACTAATAAGAGAATGGAATTCCTCAGAGTGTTCGAACTGGATGGATTTAGAATAAACAACATTCCTGAATTTCATATTAAAAATATGACCAGATTAAGATACATGGGATTGAAAAATACCAATATTAAGATGTTACCATTTTCCGGAGTGATCCCGCCACATTTGCAAACTCTAGATATAAGAGGTACAATTATCACAGAGTTGCCATCACAAGTTTGGACGCTTTCAGAGCTTCGCCACTTATACTTGAATTCAATGAGTTTGCTGGACTCACAAGCGTTGAGAAACATGGAAAAAACTCTTACAGAAGCTGCTTCTGCAAAAAGTATCAGGATGTCTTGCATGCCATTGCATAATCTTCAAACCCTTAAAATCGAAGATGATTGCGAAGCTCCAGATACTACGGACAACAAATTGGTTGGATATCTTAAGTTGTTGAGTAGTCTGAATTCTCTAACATTACGAGCCAGGTATATCCCTCAAGAGATTTTTACAGCAACATCAACTCATGAAAAGTTACATAAGTTGAAATTAGATGGAACATTGCAGCCTGATGAACTCTGTGGTATCGAATGTTTTGCACCTCACATCACCGAGCTCACATTGTCTCGCTCAAACTTGAAAGGAGAGCCAACATGGACACTAAGGCAGCTAGAAAACCTCAGGATTCTCAAATTGACAGATAATGCTTGTTATTGTCGAGAGATTTCTTGTTTGCCCGGCAGCTTTCCTAATTTATCTTACCTTAAGCTCAGGAAGCTATCTCATCTACAGTTGCTCAACATGGAGCGCGGATCCTTTCCAAATCTTATGTGCTTGTCTATCAATTTTTGTCCCAATCTGCGCGCGGTTTCGAATGGTCTGAGTCACATCACCACCTTACAAGTTCTAAAATGTAAAAATATGCCCTCTAGTTTTGTGGAGGAGATTAATGTCTGGCGCTTGACACATTCTGTGAGAGTCATCATCCAAGACAGCTTGCCACCGCAAGATCTTTCTCCAATAGCCTAAAAATAATGGTAATTTACCTTCCTACCTTTGTACTCTTTCTCTTCTTAGCTTCAGTTAAAAGTAGCTTGTAGGCTGAAAACAAACTATTTATCATATATGTCAGAACTTGCTTTCTTATTGAAATCTTATTCTATAAATTCGGTTGAGCATATATTGCATAAATCGGGATCACCATATGCTCATTCAGATTCTGGTTTAATATGAAGTACTGATCCTAAATTCAGATCCAACAATCTACATTCGAACACTGGCATGGTAGATAGACAACAAATTGATATACAAATCATGTTTTTTGGCGATGTCTTAATTTACTTTGTTCTACATTATTCAACGAAATATAGTGAATCCAATGTTTAAAATAATGTCTATATGACCTATATTCAGCGCGCTTTCTTTCCTCTATTGAATAATTGTAACATTCTATACTTTTATTTCTTTTGTTTGGACCCTTTTCTTTTGAAAATTAAAATTTTAGTAATTTTTTCAAGTTGAGGGGCCTGGCGGTATTTTGTACTAATTAAATCCCTAATCTCTTCTTTCCAACCTGTATCACAACTCTCTCTCCCACGCTTCTCCTCTCTTGTGCCACACCTCTCTCCCGCGCCTACGTGCCGCTCGCTGGATTCTCGTCCACCATCACCGTCATCTGTAGTCGCCGCCACAGCGTCCTTCTCAAGCAGCGGTCGACATCAGCATCTCGTCGAAGTCGTCATTTTTGTCATTTTTGTCATTTTTGTCCTTGAAAAGGTCTTTTTTTTTTTAATTTTATTTTCATCTTTTTTACCAAATCTTGCGATCATCCAACCTTCTTGTTCTTGGTTACGTGATTATTTTTGGTATTTATCTCTTATTGATTAGAATTAAAATTATTAAAATATAATTTGTATCAATTTAAAATTATTATCGATTATATTGTTATCTTCATCGTATATTCTCTATGAGATTTAGTTGTGCAATTTTTTCTACATTCTGAATGCTTTTCGGAATGCCTGTCATGTATTCGACAAAATGTCTAGGATTAGGCAAATGTTATTTTTGCTCCTAATTTTGATCTCATCTAATTATTGGTTGAAAACTTATATTTCAACATCTGAAAATCATCTTTTCTTTTCGAGCACTAGAACCTTCATTTAAAATTTAAAATTCTATTCATGATATTTTGCCTTTCTAAATAGCTTAGTCCTTAGAGTTCTATTTTTTCTTTATTGATAATCAAGTTTTCATATAGTTATCATTCTAAATCTTTTTCATGCTCAATCTCGACCTTTTTGCAATTATTTGTAACCGACATTGTTAGCCTTTTTGAGCCTATTCAAATTAGTTGTTTGTGTATCACTTCTTCTTGGAAACTCAACCGGAAGCTAATAAGTTTGTGATTGTTAATTCCATACTTTATGCTTGTGATGTTTGTTGCTTATTATTTTAGATTATGTTCATTAATTAGATTGATATTTTGTGTATTATGTCTATTTTGCATTTTATTCTTTTAGTAGCTTGTAAAAAATTGTAATCCCTAATTTAGCTTCCGGTGAATGACTCTCTGTGTATTTTTTTACTGGATAACTTCTTTACTTAGAAACTACTTTTAAGGTAAGCGAGCCATTTTTCACAATATAGTATAGAAAAATATTCTGATTATTAGAAAGTTCATATTTTCTAGATTTTTTTTTTTTTTTTTTTTTTGAGAGAAAGGTAGCATGCTACCCGATTCGTTTATTTTTTAAATAAACTTAGCTGGAAATGTGAAGCAACTAGGTTTCGAACTCGGGTCACGGGTATCAACCACCAAGCCCTTTGCCACTTGCACTAGGGACGGTTGATCATATTAATATTACACACTTCTGAAAAATGAATTTTAATTTTGATTAATAGGTTCTTTTAGTAAAAAAATTTTGAAATTTGATAATCAGTTATATAAATTAATGGCTAGATAAGTATTGTAAATTATAATGTCTTTTAGTATTCTGCTATATTAATATTAGTCATATCGATATGCACTCTCTTATAGAAGCTAGCTTCGACTTTGTATTGCGCCTCTGGATGTCTGTGCCTACCAGCGCATTTATTTTTTATTTGTGATTTTTAGCGCCTGTGTTCTGTATATCCACTTTCGGAGGTCTCTGTATCTTGTCAACGGGTCCCTCTATATAGTTAGTTACGTAAAACTTATTTATTTTAACTTTGTTTATTTGCCAAAAGAAAAATGCTTTGTTAGCTTATAATCTCTATTTTTCAAAATTTTGCAAATGAAAGATCAGTCGCTTAATTTAAATTATGTGTGAAAATTTTACTTCAGATTTTTTGTTATTTATTTCGTTGTATATTTAATCTAACTAATATAGTGTATGGTTGCTTACACAGGTACCGAAACTGTTTTGCCGAGCAAGGGCAGATCCGAGTGAACGCAGATCCGAGTGAACGCTAGACGTAGTCGTTGTTTGAGTTATTTTCGTTTGTTTTATGTCTGCTGTAGTTAAATGTGATTAATTGGACTTCGTAAACTAGCATTTAGTTTATTTACTCCTGTTTTGTTGTTTTTTTCTATACCTCGTATTTTTGTTATTTGTGGTATGTGTTGAACCAAGTTTTTCTTAAGTATTTCGTTGTGGACCTTATGTTTTGTTGTTAGTCTCATGTTTTTGATTATTTGAATTCGGTAGTCTTTCTTGTGATCATCGTTCTCCCTATTTTCTGTGTGGTTCTATAATCTTGCGTATTTGTTTTTCTACTCGGTGTGTATCGTCTGTTACACCTCGGGTTCGGAGTGTGACAATAATATTTTCAAAATATGGTATTGGCCTATTATTGGTTTTAAAATTTATGTTCAAATCTGACCCTAATCAGATGAGGTTTGTCCCATAGCTATTAATTTTCTACAGTGGTACGCAAAAATTTATATACAAAACAATCTGAACTGTACCATTATCATCAAACTATATATTAATATTAATGAAACCAAATTGAAATCTCCAACAACATTTACTTATTGTTGGCACCATAATTGTGGATCAGTTCACAAGTTTCATAAAAACTAATGCACAGGAGAGAGATTTAAGCAGATTAACAAATAGAATTTTCAACTACAATTCACAAAATCACAAAGAACTCACAAAATCAGAGACCATTTCCAAAACACTTTTTACCCAAAAAAACAAAAAATAAAAAACACAAAAAATGCAAGAACAAGAACATGAGCTAATTACAAAAGCAGATTATTATGATTTGCACAAAAATGCACATAATCCCTGAATTTATAAGAACTACCTACAAAAATCCGAAAAGAAAACAAACTCGAAACTTCTTTGTGCCGATCACTCCATCAGCAAAAAAAAACCCTAAGAAACGGAGGGGAAAATGGGAAGCTACGGATTAGGAGATCACCTGGGAGAAGATGATTACTCGCCCTAGGGTTTTCGAGAGCATCGCTGCTTATCGGGAGATGTAGGCGAGATATCTCCGCCATTTTCGCAGAGACGAAGCAGAGCGAAAGAGAAAGAGAAAGAGGGAGAGATGGGAAAATGGCGTGGTGCTTCAAAGAGCGGGAGAGTGGGGTTGGAAGAAGAAGAGTAAATTTCACACTTGCTCCCGGACTTTTAGCAATATCTCATTTTAGTCCTCAAACTTTTAGACAAATCCATTCTCACATACAAAAATAAATAAATAAATAAATTTAGTCAGATTCAGCAAGGAATTAGCAATTAGATTTGGTTAATTTATCAAGCAAAATCAAAATCTGTTCAATTAATAACATCATCTACAAATTAAACCCACTTCGTGTGGTTTCAAATAAATTTATGCTGAAATAATTTTGATAACGAAAAAAACCATTAAATTATTAGTTTTTTTTTTCTTATCTACTAATTTAATAAATCCTCCCTCCATTACCATCTTGTTTATCTTTTTAAACCCATCCCACAACATTATAAAACCATCTATAATCTATAATCTATAATCTATAACTTTATATTAATTCTCATATATTTTTAACCACGTGGCAACTCCACCTTCACTGTTGGGTGGGTGTGGGCTCCACCTTGCTTGTAGTAACCATTATTTTAAAATCTGAAATTTAAGTTTAAATAATTGTCTGGGTTAATAAATACTAAAATGAACTGTTAGTAGTGAAATAGTGGTCCAAAAATATCAACTTTTGATCGGGGCCTGATATCGAAAATCCGAGATCACCATTGCGACCGTCTCGTCGAAACATGAAAGATTCATATACATATGTCTTCGATCCAACGGTCGGATTGTCCGAAAATCAACGAAGAAGTAGCGGGTCCCACGACTTAAGTCGTGAATAGTAACTTCCTGTTTTAATTCCCCCGTCGATCGACGTCGGCCGTTTCGCTGTCTAGACCATGAACATAAGAGTGTGAGTAATCAACCTTAGCTATTTTCGACGTTCTGAGCGCAGTGGCGCTGACGAAATTTGCATTTGGCGAGCCTAAAGCCTCGTAAAGCGTGCCAAACTGTATAATTTACAGTATAAGATGGAAATTAAAATTTATGGAGTTGAATTTTAGCGAACCAAAATCGCTACCTGATAGGTTTCGTCGAGCCGGACGTCGTGACAGTGTCCGTTTTTCAGTTTGACAATTCGGTTGTCTCAAAATACGTGAAAAACACCGGAAAAGCGGGTATTTTTGAGAAAAGCCCTATATTTTATGTGTTGATTGGCCCCAAACTTGTACATAAGGGTGTTCTCTGTGAAATTGTGCTACAGCAAAAGGCGCAAGTGATAATATTTTAGGTTGAGGGACTTAGTTGCATTTTATGCAAAGGTGTATTAGTATGTTAGGGTTGCATTGTGAGAACCCTAGCCTTTTCATTGTTGTAACTGCAGCCGCACCCACAACCCCTACGAACCCTCTGTGAGTTTTCCAAGCAGTTGCGCCGCTGGCCACCTTCCCCAGTCGCCGGAAAAACCCAAGTTAAACCGAGTGTTGGCCTCGTTTTGGTGTTGTTGGTGAAGGAGAAGAGCACCAGAGCTTTGGATTGTGCCTGGACCTTTCTGTGGTGGTAATCTGCATACAGAAGACAAACCAAAGTGGGCTGGTGCTCTGCCGTGGCCGCGCGACACCGGGGACATCATTCTTGTCTTCCTCGGATCCGGCGAAGGTAAGGTTCTCTTTTGTTTTCGTTTTCTTTTGCAACCTAGGTTATTGCAGTAGATTAGTTAGGCCTTGGGGATGTCCCATGCAAACCCCGAACTCGGGAATGCTCCCGGTTGCCGGCGGAGGCAAGATGCCCGCCGGAACCCTAGATTTGCTCCACCTCTGGCCCGCAGTCCATCCGATGATTTTTGTCGGGAAATAAATGGATCAAAAGGTTCTTCTGGACCTGTATATGCTTCCCTTAAAGTTTGGGAAATTTTGGTGCACTGTAGTGGTCGCAGTCGCGTGCCCTAGCTATGGGTTATCTCGGGTTCACCCGAAGTTGCGCCGCCGCCGCCGCCGTCGCCGCTTGCTGCCGCCGGACACCTGCCCAGTTTGCTTCAGCAGGTCGAGACAGAGCCCCTGGTACCTTTGCATGAGACCCATGCTGTCCTGTTGGGATTCCACCATTAATGGTGCAATTTCCGGCCAAGAGTGCTCCGCCGCCGCCGCCGTCGGGTCTCGTCGCCGTCCATGCGCCCAGAAAGCTTAGAGAAGGCTAGTAGCACCTACAGGTGCTGGTGCATGAGACCTAAAACCCTTGTTTAAAGTTCCACCATTGTTGTCTCCTAACTTGTGTATAAAGCTTGTTGCCCACTAGGTGTTTGATGAAATGCCTAAGAGAGGTTTTGTTTGGAATTTGGTTTCTAGTATAAAATGAAAGTTGCTCCTGCTAACCTCCTGAGCATGATGCTCATTTTATTTCAGCAGATGACTGAATAGATGGAGAGATCTTGTTTATAGAGCTCTTTAAGTTGATGTTTTTGGAGCCGTTTTGCTCCGGCGATGTCTCTGGTTTCCTCACAGCACCTAGTTGGTGAGGTCTGTGGCTGCTGTGCGTGTGTTTGGGCTGACGAGGACGTCAGGCCTAAACGGGGGGACGCCCTCAATAGTCCCACACCGGATGCCCCCAATAGTCCCACACCGGATATGAATGGAATTGTGATTGTGTTTATATGAGACATGGACACTAGTAATAATAACTGGGCTTAAGCATTTTGGGCTGTGGGTTGGGCTCAACGAGTTATTATTGCTAGTGGGCCAGGTCGTTATATTTGGTATCAGAGCCAATAACCAGCCGGAAGTGTGTGGCGAATCTCGGCTGAGTCTGGGTCTAGATGACAGGGCTAGCGAGACGAGTCTCACATCGCCTGGTGATCTTGGGCTGCTGTACGTGTGTTTGGGCTGACGAGGACGTCAGGCCTAAACGGGGGGAGTCTGTGGCTGCTGTGCGTGTGTTTGGGCTGACGAGGACGTCAGGCCTAAACGGGGGGACGCCCCCAATAGTCCCACACCGGATGCCCCCAATAGTCCCACACCGGATATGAATGGAATTGTGATTGTGTTTATATGAGACATGGACACTAGTAATAATAACTGGGCTTAAGCATTTTGGGCTGTGGGTTGGGCTCAACGAGTTATTATTGCTAGTGGGCCGGGTCGTTATATTGCTTCTCATCATTTTCTAACTGTTACTCTTCCTCTTCCTAAACTGTTACTTTTCCCAATGTTCTTCCTCCGACTGTTACTTTTCCATCCTCCGACTATTACTTTCCTACTATTTTGTCGTTACTTCTCGTCGGATCAGGATTTCAATGTGATCTCCGGTTTTCGGATCGGCGACGACGAGGAGGAGCCCTGCGGATGCAACGACGGTGAGCGACGAGGAGATGGATTGGATCAGGGCTTCGATGCAATCTTCGGTTTCCGGATCAGAGATGACGAGAAGGATCTTCGCTGATGCGACGGAGACGACGGAGGTGAGCAACAGGGAGGAGAGGAATGAGGGGTACGAGGCGGTGGAGGCAGAGGTGTTGGTGGTCGTGGAGGAGGTCGCCAAACTTACGCGAGGAGATTGTGCCGAGGGATCGGAGCCACTTCAACTGCTTCAAGGATTGGGTTTGCTCCTGTAGAAATTTTTAGTAATTATAATTTTTTTTTGAATTTTATTCTTCATTATTTGTATTATTTTTTAAAAAAATATTAATTCGTGAATTCAATTAAGGTAGTGTTTGATTCCATATAAAGAAAATAATAGGGATTGTGCTGAAGAATTGGAGTTGCTTCCACTGCTTCAAGGATGGGGTTTTCTCCTATGAAATTTTTTAGTAATTACTATTTCTTTTTTTGAATTTTATTATTCATTATTTGTATTATTATTTTTAAAAATATTAATTCATGAATTCAAATAAGGTAATGTTTGATTCCATATAAAGAAAATTATAGGTAGGGAACAAGGTGGTGGAGGTTGCCGAGGAGGTTCTTCGCATGTACTTTTGTTTGCATATGGGATGTTCACCTAAATAAGTTTGTTCGTTAGTAAAAATCACATCTTTGTTAGTTGAGAAGGAGAGGGAACAAAAGCATTTCGTGGGATTTTTTTTTTTTCTATTTTCGATCATTTTCTTTTGTCATGGCTTAATTGCAATGTAAATTATACGTTTTGTATGGTCGTATGCACCTTTTTTTTGTTCATTTTTTATTTAGTTCTCATTGTGAATCCATGTAATTAGGGAATGTTCTATTGTTCATGATTATCATGCGCCTTAGGTTGGATAATGGCATCAGTTTTTTGATTAAATATATAATTTTTTATCAGATTTTGTCTTTAATTTTAAAGTGATTAGCATTTCATATATAGTTGCATGCTTCCGTACACTTTATTATTTTAAGCTTTTCATAGACTATTTTTTTTTTTTTTGATTAAACAGGGATATACCCTATTTGAACACATGTGAAGCAATTAGGCTTCGAATCCAGGTCTCGGATATCAACCACCAAGCCCTTTGCCACTTGCACTAGGGACGGTTGATTTTCATAGACTATTTTAGTGAGACATAATATTCCCTTCCTTTTGTGTTAGGGTTTTGGCCTACTCTCCATGGTTGAAGCTTTTGCGGCACAATCTAATGCTAATGTGGTCCAAGCAGGAACCAAGGAGCTGATCGACTTTGAAGGTGCCTATGTCTTCTTAATCGGTATTCAACCAGTTATAAACCGGATTAAAAGGTACAACTAAATCTCAGATAATGATATCCTGATCATCTCTTCACTCTTATTCGAAATAGAGTTGCAATTAAAGTTGACTTATATATTGTTAAAAATAATGATAAATTTATATCACTATTTAAAGGGATTAGAAAATTTGAACTGTAAATGTTGATGTAGTTTTGGAAAGGAGAACGGTTGGAGGTGTAAGGAGGATTCTACCGATTATGTAGAGTTTTGGATTCAATTGATAGGACTAAAAACTTTGTCACAGATAATAAAGCTCAAAATTGTATACTTTTATTTGTTAGATTGTAGTTTGTATTTTTTTTTCCATTTTGAGTATGGGAAGTATTATGAAAGTTGTGCTACATGCAAGTTTCTTTTATAATTTTGATTTGTTTGGCAATAAGCATAAAATTATGTTGATTTTGTATAGCACGTTTATATTGTATTATGTATAGGTTGTTTCTAAAAGTAGAAAAAATGTATTAGGAATTAAAAATAAATTGATGACTTATAAAGTATTTTGACGAATGAAATGATTGTTTAATGAGTAGTTTTAAACTTCAAGATTGAGTTCGAGAAATGTTATGAAATTCTTTGGACAGTCCTTCTATTGTTTAGTTCACAGGTTTGGTGATGGAGATATTATGGAAGATGTTTTGAATACTTTAAAGCGATCGGAAGCATAAGCATTAGGGATGTTCAGTATATGTTAACTGCTTCTGAAATATACAAAGATTATAGATCGAGTTGCCGTCTTAATCTTGACTTAAATCAATGAAATTCATATGCTAAAAGAAACATAAATTTGTCTACTTATGTGATGTAATATATATATATCCTTTCTATCATATATAATTTAAAAATTATGAAAAAATATTTCAATAGTATCTATTCGTCGCATCGCACGGATAATTACACTAGTTAGATTAATATTTAAGAAAAAACTTCTTGTTCGACAGTTTTTCACTTTACTACTATATGATTTAAAGTGTATTACTTTGGTATTCTATAATTTCGTTTTTCTCTTTTTGTTATCTCCTCCTTTAATTTTTTTTATAAATCACTAAGAAAGTAAAAAATAACAGGGTATTAAAATAAAATTTTGATAAATCATAAGGTACTAAAGTAAAAATTCGGTAAATCAAAAAAAAAAAAAAAGATATATAAAGTTTTTTCTATATGTTTTAAGAAAGAGTTAACAGAGATGCTTTAAATTATATGATACTGAAATAAAAAAAATGCTAAACTATAGGAGGATATTTAAAGTTTTTTCTTTATTATTGATGAATGCTAATTCGGGTGTACAATATACACCCCAGATGGGTGGAGTGTAAGATGTACACATGATTTCGGATGTATAAGAAGTATTTTTTAATAAAAAAAATGTTTCTTGTATATTCGAAATCGGATGTACGATATACACCCCACTAATTTTATGATAAAATTTAACTTTAGGATCAGTAGGGTGTACATCGTATACCCGATTTTGAGTGTACAGATAGTATTGCTCAGTAAAGAAAAAACCTTTAAATATTCTCGTATAGTTTAACGCTTTTTCATTTCAGTATTCTGTAATTTAAAGCGTATCATTTGGTTTTTCTCTTTCTTTCGATATTCTTGTTAACTCTTTGTTAAAATATATAAAAAAAACTTCATATATCCCCTTTTGGTTTACTGAATTTTTTCTTTAGTACCTTGGGATTAACGAAATTTTATTTTAATATCCTGTTATTTTCAACCTTCTTAGTGATTTAATAAAAAAATTAACGGAAAGAGTAATGGAAATAGAGAAAATAAAATTATAGGATACTAAAATGATACACTTTAAATCATATAGTAGTAAAGTGAAAAACTGTCGAACAAGAAGTTTTTTCTTAAATATAAATCTAATGGTTTTATAATGTTGTGGGATGGGTTTAAAAAGATAAACAAGATGGAAATGGAGGGAGGATTTATTAAATTAGTAGATAAGAAAAAAAATTTAATAATTTAATAATTTTTTTCGTTATCAAAATTATTTCAGCATAAATTTATTTGAAATCACACGAAGTGGGTTTAATTTGTAGATGATGTTATTAATTGAACAGATTTTGATTTTGCTTGATAAATTAACCAAATCTAATTGCTAATTCCTTGTTGAATCTGACTAAATTTATTTATTTATTTATTTTTGTATGTGAGAATGGATTTGTCTAAAAGTTTGAAGACTAAAATGAGATATAGCTGAAAGTCTAGGGGCAAATGTGCAATTTACTCTTCTTCTTCCATCCCCACTCTCCCGCTCTTTGAAGCACCACGCCATTTGAAGCAAATATTATATCTAATGCTATTATAATTATATTATTATATAAAATATTTCAATATTAATATATAACATACTTCGATAATAATAATATATAAAAATACTTTAAAATATTATATATAAATAAATAACCAAAATATATTTTAGAATAATATCTATACAAGAATTATTTGCTGGTTTCTTCCGCTGACGTGTCGTGCTATTGTTCATTTGGCTGATGTGGCGTGCTGTTACGCTTTCGTGTGCTCCTATGCGCGCTCCTAACCTACCGCCGAGTCACTTGCCCCCTCTTTCTTTCTCTTCCTAATCCTAGCGCCGAACCTCCCCTGTGCGCCGAACCTTTTCTATGCGCGTTGTGCGTGCCTCTCGTCTGCTCTCCCCTTTTCGCCTACTCGCCCCTCTTTCTCCGACTCCTCGGCTGCTCGCCCCTTTTCGCCTACTCGCTCCTCTTTCTCCTGTGCGCCGAACGTTTCCTATGCGCGTTGTGCGTGACTCCTCCCCATGCTCGCCCCTCTTTCTCTCGCTTCCTAACCCTAGCGCCGAACCTCTCCTCTCCTCTCTCTCTCTCTCTCTCTCTCTCTCTCTCTCTCTCTCTCTGTGTGTGTGTGTGTGGTGTGTGTGTGTGTGGTGTGTGTGTGTTGTGTGTGTGTGTGTGTGTGTGTGTGTGTTTTCCTCTGTGATTCAACGGTGTACGGGTTGGTTACTTTACCGTTCGATTGTGGGTTTCGTGCGGCGATCGCCGGTCATCGGATGACACATGCGTGCCCGTCGATGTGTCGGGATCCTTTGTATGTGGGCTGTTGGGATTCTCTCTCTGTGCCTCCTTTCCCGTCTGTGTGTTGTATTGTGGGTTTCGTGCGGCGTTCGCCGGCCGCATGTGTGCCCATCGACCTGTCGGGATGCTCTGTATGTGGGGTGTTGGGATGTGGGTTTCGTGTGGCTTAATAACTAGGAAAAGGTAGAATTGGGCTTAATTGAATGTTTCATTCATGAGGGCTTACACCCTTTATATAATACAAGAATAAGACTTACATGGTAAATTATCAATCAACCCAAAAGGAAAAGAATAAATGATAAATATGGTACATAATTAAGAAGAATATGGAAGGTGAATGAAAGCACATATGGCATTAAGAATGTGGAGATTATTTCCTTTAACAGAATGTGGAGATTATTTCCTTTAACACCCTCCCTCAAACTGAAGATGGTTTGTTGGAAATCAGCTGAAGTTTGGATACCAGAGTCTGAAAATGCTCCAAGGAATGTGTCTTGGTAAAAATGTCAGCAGTTTGTTGTTTTGATGGGATATATTGAAGTTGAATAATTTTCTGATTATAATGATGCCGAACAAAGTGACAATCAACTTCAATATGCTTAGTGCGCTCATGGAAAACATCATTTTGAGCTATCTGAATGGCGCTTTGACTATAAGAAAGTAATGTGGTAGGAGTAGAAATTTGAATACCCATATCACTAAGAACCCATCGAAGCCACACAAGCTCAGAGGTAGTAGTAGCCATAGCGCGATATTCAACCTCCGCACTAGAACGAGCAACAACAGTTTGCTTTTTACTTTTCCAGGAAATAAGTGAATCCCCAAGAAAAATACAAAAGCCAGTAGTAGAGCGTCGATTAGTTGGATCACCAGCCCAGTCGGCATCACAAAATGCTTGAAGAAGAGGAGCTAATGAACTATGAAGAAGTAAACCATGATATAATGTGTTGCGAATATATCGAAGAATTCGTAAAACCGCAGCATAATGAGTCGTTCGGGGAGCTGATATAAACTGACTAACAATTTGAACAGCATGACTGATATCAGGTATGGTAATTGTAAGATAATTGAGACTACCAACAAGTTGGCGATAAAGAGTCGGATCAGAAAGCAATGTACCATCAGTCGGCTGAAGTTTGACATTAAGTTCGAGAGGAGTATTGGCTGTCTTGTTATCAGTTAATCCAGCACGAACAAGTAATTCAGAAGCATACTTTACTTGGGAAAGAAATAGACCTTTATTTTGGTAATCTACTTCAATACCAAGGAAGTAGCGAAGTTGTCCAAGATCTTTCATTTCAAAATGTCTACTGAGCTGATGTTTGATATCAGAAATTCCTCCCATATCATCACCTGTAATAATCATATCATCGACATACAAAAGAAGAATAACTCTACCATGTGATGAGCATCGAATAAACATAGCAGAGTCATGATTGCTTTGAGAAAAGCCCTGTTGGAGGATAGTATAGCAAAACTTTTCAAACCATGCTCTTGGAGCTTGTTTAAGACCATATAAGGCCTTACGAAGCCTACACACATAATTTGGAGCATGAGAAAAACCCAAAGGAGGAGTCATATAAACTTCATCAAGGAGATCTCCATTTAAGAACGCATTTTTGACATCAAACTGGTGAAGTTTCCAACCTCGTATAGATGCCACAGCCAGCAGACAGCGCACAGTAGTCATTCGTGTGACAGGAGCAAATGTTCCTTCGTAATTGATTCCATATTCTTGGGAGAAACCTTTTGCAACAAGTCGTGCTTTATATCGTTCTATAGAACCATCTGAGTTGGTTTTAATCTTATAAACCCATTTACACCCAATAGCAGATTTTTCCGGCGGTAATTCAACAAGTTCCCAAGTATTGGTCTTTTGAAGAGCAGCGAGTTCCTCATTCATGGCTTGTTGCCACTTAGGATCAGAGGAGGCTTCATGATAGGATTTGGGTTCATAGTGGGAGAGAATAGAGGAAATGTAGCAATAATAATCATTGAGATAACTTGGTGGCTGTCTTTGACGAGTTGGGTGAGATCTTTCTGGTTGCATATTGTTTTGATTGCTAGACGTGCAAGGGGAGTTGAGACAGGGATCATGTTGATCATTCTCAGTTGCTTGTAAAGGAAGATTAGAAGAGAGATTCTCTTGAAATGGGTCTAAAAGTGGAGAACCGGATGAAAACTTTGATGTTGGAAGAGTGAAGAAAGGTATTTGTTCCCAAAAAGTGACATGACGAGAGATACGCAACTTTTTAGCGCTAGGATCATAACACCTATAGCCTTTTTGTTGAAGACCATAACCAAGAAAACACACACATAGCAGTTTCTTAGTTAGTTTGTTGCACTCTCTTTTGGGTAAAAGAACAAAACAGGCTGAACCAAAAATGCGAAGATGTGAGTAATCAGGATTAACATTATAGAGGCGTTTAAAAGGAATTTCATTATTTATGACAGGTGAAGGGATACGATTGATAATATAGACAGCAGTGAGCATAGCTTTTCCCCAAAATTCATTAGGAACAGATGAAGAAAGAAGTAGGGTACGTGCAGTTTCAACAATGTGACGATGTTTTTCTTTCAGAGATTCCATTTTGTTGAGGTGTCTCAACACATGATAATTGAGAAAGAGTACCTTGAGATGCAAGATATTGTTTGAAAGCATGTGATATATATTCTCCGCCAGAATCAGATCGAAAATTTTTTATATTTTTCGAAAACTGAGTTTTTATCATGGTTGAAAATTCTATATAAATATTTAGAAAGTCAGCTCGATTATGCATCAAATAAATCCACGTATAGCGAGTGTAATCATCTACAAATATAACATAATAACGTGCACCTCCAATCGAGGATATAGGAGCCGGCCCCCAAATATCAGAGTGAATCAAATCAAATGGGGCAGAAGTTACAGATTCACTAAGAGGAAAAGAAAGAGCTGGTTGCTTAGCAAGTTTGCAGTCAGCACAACAAAGATCTTTATCAAAAGATATATGTTCTAATAACCCTTTATTAGCCATAAACTTAAGGCGAGAAAAAGAAACATGTCCAAGTCTTTGATGCCAAAATTTAGATGAAGAGGAAAAAGGGGAAGAAGAGACAACACAACAAGTACCCTGAGGGGAGAGCTGAAGATTATTAACGACAAACAACCGGCCAACTTTATGCCCTGTTCCAACTTGCTTCCCCGTCTTGCAATCCTGTACAACACAGCCAGACGAGTTAAATATCACAGTAAAACCAAGTTCACAAAGTTGTCCAACAGAAATTAAGTTTATTGAAAGTTTGGGCACAAGAAGTGTATCGGGTAAGGATATGTTTCCAGATTGAAGAAAACCGGTATTGGCACAGCAGCGGATGACTGCTATTATTGCACCAGCCCCACAGTTTGCCAGAGGTTGAACAAGTTGTTGATCCTTCAGTGTCCCCGTGTCATAATTCAGTGGCCTATGGGCCTGATGGTAACCCTGTTTTGGGATGGATTCAAATTGGCCCCACCTTTTGCACAGATTTTGTGGACCGACGTAGACTCTCCTATGAGTTAGTCAGGGTGGCATTCATGACCACGAGATGGTAGTGACCCTTGATAGAGGTTATGTCATCGGCATAGAGACTGTGTTGGGAGGTATGTGATATACCTTCAGATGGGAGTTGTGTCCTCAACTAGATATTGACGACAGATTTATGGTATTTCGCTTTTCTTTTGGTAAGCACGTTGGCTGCAGACAACGTACTGTTGAAAGAACTGAGGAAATACTCTACCCTGTAATGGGGAGTATCAGATTGGGTCTAAATGAGTAGCTTGAGAGTTATCGATATTTTGTGACTGATTGTCACTACTGCGAACCAGTTAGAGGTTTAATAGTGGTTTAGTTAAGTTTAAGTTTCGGGGATGAAACTTCTTATAAGTGGTGGGTGATGTAGTAACCATGATTTTTGAAATCCAAAATCTAAGTTTAAATAATTTTCTGGATTATTTAAATGGCAAAAATGGATTATTAGTAGTGCAATTGTGGCCCGAAAATACCGACTTTTGAGCGGAGCCTGATCTTGAAAATCTGAGATCACCATTGCGACTGTCTCGTCGAAACAAGAAAGATTGATATTCATATGTTTCCGATCCGACGGTCGGATCTTTCGCAAAATAGCGAAAAAGAAGCGGGCCCCACAACTTAAGTTGTGAAATAGTAACCCTTGACTTAATTCCCCTCTCGACCATCTCGTCGGCCGTTTCGCCGTCTGGACCCCAAGCATAGCAGTATGAGTAGTCGATTCTAGCTAATTTTGATACTCTGAACGCAATGGCACTGACAGAATTCACGTTTGGCGACTCTAGTGCATCGAAATGTGTGCAATGCAGTATACATCATAGAACTTTATGGCCCAAGAATTTATTCGAGCACCGAATCAAGAAAGCAAGTACGCTACTTGATAGGTCTCGACGAGCTGGACGTCGTGGCGAAGTTCGTTTTTCATTTTGACAACTTGTTTGCCTCGAAATGCGTGAAATACATAAAAAATGGGTATTTTTGCAAAAGGCCCTATATTTTATGTACCAAATGGATTGGGATTTCTTGGAGATGGTTCTGGGTACAATTGTGATCCACAACAAGGACCTCGGGGTTAGAGGCACAAGGTATAGGGGCTTAATGGCATTTTTACATTAGCACCCATTGGCTTTTGGGCTACCCGTGGGGGGGAGTTACAGGAGTTTTTTTGGAAGCTAATAAAGCTCCCACCATTCCCTTTGTTTCAAAAACCGAGAGAGAGAGAAGAGGAGTGAAGGTTGATCCCAAGATCCTCTAGCTTCTTCCTGAGGTTTCTGGAGGTTTCTCCTGTGTCTAGAGATCAAGGCTGAGGCTGCTGGGAGGCTGCGCGACGTCGGGGAAGGAAACCGGCTTCATCCTTCTTCTCCAACTCCGGCGAGGTGAGTTCCCTTGATCCTTTGGTTTCTTTGGCCCGAGACCTTTGGAAGTGTCCTCCTTATCACCTAAGGATTCTTTCCAGCCCACCCACGAAATCGGAAAAGCTCCGGTTGGCCGGCGGCCAAGTTGCACCGCCAAGAGCTCCGCCTTGGTCTTGTGTCGCAACCACTCAACAAAGTAAAGAAATAAAATGATGGGTAGAAACTGTAGGAGGAGATGATCAACTCCACCAAATTTTGTGGAGTTTGGTCAAGCGGTTGAGCCAAAAACCTAAGCCCTAGTTTTCGGGTTTCTTGCACCTTGGCCGAGCTTCTTGCTCCGGCGCCGGCGTCGCTCCTCGACGCCGGGAACATGGCCGGGAAGCTTCCTGGGAGTGAGAGGACTCCATCCATGCCTTTTCATGGCATCCATGCAGCCCAAAACTGGAGTTGCCATGGATGACCGAGCTTGAGCTCGAGTCATGGTGGCCGGCCATCCGGCCGTCGCCGGCGGGGAAGACATGGTCGGGAAATTTACTGGAATCAAGGGGATCCCATCCATGCTCTTGCATGGAGTCCATGCAGCCTTGGTGGAGATCCACCATTGTTGGTGGAAAGCTCGAAACCGAGCTTTGCCACCGCCGCCGCCGCCGCCGTGCCTCGCCGTCGACCACGAGCCCAGTGAGCTTTGTGGGGTCGATATGCACATGTAGGTGCTGTTGTTTGAGGCCCAGAACCGAGAAATGGAAAATCACCATTTTTGGTCCATAGGTGCAAGCTTCTTCATCTTCTTCCTCTTGTTCTCGGCCAACTGTGGGTACAAGGTGATCCAAACTTGATGGAAATGTTTCTGCTGCTTCGTAGAACCTTTCCATCCAAGTAGGAACCTCCAAGATCTGAGATTGGACAAGTTTCTGCTTGGGCTAAGGTTGCTAGTGTGATTAAGCTATTGTGCCCACCAAGTGTTTGTGTTAATGCCTCAAAGAGTTTGAAATGGGTTTTAGCCATCTGTGACTATCCAGCAAGTGGTATATTGTCTCCACATGATCCCCTGAGCTTGATCCTCACTTCAGATCCAATTTTTGGGCTGAGTGGATTTGTGTGGAGCATTTTTGTAAAGTAGAGAGCAACGTGACTTGGATCTGTTGATCCAGCAACGACTAGGCTGCACTAGAGTGAGCCCTAGAGTTCCTGTGATGTACTGAGCATGATGCTCAAGCTGCTTTGCTGTTTGCATAAGCAGAAAGTAAAGTTTTAGTAAATGGTGGCTTATGTGGGTCCAATTGACCCCGGAGCTGTTTTAGCGACTTAGCAACTTCGCAGCAGTGAGCTTCTAACTAATTTGAGGTCACTAAACGCGATGCTCACCTTAAAAATGGGAATGGTCGAGTAAAAAATTGAAAAATGCCTTTCGGCCTATGTTAGCAAAGAAAACTATGGGCCGAAGTTTTCCCTGGGATCCGTGATGCTGCCAAGTGGTGAGCACGGTGTTCAGCAAGTCGAGGGCCACCTATTATTGGTGATGGTTCGTTAAAATGATATTCCGATAATTAGAACGGGCAAAAATGGCTCTCAAATTGCTATAAAAGTGCGATTTCTGGAAACCTTAGGGGTCAAAACACAATTGTAGCCTCACGTGGTGTCTCGGGCAGTGTGTATATGATATCTAAGCTTTTTTCTAGTGATCCGTTGGCTCTCGTTGAGCGAAAATTTGTTATCGGTCCGTAAATCGACAAAATCGTCGATTTAACGGCGCCCCGGTGGCAATCGCGCAATTTGGGAAATTGCGGCGGTTCCGCCTAGCTGTCTGTTGAGTCCAAGTAGAATCTGGTTGAGCCAGCAGCAAAGGGTCAAAGCCCGTGTCTCCCGGAAATCCAAATGAAATTTTCGGGAGGGGTGTTTTGGTAATTATTCCAATACTTGATTAAAAGGTTGAGTCTAGCAAAGTGTTGTTTGTCAAACATTAATGGTTTTAGTGTTCCGAGGCTGCACGTCAAGTTTCGTTGAATTCAAAAATTTGTAAGCGCTGTTCGAGTCAAAGTGATTCGAACGGCGGTTTTCCCGGCGAGTCGCTAGTCATGAAAAGGTCCAGGTTTAAGCGTTGTGGTTATAGTGAGTTCATGGTTTGGGTTTGTGTGAGTTGTTCCCTGATCAATATCTTTGATTCAAGTTGGCACAGTTCAGTTCTAGTCTTCGAGCATACCGTCAGCGTACTCAGTCGCCTGCAATCGACAGGTGGATTTATCTTCGGTCCGAAATTTATCATTTCGGCCCTCTGGGGTACCTTAATTGGTCGGACCCCTGTTCTTGTGGTAGCCTAAATTTTATTATTTGAGCCTGCCTTTTTATTGATCGGCATAAACTTTATATTGCTATATCTGCCAGGTTTATTGATCATTGTCAGTTATCAGCTTATATGATTGATTCTTAGATTGCTATCAGTTTAAGTTCTTCCCTATATGATTGATTCTTAGATTGCTATCAGTTATTATGATTTTATATCCTGGACATTTGCCATGCTTGATTGGTTATTAGCTAGCTTGTACATTTTGTAATAATCTGAAATATTTTATTTTTAATAAATAAATTAAGGGTGATTTTCAGCCTGAGTTTGGGTTCATAAGACCTATATTGACCTACTTGGTCAATCACCAGTGTGCAAGTTGCACGATTTTTGAGGCAAAAAGGTCATTTTCTAGTTCGGACATGATCTTGAATATCCGATATGACCGTTGTGATCGTCTCGTCGAACTGAGCGAGATTCATATTCAGCACATTTCGATCTGACGGTCGGACCTTCCAGAAATCTGAGAAAAAGCGAGTGAATTACCACGACCAATGTGACAGTGGCATTGCGCACAGTTTCACTTAAGTGATTACTGTAGAGGAACAGTAACCCCAATTTCGGGACTCCGTCGAATGCAACGCTGACCAATTCACTGTTCGGATTCCGAACATAGTGATCCAGGTAGTTGTTTCGATCGGTTTGTCGATCTGAACGCAATGGGGCTGACGGAATTTTCGTTTGACGACCCTGAAGTCTCGAAAAGCGTAATAAACTGTATTTTTGTACAGTAATCATGGACCGAGATTTTATCCGGGTATCACGTCGAAAAACGAAAATCACTACCTTATAGATTTCGACGTGCCGGACGTTGTGACGAAATCCGTTTTTCATTTCGACGAGCGAAATACCTCGAAAAATGTGAAATACGACGAAAAATACTGTATTTTGCAGAAAAACCCACAACTTTTTGCTCCGAAAAGCCTGCCGCTTACTGGTGAGGGACTAAACTGTAAGAGGAGCAATTTCTGTTATGGACTCATGTCCAAATACAGAAAGATGAAGGGCCTTTTAGCATTTTGTGCTTAATGCACTATATTACTCGTTGCGGTTGTTGTCTTTTGGAGAACCCACAACCGAGCGCCCTTTGGCTTCCCTCTCCTCTGCAAACCGACGCCTTCTCCACCTCTTCCAACTGACGCGCCGCGCGCTGCTGCCCCGTCGCCGGAGAAGGAGAAGAAGAAGCAAAAGTTGTTTTCTCGGGTTGAAGTTGTGGGAGGTGCCTTGGGAGGGTGGGTTGGTCCAAACTTCAACTGAAGTGTCCCTCTGTGTGGCCGCGACCGAGCCAGGGTGAAGCCGACGCCAGCCGCCGCCGTGCGCCGCCGCGGAGGTTGTCTTCTTCCTCGGATTTTTCGGCGAGGTGAGTTTTTTGGAAATATTTCTTTTAAATGGACCAACAGCCTAAGTAGTGTCTTTCTAACGTTGAGGGGACCTTACCTGTGAAGCTAGAGCAGTTGCCGTCGTCCCGGCTGACGGCGGGAGCCTCTTCTTGCCGGAAGTCAGATTTCAGTCAATCTTGATCACGGGATTTTTACAACCGTTGGAAACCTGATCAGGACCGTTGGATCTCATCTTCCGGACGACAGTAAGCTTCCCATCAATTTTGGTGGCCATCGGTTAAGAATCCGGGCCGCGCGAAGAAACCCTAGAACCGGGCTTTTTGCTTCTTCGGCCGAGCCTCGCCGTCCGGCGCC
The DNA here is from genome assembly GCA_029168755.2 of Tillandsia fasciculata. Taxonomy (NCBI): domain Eukaryota; kingdom Viridiplantae; phylum Streptophyta; class Magnoliopsida; order Poales; family Bromeliaceae; genus Tillandsia; species Tillandsia fasciculata. The sequence goes on from CM054945.1 coordinate 3,007,496, forward strand.
GCCGCTCACCCGCGCCGCAGGCCACCACCTCAGCAAGATCCGTGGAGCCGGGGGAAACACTTTGGTCCAAGTTGCACCGGCTCAGGCTTCGCCGGCCGGAATCCGCCATTAGAGCCCTTCATTTTCAACCGAGCTTCGGTTGATCTCGTCGCCTGCGATCGCCAACGCTCCGCGCCGCAGGTTAGTGACCCAGGTAACTTTGTTTAGTTGTTTTCAAACTCTGCATGAAGTTGCATGGGAGTTCTAACGTGGGGTTGTTGCCCACTGTAGTTGCACCAAGAAGTTTGACCGAGCTTCACCGCCTGTCGCCGCCGCCGCCTTTGGTCGCCGGCCATCTATCCAGGTGAGTCGTAGGCACTATATGAATGCTTTCCATCAAGTTATATGGGACAGAGGGCCTCTGCTAATTGAGTTGCTCCAACTTGTGTTGGGTGTGCTCGAGTTGGGTTCCTTCCCGGCCGCCGTCGCCTCCGGCCGCCGGCGATGGGCTAGATAGTGACTATATTTCATATGTGAGTGTCCCCTATCTGGTTCTCATCTTTGTTTGGTACTTGGCACCAGGGTGATCAAGATTTGCCCAACCAGAGTTCTTGCTTGAGTTTGGGTGTTGCTCCGGCCAACTCTCCGGCCAGTCCCCGGCAGGCTACAGGTGAGCACAGTCCCTCTCTATCCCTCTTAAGCATGATGCTCTAGTTATATTGCAGTTTGGTCCAGTAGAATATATGAAGTAACAATGTCATGTAATTGGGCCCTAAGTGTTTATGGGCCAACTTTGTTATCGGACCTCGTGCTGGCTCAAGCCCGTGAGCACGAGCTTCATCTCGTCGAACCGGACGCGCTGAAACTTACGGCGCTGTCTTTGGTTTCTCGGATTTTGAAAATGAGTCGTTTTAGTGTATAATATTATAGTAATAATGTAAAATAAGGAGTATTATGGACTAAGTCACAATTGTAGCGTGCCGGCTGTCTTTAGACAGTATTTGCGCACTCTCTGGGCATTTTGTTAGAGTTCTGTAGGTTCTCGTTAAGCGGGAATCGGATCCCGTTACGTAAATTGGCGAAATTGCCGGTTTTACGGTTTCCGGCGCGAGTTCCGCGTTCCGGTTTGGATTTCTGGTCGTCAGCTTTTGCCTCTGGTCATCCCCGACATTGTCCTGGCCGGTCCAGTGTTTTTGGTATTTCGTTGGGAGACTCCGAAGCTGAATTGGGCTTTTCGGGAGTTGCGCGAGTAGTTATGGCAACATCTGGGCATAAGAAATTACGGTTTTTGCCCGTCTGCCCGAACGTCAATGATATGATGTTCAGGGCCAGAAGGTGTCATTTCGAGTATTTGTAGACTGTCAGCGGGTCAGTTCGGTATTTTAGTGGTTTTTCGAAATTTCCGGGAAAAAGCTTGTTTCCGGCTAAGTTGTCCCGTGTTAGAGTTATTTTACTATAGTGTTGTCGGGGTGGGCATGAGTGAGTCTGTTTCTGATTCCAGTTTCTGTTCAGGTCCCAGCAGTTTAGCACCAGCCTCCCAGTGACTAGCGGGAGTTCGGGATCGGCCTACACACAGGTGGGTTATCTTCGGTCCGGGCTGTAGAGTACTGGGACTTCGGACAGCGCGCCGACCACATATGATGGCCTGGAGTGGTGAGATTGCCTCGGACATGTTGCATCTGAGTTACAGTTGATGCCGGGTTGATTTGGATCAACGCAGAAGCTCCAGCTCGATTCGGAATTTTTCTGGGCTTTGTATGCCGATTGAGGATGAGATTTGGAATTACCGACTTCACAGTGGAGCGCCGGAAATTCGGAAACATTTGGAACAGGTATATATTCAGTTTACAGCGCAGTTCGGGAGGTTCCGGACTGACGCGGAGGATCCGGAGGTAAAAAGTGAGTCGGAACTGACAATTTCGGAACCGGTATTTGATTTGAGCATCCCGACTCAACGGATGAGCTTTTTGAAGAGAAAAAGCTGTGGACGCGTGTACTTTTGATTTACAGCGGAGTTCGGGAGGTTCCGGACAGCGGCGGAGGGCCCGAAGGCAAAGAGTGAGTTGGAGTTGGGCGTTTTTGCATTATTTTATTATTATTTTGTGTGGTTGCTAATTAATTACCTTCTTTTGCTTGGTAACAGAGATTTTTTTTTGCTCTTGGGTTTTTGGTTTTGAAAGTAAGTAAATTGATGTTTAAAACTTAGCTTTTTAATTAATTTGTACTTAATTAAGTTAAGCTTAATTAAGGGATTTTTTTGTGCTGGGGCTTCTTTAAGGGAGGTGACCACACCCTCCCATGAGATAGCCTCACCTCCACCACCAACCTCCCTCCACTCCTCTGTTGCTTTTCGAGCAGAGAAAGAAAGCAAGAAAGAAGGAAGGGGAAAATGAGAGAAGAAAGGAAGGAGAAGAAGAGTTTGGAGTAGAGCTTGGTGGATTTAGAGTTTTCTCTTGGTGGAGGTAAATTGTTTTTTTTATATAGCTTACTTAGCAAAATAATTTGGGTTTTGAGCTTTATTTTTCAATTGGGATTTTCGGATTTTGATTTGGGGCTTTAGAACGTTGATGGGTTTTTTTTTGTTGGACTTTCTAAAGCATGGAGAAGAGATTTTGGGAATTTTACTAGAGCTTTGGGAATTTGGTTGGGTTTTTAGAGCTAAAAATGAATTTTTGGGAAATAATTGGAGCTTTGAGAATTTTTGGAAAAAATTTTGGAGTTAAAAGAGGTTGTAAATCGATTTATAAAATTAAATTAAATTTTTAAAATTTATTTTAATTTTTTTTGAATTTTTTTAAATTTTTTTGGCGTCGCCGGCGGCCGCGCGCGGCGCTGCCTGGCCGCGCGCGGGCGCGCGCGGCAGGGCCGAGCGCGGGTGCGCGCGGGGCCCCGGGCCGCGCGTGGGCCGCGCGGGCGGCGCGCACCGCCGCAGGGGCGCCGCGCGGCGCGCTCCGGCGCCGCGCGGCGGGCCCCTGCTCCTCGCGGTCGGTTCCTTGGGCCGCGCGACCGCCGTCTTCATCGCTTGGCGTGCCCCGGGACTTCGTCGATGCCTCGGTTTGCGTGCCGGCCCCGTTTTTCCGCCGACGGAGGTCGGTTTCGCCGTCGGATGCTGTTTTTCGCCGACGGAGGCCGTTTTTTTTTTTCGCCGACGGAGGCCGTTTTTTTTTCGCCGTCGGAGGCCGTTTTTTCGCCGCCGCGAGCTGTTTTTCGTCGTCGACCGCTGTTTTTCGCCGTCGACCGCTGTTTTTGCCGCCGCGAGCTTTTTTTCGCCGTCGATCGCTGTTTTTCGCCGTCGACCGCTGTTTTCGCCGCCGCGGGCTGTTTTTCGCCGTCGACCGCTGTTTTCGCCGCCGCGAGCTGTTTTTCGCCGTCGACCGCTGTTTTCGCCGCCGCGAGCTGTTTTTCGCCGTCGACCGCTGTTTTTGCAGCCGCGAGCTGTTTTTCGCCGTCGACCGCTGTTTTTCGCCGTCGACCGCTGTTTTCGCCGCCGCGAGCTGTTTTTCGCCGCCGCGAGCTGTTTTTCGCCGTCGACCGCTGTTTTTCGCCGCCGCGAGCTGTTTTTTGCCGTCGACCGCTGTTTTCGCCGCCGCGAGCTGTTTTTTCGCCGTCGACCGCTGTTTTCGCCGTCGGAGTCTGTTTTTCGCCGACGGAGGCTGTTTTTTCGCCGATGAAGGGATGTTTTCGCGCCGCGCGCTGTTTTTCGCTAATGGAGGCTGTTTTTCGTCGCCGGATGCTTGGTTTTCGACCGTTTTGACTGATTTTGCGATTTCTTCTTTCCTGGCAGTTTGCAGTGTAGTTTTAGCATCTGACTGGGATGCGACCTTGTGACTCCGTTTTGCGTGCGGGTTCCGGCATCGTACTTCGGGTTGCGTGCGGACCTCGTGGAGACAAGGTAAGCCCGCTGAGCCCAATTGCAAGTGTCGACAAGCAATTGGGGGCGATCTGAGGTGGGTTGGTTTTTCTCTCCAAGTCTTCGGACTTCCTTCTAATTCTATTATAATAGGATTGCATGCTAGTTTAAGTGTTTTCTTGGAACTTGACTAGCACCCCCGTCATATGTTGCATGTGTTCAACCAGACCAATAGAGAACCTTAATCTGGGCTAGGTTCTTTTATGCTTTAGACATCCCCACACATGGCATTTCCTTCTGGACATAGAGTTCCTCGCCTGGGTAGTGGGCCGAGCGGTCAGAGTTTTGTGGGATGGGTGTTTCACTCGGGCCTGGGGGCTGAGTGGGGTCTGGTGGCTGTGTTAGGCCAGTGTTGGTGGTTTGGGAACCGTTTAGAGTAAACGGTGGTCCCGGGTTTCTAGTTGTGACGTCGTTTTCTCGTTACTACCACGTTGTGATCGTGGAGTACGTATGCTATCAGGACCTTGAACCCAGAATGCTTTTGAACTCTCATGATTTTGGTATACCAGTGTTTTCCTTCCGTATTCCTAAGGGTCGCCGGAGCTTGTTCTTGTTTGATTGGGCGAAGGTGTCACCCTTGGGAGTTCGGGAAACAAACTCGTTTTCAACTGATTTTCTCAAGAACTAAAATCCATAAAAGCTGGTTTTTCTCAATTTAAGATAGTTTTCAAAAGGGTAAATTTTACCCTCACCCCAAGGGGGTTGAGGAGAAATGATATTTCTTTATAAAGGTCATCTTTTTACTAAATTCCCTCATCCGCCAGGGCGGGGGATCTGGGTTCTAAGGGCTGATTTCGTCTTGGGCCGAAAACAACGGGAGGCGACACCTATAGCCGGTTCTTGTTTGATTGGGGTCGTAGGTAGTAGACTCCCGGGGTTTTCGGACTCTGTGCAGTTCTAGCTGTGGAGCATCTCCAGCCGTGAGTTATGAGTTTGAGTTGAGATAGTTGCCCACTTTAACCGAGAGGGGCCGAATCCCTGAACGGTAAAGGATCGAGAACTTCGATAGGCTGAGCCTAGAGTCTGTTCTTGTTTGATTGGGGTTCTAGGCACCGGTCTATCGGGATTCTCGGACCTTGCCGCGTCAGTCGGCTCTGCTCGTCTATGAGTGGGGTGTCGTTGTGGGAGCCGTATGGAGTGACGGCGGTCCCAGCTGTGTAGTACCTTCTTGAGTGAGTTGTGTTGTGAGGTTGAGTCGTGGAGGGTTCTCCGACTGAGTTGTGCTTTGAGCATCGAGATACCGATCTGTTTGATCGTGGATTTTAGCCTGCTGAGCCTGGCATTTCATGCCAGTTATGAGATACTTGTGATACTTGAGTTTGTTGGGGTCGCTCCCCTCGAGCTACGCCCCGGGTGCGATGATGATACCGAGCCTGACGAGGCTGCGATGATGCGACTAGTTGATACACTAGAGTTCGCTTGAGATTGAGATAGTCCTTGAGGGACACCCTACGTAAGACCAAGTCCTGTTTGGGCGTAGTGGCAGTAGGTGAGCGCAGGCTTGTTGACTGGTCCAAAGTGGGACAGTCATTGAGATTGGGTGACATTGGGTGAGTGATGGCATAGTACTTGGGACATGTTGTCAGTAGTGAGTGGGTGCATACCATCCTCTGTGTTCTCTTTCTTATTGAGCATAGTAGATAGAGGCATGATAGCTGTAGATACTTTTCCAGCTTATTTCATTATCATAGTCTTTTTCTGTTATCTTATGCCTCTAGTAGACTTAGTGGGCAGACCGTGGTTCTTGGAGACGGTACCCACTGAGAACTACTGTAGGATGTAGTTCTCACACCCTCTGTCGGTGACAGGTTGCTGAGGCTTTTCTTCCGTTCCAGCCCGAGCTGGCTTGGCGGACCGAGGACAGGGAGTCGCGTGATAGTTCCCTACCAGCATTGTTCCTTTAGAGTGAGGTAGATGTACCATCCCGGACTGTGGGAGTTTGGTTTGTATTGTTTTCTCTGTTTAGTTATCTCCCTTTCAGATTTGTAGATGTTGTATAGGTGGATTTTATATTTGTATCATCTTGTATTCGGGAGATAGACTTGTATTTTATTCTCAGCTTTTTAGTAGTGAGATTTTATGTTACAGCTTTTATTACCCGCTCTGATATCTGTATAGCTGTAGTTCTATCTTTTGCAGGTTAGACGCTTCGTCTGTACGGCAGTTTCCGTACAGATGGCGGATCTGTTAGCGAGCCCGGGTCGCAGTTTCGACCCCGGGGCGTGACACGGGCTTTATCTTTTCGGCCCTCTGGTTGCTTTAGTCTAGTCGGACACTTGTTCTTGATCTAGCCCTGATTATGCCTACATGTCATATATTCCTAGATGATAGACATTTACTTGGACATTTTCTGTATATCTGTTCAGCAGTTCATATATCTCGGTACAGTTGATTTCATGGTCTGATCATGCCGGTTGATTGTTTATCATATTTTGATTATCATATCTGTTACCTTGTTATACTGCATTTATATCTAGAGATACTTGCTTTTACATTCCAGATATGCATGATAGACCTATGATTGATATACAAACATATGCATCCCTGTCGGGATTTTCGTTATCATGCATGCTTGATCACTATAGAGACTTGCTTCTATTCAGATATACATACTTCTTGTATTCCAGACTGCATGACATGAGATATGATTGATATACAGTTATCTGCATCCCTGTTGGGATTTCTCGGCTTGTTGCCGACTATCCGGTCGTTAGACCGCGAGCTTGAGCATAGCATTATGATCGCCACGCACCGTTGTACTTCATGTACACTGACGGTTTGGCCACCGTCACAGTGTTCTTTACCGGTAAAGTGGTCTAGAGGAAAGACCTGTGAGCCCCCAGATAGCACCTGTGGGTGCGGGGTTATGTCAGCCAGATAGGTGCCAGATAGTGGCATGAGCCTGAGGTCCTCGTGACTAATAGTGGCATTGATTGGGTACTTGATGTTATTGTGTTTGATGCATAGCTTTTATACTTTCATGTTCTAACATGCTTATTTCAGTACCTATTATTGCTCATTACACTTGACTATCAGTAGACCTGTGATTTGATTATTCAGCTTCTACTCAGTATACTTTGCTTATCTGTAGACCTGCTATTTGATTATTCACCTTCTGCTCAGTATACTTTGATTATCAGTTGACATTATTTGCTTATTCAGCTTTTATCCACTGACTAGTTACTATCCGCAGATTATAGTATCTAGTAGGTACGATTAGCTATTTCTCGGCTCGTCGTGCTCACTGGGATACACTGTATGTTGTATCTCACACCCTCGTGGTGACCACTATTTCAGGTCCGTCGGGTAATGGGATGTCGGGACGGTCCAGTGAGGCGATCACGATATAGAGCTGTCCCCATGATGATCTACATATTTTGGATTCTGATTACTTAGTAGTATTTCATATGATTAGCAGTTTATTATGTTATGACATCTTGGTACTGTAAGAATTCAAATTTTTGAAAAAAAATAAATGAATGAAATTGTTTGAAGTCAAGTTGAATTTGGATCATGAAAAGCACAAGTAGTCTAAGTGCCCCTTTTCGGCAGTGTAATTTGCACAGAAATAGGGCCAGAAAATATCACCTTTTAATCCGAGCCTGATCTCGAAGATCCGAGACCACGAGTGCGACCGTCACGACGAACTGAGTGAAAACCATATTAAGCTTGTTTAGATCTGACGGTCGGATCTTCCAGAAATCAGTGTTGAAACCGGCGGGACCGGCGGGACCCGCGACAAGTGAACAGTAAACCCCAATTTTGATTCCCCTTCGCGCCAACGTTGGCCAATTTACAATCTGGACTCCTAATATATTGATTCGAGTAGTCAATTCTAGCTATTTTCGATGTTCTGAACGTAATGGCGCAGTCGAAAATTCTGTTTGACGACTCTGGAATTTCGAAAAGCGTGAAAACTATAAAATTAGACAGTTTTTATGGAACGGAATTTTATCCGGGCACTTTCTCGAAAAACGAGGATCGCTACCTGACACGTCTCGTCGAGCCGGACGTCCTGGCGAAGTCCGTTTTTCGGTTTGACAACCTGGTTGTCTCGAAATGCGTGAAAAATACAAAAAAAGTGGGTATTTTTGAGAAAAGCCCTATATTTTATGTGTAGAATTGCTCCAAACATATGGTGGAGGGATCTCTCTGCATATTGGTTCTACAGCCAGGGACCCAAACTTAAATACCAAGAATAGGAGGACTTATTAGCATTTTGTTGCAAGTTATACATTAGCAACAAAGGGTTGCTTTAGAAACCCAAGACACTTTGTTTTTGTAACTGAAGCCTCCACCCACGATCCCTCCTATCCCTCTGCTACCCATCCCGGGTTACTGCGTCGCCGGCCGCCGTCTAGGGTCGCCGGAAAAGTAAGGGATTTCTAGGCTAATTATTGATTTTGGGGTGAGCGACAGGAGGTAGGGCACCAGAGCTTTGGACCTGCTCCCAGACCTCTCTGCGGTCATCTTCTACATCCAGAAGACTAGCCGTGAAGGCCAGTGTGCCGCCGTGGCCGCGCGACGCCGGGAAGACCAACCTTCTTCTCCCTCGGATCCGGCAAAGGTGAGGTCCTCTATTTTTTTGTTTCCTTTGCAACCTAGGTTAGTGCAGTGGATTAGTGATGTTGTGGGGATGTCCCATGCTGAACCCCGAAGTCGGGAATGTCCCGGTCGCCGGCGGGGAAATTGCACCCGCCGGAAACCAAGAAAGCTCCGCCGCGGCCGTTTGCTGCATCCGGTGGCTCCAGCTTTGAACCAAAATGATGGGAAACTTCTGTAGGGCCTAAGGAACCTCCCCAAGAAATTTCATAGCTTTTCATTTAGTGTGCGCTTCGCAGTTTGATGCCCTAGTTTCGGGCTAATCTTTCTCCGGCCGAGCACTTTGCTCCGGCGCCGGCGCCGCTCCTCGGCGCCGGCCAATGCTCCAGTTGCCTTCCCTTGGTTGAGAGGGACCCAAGGATACACTTGCATGCAACCCATGCTGTCCTGTTGGGATTCCACCATTAATGGTGCACATTCCGGCCAAGATTGCTCCGCCGCCGCCGCCGTTTCCTCTCGCCGCCGACCATGCGTCCAGCAAGCTTCATAGAGTCAGATAGCACCTACAGGTGCTGGTGCATGAGACCTAAAACCCTTGTTTAGAGTTTCACCATTGTTGCTTTCGAGTTGGTGTATTTAACATGTATGCCACTAGGTGTTTGATGAAATGCCTAGGAGAGGTTTTGTTTGGAATTTGGTTTCAAGTATAAAATGAAAGTTGCTCCTGCTAACCTCCTGAGCATGATGCTCATTTTATTTCAACAGATGATTGAATAGATGGAGTGATCTTGCATGTAGAACCCTTTAACCTTATGTTTTTAGAGCCTTGTTGCTCCGGCGATGTCTCCGGTTACCCCGCTGCACCTAGTTGGTGAGCCTCTGAGTTATTTTGGTCTGCTGAACATGATTCTTGCGTCTAAATTGGGTTTGGTCGAGTGTAGGTATTAAAAGGAGCAAATTGAGCCTTGAAATATAGGAATTGTTGGCCCGAAATTTTATTCGAGTTTCGCGTTGCTTCCAAAAGGTGAGCACGGTGTCCACCATGTCGAGAGCCACCTGCTGGTGGTGTCGGTTCGTTAAAATAACATTTCGAAATTTAATACAAGCGAAAATAGCATGAAATTGCATGCTTTTATGCAATTTGGTAAAATCCCGGGGGCCTAAATGCAATTGTGACCATACTAGCTGCTTTGTACAGAGTACACATGATCTCTAAACCTTTTGTTGGAGGTCCGATATTTTTCGTTGACCGGGAATCGGATTTCGGTCGATAAATCGGCGATATTCTCCCGTTTAAGCTTCCCGTTACTGTTGTGTCGTCGGGGTGGGTTTGTGCGAGTCTATTACTGACCAGATCTATTTATTCAGGGCCCAGCTGCTCAGCACCAGCCTCCCAGTAGCCGTGCGGGAGTTCGTGGATCGGCCTACATCCAGGTGGGTTATCTTCGGACCGGGCCTCAGCTTTTTGGCCCTCTGGTTGCTTTAGTCCAGTCGGACACCTGTTCTTGACTTGCCCTGCTGATTTTGCCTATATGATCTAGCCTGACTTATATTGATCTTGTTTGACATAGCATGACCCTTTGATTGACATTTACTGATTAGACCTATGATTGCTTATTCACGATCAGCCGACTATTATCTATATGATCCCGGATTATTCCTGACTGATCCTGATTGATTGATACATGGACTTGCATGATTAGATGACACCTATTGATTACCGTCACTGAGATATTTCTTGATATACGTTGATATGCATGATTGATTGATCCTGATTGATAGATACTATTCGATATGCATCTTGATTGATCCTGATTGATAGATACTGTTTGATATGCATGATTGATTGATTCCGATGGATAGATACAGACACATGATTCCCTGTTGGGATTTCGGCGTGTGCCGACTACTCGGTCACTTGACCATCAGATTGATCATTATGACTTGCCATGCACTGCTGTACTTCACGAACCTGGCCGGGGTCGCTCCCCGTGGAGCTGGTTCTTTACCGGTAAAGTGGTCTGGTGATAGACCCGTGAGCCCTTCGACAGGGGTATGTCAGCGGATCGGGTGCGGATCGGTGGCTTTTGCCTGAGGTCCCCGGGACCAATAGTGGCGTATGATTGGATATTTGGCTTCTACATTTGATGCATTACTCTTACTTGTATGATTGTTCAGTTATTTCCAGCATGATTCTTGTAGACACCTTTTATTTCCTACCCGTATGATTTTCCGCTATTATGACTGATGATTACTAGCATTTCCTGATTTACAGTATCTCTTATCTGCTTTTCCTGCTTTCCTAGAGATCTTTTACTATCCGCAGATTTTAGTACCAAGTAGGTACGATTAGCTGATCCTCGGCTCGTCGTGCCCACTGGGATACATGTACAGTGTATCTCACACCCCCTGGGTGACCATTTTTCCAGGTCCATCGGGTGGAGAGATAGCGGGACGATCCAGTGAGCAGATTACGATAGAGCTGTCCCCCTGAGCTTACTTACATTGATGACCCTTACAGACTTCTATTTCCCGCATTTTATTTCAGTTCTATTTGATTTAGACATTTGAAATAATGATGTAGTAATTTAACTATGATTATTCTTGTTGAGTAAACTAGATTAGTTACTGTTATATTTGTTGCTGATTACTAGCCTAGCCGTGCATATATAGGGGAGTCTCTGTTCGCGGAATAGAGAATTCCCTATATGTGTGGCGGTCTGTTACGCCTGTTTTGCAAACTCTGATTTAAAAAAAAAAAAAAAAAATTTCAGACCTGATTTTTAAACTCGGGGCGTGACAGATTAGATGGTATCAGAGCAATAGGTACACGGTACCTAGGAAAAGATGATTAGGAATTGGTTAGGATGAACCCTAGGATGACTTATGACGTGAGAGCGCGGGGTATTTGTTTAGCGGTTAGGAGCTCAGGTGTATTTTCACACTTATGAGACGTTTTCCTAACTTGTCGTTGTGACTACGAGCGGTGTTCGCACGCGCTCTGGGCGTAGTGGCCATAGTGGGTGCAGTGTTAGCTGCGGTTGTGGTACGAGCCATGGGTTTGATATATTAGTGGAGCCTGAGGGCTCGGATTTTTGACAGCTGTTAGAGGATCAGTTCACCGCATTTTTGCTGGGTTAGTCCAGCAGATGGCTCAGCATCAGGTAGTTGCTATTGTTGCACTGGCCCCACCACTAGTCCAGGTATTTGGAGAAGTTAGCGATCCTCCAGTTGTCCTCGCGTCATTGGATATAGTATTTTGTCGCAGCCGTGGTTATCAAAACTATGTTGTGGCTGCTAATACTGGAGATTCCCTGATTATAGCTATTGGGATGCCTATGAGGTTAGCAATTATGTTGCTTTGGACGGAATGATTCTGACGACACTCAGCAAATATTAGACCTTATTGAATCGTGTCCCAACCCGGATCAGTGTAAAATAATTTGGGATTCACGATTACTTCGATAGAAATGGTGGTAGTAGTGAGCGCTTTGGCGCAGACATGTTTGATGGATAGGCTAAATTCAGTGATCTATGGGCCCGATTGAAACCCTGGTTTGATTTAGATTCAGATTCAGACCCCACCTTTGGCACGATTTTAGTGGAGTCTTAACTACTCCTATGAGTATGCAATAAGTTTAGATATGGTGATTACTACCGTGATGATGATAGCTTGAGCAATTTGACTTTTTACCCTAAAAGAATCCGATTTGTGGTTGATTCGCACATTATGTGTGAATTGGTCTGGAGTCATGATCGTTCCTGATGATATTTGAGCTACGATTGGCGTCGCTAGTGCTGTGTTAGCAAGTTATGATGCGTTTAAGGTAATGGAGAACAATGGAATATGGTTCTAGATTCCTGTGAGTAGCCAGAATTGCACTCATAACCACGAGATGATGGAGATAGTTGATATAGGTTTATAGTATCGGCGTAGAGATTTGTGTCGTGAGGTATGAGTTATACCTTCTGTTGACTCCGGTGGGAGTCGTGTTCCCAACTTGATGTTGGCGGCCGATCTTGGGTATTTCACCCTTCTTTCGATAAGTATGTTGGCTGCAGACAAGGTACTGTCGAAAGAGTGGTTTGAAGTACTCTACCCCGTAAGGGGTAATATCGTGATTGGGTCTGCTTGTTCGCTTATCTATAGTTATAGTCGCCAGGATTACCCTCTGGACAACGATGTTAAAGTTTCAGTGATGATATTCTAGACCATATTGGACCTTGGGTAGGTCTCAGATAGTCGTGAACATAGTGGACAGATTATATTTGTCATTAATGTAGACATTCGCTCTAGCTTGCGGCCACTAGCCACGTTGATCTCGCCAGATCTTGCAACTGATTCGATAATAGAAATAAGTGGTATTACAAATGAACAGTAAATGAACCAGAATTTTTAGCAGTTTGGATGAAACAGAATTGTGAACCCTAGTGTTATCGCAAACCACACAGTACAAGGTGCATTGACATTAGGGACCGTGTATGTTCGGTCAACGAACAAGTTATCGGGCCAATGTGGTAGCAGATGCTTTGAGCCGAAAGCACGTGTTCCCAGAGCTACTAATGAGCACTGATCAGGATCGCTGGATTTCCGAGTTCCAGCGTCTAGACTTGGAGATCGTTCCTTCGGGGTCTATCGCTCGACTTTTAGCGATTGTAGTGCAGTCTACCCTGCTTGATCGCATAAAGGAGGGACAGCAGTCGGACCCCTCCTCCCATAAGATTCGTGAACTGGTACCACTGGGACAGACTGACGAATTACCAGCGGCACGCCGATGGCTCTATTCGATTCAGGGGCCGTTAGTGTGTTCCAGATGACGGTAAATTAAGGACATCCTTACTGAGACCCCTCCGAAGATCCTGGCTCGAGATGAAAAGAAGCTGAGAAGTTGACCAATCCTCTATGTCAAGGTACAATGGGAGAACCATGAGGAGCGTGAAGCCACGTGGGAACGCGAGTCAACCATGATGGAGCGTTACCCCCATTTATTTGGTTTTTAGTTGTATTAAGTTTCAGGGACGAAACTTCCTTTTTGGTGGGAGAGATGTAAGAATTCAAATTTTTGAAAATAAATAAATGAATGAAATTGTTTGAAGTCAAGTTGAATTTGGATCATGAAAAGCACAAGTAGTCTAAGTGCCCCTTTTCGGCAGTGTAATTTGCACAGAAATAGGGCCAGAAAATATCACCTTTTAATCCGAGCCTGATCTCGAAGATCCGAGACCACGAGTGCGACCGTCACGACGAACTGAGTGAAAACCATATTAAGCTTGTTTAGATCTGACGGTCGGATCTTTCAGAAATCAGTGTTGAAACCGGCGGGACCGGCGGGACCCGCGACAAGTGAACAGTAAACCCCAATTTTGGTTCCCCTTCGCGCCAACGTTGGCCAATTTACTATCCGGACTCCTAATATAGTGATTCGAGTAGTCAATTCTAGCTATTTTCGATGTTCTGAACGTAATGGCGCAGTCGAAAATTCTGTTTGACGACTCTAGAATTTCGAAAAGCGTAAAAACTGTAAAATTAGACAGTTTTTATGGAACGGAATTTTATCCGGGCACTTTCTCGAAAAATGAGGATCGCTACCTGACAGGTCTCGTCGAGCTGGACGTCCTGGCGAAGTCCGTTTTTTGGTTTGACAACCTGGTTGTCTCAAAATGCGTGAAAAATACCGAAAAAGTGGGTATTTTTGAGAAAAGCCCTATATTTTATGTGTAGAATTGCTCCAAACTTATGGTGGAGGGATCTCTCTGCATATTGGTTCTACAGCCAGGGACCCAAACTTAAATACCAAGAATAGGAGGACTTATTAGCATTTTGTTGCAAGTTATACATTAGCAACAAAGGGTTGCTTTAGAAACCCTAGACACTTTGTTTTTGTAACTGAAGCCTCCACCCACGATCCCTCCTATCCCTCTGCTACCCATCCCGGGTTACTGCGTCGTCGGCCGCCGTCTAGGGTCGCCGGAAAAGTAAGGGATTTCTAGGCTAATTATTGATTTTGGGGTGAGCGACAGGAGGTAGGGCACCAGAGCTATGGACCTGCTCCCAGACCTCTCTGCGGTCATCTTCTACATCCAGAAGACTAGCCGTGAAGGCCAGTGTGCCGCCGTGGCCGCGCGACGCCGGGAAGACCAACCTTCTTCTCCCTCGGATCCGGCAAAGGTGAGGTCCTCTGTTTTTTTGTTTCCTTTGCAACCTAGGTTAGTGCAGTGGATTAGTGATGTTGTGGGGATGTCCCATGCTGAACCCCGAAGTCGGGAATGTCCCGGTCGCCGGCGGGGAAATTGCACCCGCCGGAAACCGAGAAAGCTCCGCCGCGGCCGTTTGCTGCATCCGGTGGCTCCAGCTTTGAACCAAAATGATGGGAAACTTCTGTAGGCCTAAGGACCTCCCCAAGAAATTTCATAGCTTTTCATTTAGTGTGCGCTTCGCAGTTTGATGCCCTAGTTTCGGGCTAATCTTTCTCCGGCCGAGCACTTTGCTCCGGCGCCGGCGCCGCTCCTCGGCGCCGGCCAATGCTCCAGTTGCCTTCCCTTGGTTGAGAGGGACCCAAGGATACACTTGCATGCAACCCATGCTGTCCTGTTGGGATTCCACCATTAATGGTGCACATTCCGGCCAAGATTGCTCCGCCGCCGCCGCCGTTTCCTCTCGCCGCCGACCATGCGTCCAGCAAGCTTCATAGAGTCAGATAGCACCTACAGGTGCTGGTGCATGAGACCTAAAACCCTTGTTTAGAGTTTCACCATTGTTGCTTTCGAGTTGGTGTATTTAACATGTATGCCACTAGGTGTTTGATGAAATGCCTAGGAGAGGTTTTGTTTGGAATTTGGTTTCAAGTATAAAATGAAAGTTGCTCCTACTAACCTCCTGAGCATGATGCTCATTTTATTTCAACAGATGATTGAATAGATGGAGTGATCTTGCATGTAGAACCCTTTAACCTTATGTTTTTAGAGCCTTGTTGCTCCGGCGATGTCTCCGGTTACCCCTGCACCTAGTTGGTGAGCCTCTGAGTTATTTTGGTCTGCTGAACATGATTCTTGCGTCTAAATTGGGTTTGGTCGAGTGTAGGTATTAAAAGGAGCAATTGAGCCTTGAAATATAGGATTGTTGGCCCGAAATTTTATTCGAGTTTCGCGTCGCTTCCAAAAGGTGAGCACGGTGTCCACCATGTCGAGAGCCACCTGCTGGTGGTGTCGGTTCGTTAAAATAACATTCCGAAATTTAATACAAGCGAAAATAGCATGAAATTGCATGCTTTTATGCAATTTGGTAAAATCCCGGGGGCCTAAATGCAATTGTGACCATACTAGCTGCTTTGTATAGAGTACACATGATCTCTAAACCTTTTGTTGGAGGTCCGATATTTTTCGTTGACCGGGAATCGGATTTCGGTCGATAAATCGGCGATATTCTCCCGTTTAAGCTTCCCGTTACTGTTGTGTCGTTGGGGTGGGTTTGTGCGAGTCTATTACTGACCATATCTATTTATTCAGGGCCCAGCTGCTCAGCACCAGCCTCCCAGTAGCCGTGCGGGAGTTCGTGGATCGGCCTACATCCAGGTGGGTTATCTTCGAACCGGGCCTCAGCTTTTTGGCCCTCTGGTTGCTTTAGTCCAGTCGGACACCTGTTCTTGACTTGCCCTGCTGATTTTGCCTATATGATCTAGCCTGACTTATATTGATCTTGTTTGACATAGCATGACCCTTTGATTGGCATTTACTGATTAGACCTGTGATTGCTTATTCACGATCAGCCGACTATTATCTATATGATCCCGGATTATTCCTGACTGATCCTGATTGATTGATACATGGACTTGCATGATTAGATGACACCTATTGATTACCGTCACTGAGATATTTCTTGATATACGTTGATATGCACGATTGATTGATCCTGATTGATAGATACTATTCGATATGCATCTTGATTGATCCTGATTGATAGATACTGTTTGATATGCATGATTGATTGATTCCGATGGATAGATACAGACACATGATTCCCTGTTGGGATTTCGGCGTGTGCCGACTACTCGGTCACTTGACCATCAGATTGATCATTATGACTGCCATGCACTGCTGTACTTCACGAACCTGGCCGAGGTCGCTCCCCGTGGAGCTGGTTCTTTACCGGTAAAGTGGTCTGGTGATAGACCCGTGAGCCCTTCGACAGGGGTATGTCAGCGGATCGGGTGCGGATCGGTGGCTTTTGCCTGAGGTCCCCGGGACCAATAGTGGCGTATGATTGGATATTTGGCTTCTACATTTGATGCATTACTCTTACTTGTATGATTGTTCAGTTATTTCCAGCATGATTCTTGTAGACACCTTTTATTTCCTACCCGTATGATTTTCCGCTATTATGACTGATGATTACTAGCATTTCCTGATTTACAGTATCTCTTATCTGCTTTTCCTGCTTTCCTAGAGATCTTTTACTATCCGCAGATTTTAGTACCCAGTAGGTACGATTAGCTGATCCTCGGCTCGTCGTGCCCACTGGGATACATGTACAGTGTATCTCACACCCCCTGGGTGACCATTTTTCCAGGTCCATCGGGTGGAGAGATAGCGGGACGATCCAGTGAGCAGATTACGATAGAGCTGTCCCCCTGAGCTTACTTACATTGATGACCCTTACAGACTTCTATTTCCCGCATTTTATTTCAGTTCTATTTGATTTAGACATTTGAAATAATGATGTAGTAATTTAACTATGATTATTCTTGTTGAGTAAACTAGATTAGTTACTGTTATATTTGTTGCTGATTACTAGCCTAGCTGTGCATATATAGGGGAGTCTCTGTTCGTGGAATAGAGAGTTCCCTATATGTGTGGCGGTCTGTTACGCCTGTTTTGCAAACTCTGATTTAAAAAAAAAAAAAAAAAAATTTCAGACCTGATTTTTAAACTCGGGGCGTGACAGGTACCTTAGTATTGTTTTACATGATGTTGAGATTGTATGTCTTATTTATAGTCGTTTAAAACTGTTTGGGTTGTTATAGTTAAAGTTATGTACTTAACTCTGATTATATGATCTTGTACTTGCCTAGCCGTGCATGTATAGGGGAGACTCTGTCCATGTGGACAGAGGATTTCTTATACATGTGGCGGTCTGTTGCGCCCAGTTTTGTAACTCTGATTTTTTTTTAAAAAAAATTTACTGATTTTTAAACTCGGGGCGTGACACATTTATACCTGATTATCAGTACTTCCTGATTACATCTGATCCAAGCTGTAGTGGTTGTATATTTCTGTCATTGCATATGATGTGATTCAGTTGGCATTCTGTTGTTGCATCCCTATTGGGATTTTCTCGGCTTGTTGCCGATTACTTGAGTCAAGATTTGTTGGCATTCTGCTGTTGCATCCCAGTTGAGATTTTTCCGGCTTGTTGCTGATTACTCGGTCTGTGGACCGTGAGCTTGAACATTCGCATTATGATCGCCCGCACCGCTGTACTTCACGAACATTGCCGGGGTCGCGCCCCGTGAGTATTGTTCTTTACCGGTAAAGTGGTTTGTTGAAAGACCCGTGACCCCCAGCCGGGGTATGTCAACTAGGTTGGTGCTAGGTTGGGCATTTTTCCCTGAGGTCTTGTTAACCAATATGGTGGCTTTGATTTGGTATTTTGTTATTCTACCATTGATGCATTACTTGTCTGTTTATCATTATCATCTTATGTTTGCTCAGTTCTTGTTCAATATATATATCAGCATGTTCTTATTATGATAGTTTAGTATCATGTTATGCTCAGCACTGTATTCATGATTATTCAGTTATCAGCTTGTTATACCTGCCTTACCTACTGATCTCTTACTATCCGCTAGTTATTGTATGCCAGTAGGTACGATCTGCTATTTCTCGGCTCGTCGTGCCCACTGGGATACACTGTCGATGTATCTCACACCCCCTGGGTGACCATTTTTCAGGTCGAGCGGGTGTTGGGATGTCGGGACGTGTTGGTGTGATGACGCGATAGAGTTCACCCTGACAGCCGTTGATATTTCAGTTTTAAGCTTGTATTTAATTTGTAATTCAAGTTGTAGTAATTGTAAACTGTTTAAATCTTTCGCTTTAGAGTTCGTAGTTTAGATTACTCTGATGTTGGTTTGCCATTGATGAGCCGTGCATGTATAGAAAAGGCTCAATCCATTGGGGATTGAGAATTTTCTATATATGTGGCGGTCTGTTACGCCCGATTTTGTGAACACTGATTTTTTTTTTTTTAAAAAAAAAAAATATTAGACACTATTTTTCGAACTCGGGGCGTGACACGGGTTCTCTCATCTGCTGGTTTATTCATTTTTTTGTTGTAAAGTATTCAAAATTACACAGTTAAAATTAGAAAATAAATTTTAAAATTTTTCATTAATTAGAGATCTATTTTTGTATAAAAAGATGGAAAATACCATTTACTATTAATTGATTATACAAGGATATTTTTATTTTGTTAAAAATAATTAAAAAAAATAGATTATTATATGTATCTGTGTATATTAACACACCATATACTACAACGTATATCAAAATTTAATTAACTATATTTTATTTACAAAAAATTCATAATTGAAATCTATTTACTGAATTAAATTTGAAAATCTCTATTATAAATGTTAAGTATGTAGTGTATGCATTTATATACACCCGGTATAAAGAATACTTAATAAAATATTCTCATAATTTTACAAAAAGAATTTTTTTTTTTCTTACACCTAATATATACTATATTTCATATACCACAAAATATATTAGAGAATTAATAGAATATTTCATACTCTAAAAGAAAATATAATACATAATATAAAATATTTAAATAATTATTTAAATATTTAATAAATATTTTAGAATTGGTTCATCATATGTAAATATTTAATAAATATTTTAGAGTTGATTCATTATGCAACGGGTGCATTCAATACTCTTTTTGGACATATTTGAGAAATATCATTGGCCTTTTACTGTTTTACTGATACATGCATACAGTTACTCCTTCTGGCACTGCATTTAGAGGGATAGTAGTAGTAGTTTTCTTTTATCAGCAGTCTTTATAGTTTGCCACTTTACCCTAAACCCTAAAATATTTTGAGTATCACCATATCAGCATATTAAAGTCCATTCATTTTCAGTATTTACTATGAGTTGATTACCTCAAGGAATACTTGATGAAATTCATATGTTTAAGGATCTCCTTTATGTTACTTTTTTATTGTTTTTTTTGTCATGGTAAAATTTTATTCTTTTACCATACTTTTGCCCTTTATTCGAGCCCCCTTTTCTTTTTTTGTTATTTTTTTATTTTTCAACAGTTTTTTGTAGACCTTTGTTTTTATGTTGCTGAAATTTACAATTTATCTTTTGCTCCTCAAATTTGCCATCTTTAACTAAAAGAATCAAATTTGCTTCCCTATTTCTAATAGGAAATGAAGATTTCGTTGTACTTAATATAAAAGAATCAAATCTTGATTCTCTATTTAGATCTTTATTACAAAGTTTGAGAGCTACAGTATATGGAATACCCATATACACACTCTTGCATGTAATAATTTTTCTTGGACAAGTTTTTTTGTCACTTAAGGGGGAATTTCTAGATCCGACATAATTTAAGTATAACGAACTGCCTCTAACACAAGTAGCATTGATTAATTTTGTTTGCTTGAATTTTGTACTTTCTTTGTATGTTTTTTTTTTTTAGCCAATAATAATATAAAGAGAAGATACATGCTTCTTGATGATCTAATGTTTAATTAATCAACTCATTAAGGATTTACATAAACACTTCTTGATGGTCTAATGCTTAATTAATCAACTTATTAAGAGTGTCGGATGGTTTAATACATATGACGCTTCTATTTTTATCTAATAAATAATGTTTTCACCATATATTTGGATATGTATATGATTAATCTTTTTTTTGACCCTTCTATATGTCAATGCACTTATCTGAATGAAATCTTTAATTGGTCTAATTCTCACACAACCAACTTATCAATAGTTTTGGATGGTCTAATATATTAGCACTTAAGGTATTGAAATGTAATCTATGGGCAACTCACTCATTGCTTCTCTTTTTAATAATATCTTTGCAACTTTATTCTTTTCCCTTTGTCTATTTGTTTCTGTTACTTGACATGCTTAATATTCAAATTTGGTGATAGACTATTTTCATTTTCTTAAATGTCTTGATGAAGTCATTATACTTATGTTCTTATAAAATTATTACTCTTAAGCAATCAACCAATTAAGAGTGCTCCAAATTTTCCCCATTATGCAATTTTCTGAGTTTATATTCCCTCCTATGAGTACCTATCTCTACACTTCATGAAGTCATTATATCCGAAACTGTTTTGTTTAGTGTTTTACTGTTGTCTAGAGTAAATATTCTTGGTTGATTTTTAATTAAATTTTCTGATTCCTAACTGTTACTATTTTTTTTTACCACTTACCAAATGCATGCTCTTGAATTAACGTTGATTTTTTCTCTTCATAAAATTTTTATCATTAAACAATAAACTGTAAGAGCTGGAATAAGAAGAGGAAGAGGTAAGGTAGCATATAGCAAGTAGAATACATAAAAGAGGAGCGAAGGGAGCTTAGCCTGTTCTTGGGGGCGTCCGAAGGGGAGCGGGGCGAGGAGAAGCACCACAGCAAGGGGCGGGCGAAGGGAAGAGCAGAGAAGACCAGGGTGATGCCCCCAAAGAGGAAAGGGGGGAGAGATCTGACAGAGCACATGGGAGTGAAGAGGGGAGTTCCAGCTGGCCGCCTCTTGGAAGCCTATTCAAGTAGGGAGTTCCGCAGTCAACCAGGCCGACCACGGCCCACCAGCAAGCCAAGAATGGAAGCCCAAGCAGGCCCATGCATCCGCCACACTAGTAGGTCCGATCTGAACCGGATTGCTGGTCGGACACCCAGAGAGGGTAAAGGCGAGCCCAGAGCCCACTCCTTCCAATGGGCCATTAATCTTAATTACTATGTACTTTCAGTAATTCTTAGTCAATTCTAAAGAATAGTTTACATACATATAGGAGTAACTTGTAATGAGGAAATTAATGAGAATTACAGAACTTTTCCCCCAAGCTTCTCTTTCTATGTTCCTTTTCTTCTTCTCACTCACTCTCTTATCCCCCCTCCAATTCCTCTCAATTTCTCGATCTTAACTTCTTATCTCACCCTCAATCCCTCTTTTATTCCACCCGGAGGTGACCATCATTCTCCCTCGCCATACCGCCTCAGTGAATTGTCGTCATCGGCGATTGCGGGGGAGTCAGGAGAGTTACAACTGGTATCAGAGCGGCACGATCCCAGGGATCGGCGCGCCATCATCTACCCCGACAGGCAACCACGAGTGAGAGGCAACCAGTTACCGGAGCAGCACCCATACACATTGAGCCACAGGCAACGAAGAACATTCGAAGGCAGCTCAAGCTCGAGGCCTTCCAAGTCGAGACAGCCAAGAAGTTCGAAGTCATGCTCCAGGACAACAACCGCAAGCACGAGCACTTGTTAAACATGGTACAGTCCCACAACCAGCAGCAAGGCTCAACCCCCATCAGTCCTGCGCTCAACAGTAGCCCCCCCTTGGTGATCCGAGAAGGATTACAACAGCCTTACAACCCGCACAATGGTAGCACATCCCGCAGCGCGGAAGCAGATAGAGGGAAGGGAATCCTGCAAAATCCATATAGAAATCAGGAGAGATGGGAAGAGAATCATCAGAGAGCTAACTACCACTTACCGTACCCGAAGCTTGAGTTCCCCGTGTTCGACGGAATGGAGCCGAGAGAGTGGAGCAGTAAAACGGAACAGTACTTCAAAATTTACCAAATACCGGACACGCATTGGGTCGAAGTGGCTACCATGCATTTCACCGGGAAGGCGCATCGATGGAAGGAGGGGTACTTGATAGACAAACCCGACATCACGTGGGAGGAGCTAACCGAAGCCGTATATAAAAGATTCGAGGGTTCCGGGGTGAGGACCTTGATTCGGGAGTTCAACAAACTAACCCAAACTGGGACGGTGGAGAGATACCAGTAGAGATTCGAAGACTTAAGGGCTAGGATGTTGTATATCAACCCCGCGCTGAGTGAGGAGCACTTCATTCAGAGCTTCATTAGCGGACTGAAGGAGGAGCTAGTTCCTTACTTGGACCTCTCCAAACCGGCCACACTTGAAGAGGTCTACGAGCAAGCCCGATTACATGAACAAGCAATATCATTGCTGTGGAAAAGGCAAAGGGGGCTCAACAGGACTTTAGGGGCACCAGCTATGGGCAGTAATTCCGCCAAGACCAACTCCCCGAGACCTCCGTTCAAGGCCTACGAAGGGAACAGAGCTAGTCCCCAAGGAGAACAAACACTTGCCAGCAAACAACTCTTTGAGCAGCGACGAGCGGCGGGGCTTTGTTACAGATGCGGAGACAAATATCAACCGGGGCACCGCTGCCCGGGCCGGTCCCTCAACCAGGCGGAAGGGTTCCTAGGGGTGGAAGAAGTGTTCGACGAGAGCTTGCTGCAGCAGGTTGAAACAGAAGAAGAAGGAGAAGAATACTGCCCACCCGAAGGAGAAACCGAGGAGATTGGTATGTCGGTCCACACCTTGAGTGGAGAGAAGCAGCAGGAAACCATCAAGGTCCAGGGTGAAGCCCACGGCAAAACATTCATGATATTGGTCGATACCGGAAGCACTCACAGCTTCATCGACTTCCAAGCGGCAAGGGAGATGAAGATCGCATTAACCTCGGCCTCACCTTTGGTGGTCACTGTGGCGAACGGGCATAAGGTCCTAAGCAAACTGAAGTGTACGGGATTCGAGTGGACTATGCAGGGAGAGCCCTACCAAGCCGAATTGAGAGCCATCAGACTCGATGGATCTGGGATTATATTGGGCATTGACTGGCTTCGCCAATATGGGAGGGTCACCTTCGATTACGACAACCACTCGGTGTCGTTCAGTAAGGAGGGTAAGATGACAACCATCAAGGGGATCACGGAAGGAGGGAAGTTGACGATCATCAGCGCGCAGCAATGGTACAAGGCGAGCCTGCAAGGCCACTGTTGTGCCGTAGCATGCCTATCGGGCCAAGAAGGAGGAGAAGAAGGGGAGGTGCCGAGGGAAGTGACCCGGGTGTTGGAGCAGTATGTTGATATATTTCAAGCACCCCATGGGCTGCCACCGCCGCGAGCTTATGACCACAGGATTCCCTTGCAACCGGGAGCTAAACCCGTCAACGTGAGGCCTTACAGATACACGCATGAGCAAAAAGGGGAAATTGAGAAACAGGTGGCAGAAATACTCCAAACTCACCTCATCAGGAAGAGTACCAGCCCGTACGCTTCTCCGGTGCTGCTTGTTAGGAAAAAGGATCGAAGCTGGAGGTTGTGTGTCGACTACAGACAACTGAACAAGGAGACCGTCAGCGACAAGTATCCCATTCCTATAATCGATGATCTCCTGGATGAGCTCCACGGCTCAAGGTACTTTTCTAAGATCGACCTTCGCTCGGGTTATCATCAGATTAGGATGTACCCGGATGACATATATAAATCTGCCTTTAGAACCCATTCGGGTCACTACGAGTTCTTGGTGATGCCGTTTGGGCTCACCAATGCCCCGGCTACTTTTCAGGCGCTTATGAACGATATATTTGCCCCTTATTTGCGAAAATTTGTGCTCGTATTTTTCGACGACATCCTGATTTATAGCCGAGGGTTGGAAGAGCATACGGCGCACTTGGGGGTAGTGCTGGGGTTATTAAGGAAGAATCAGCTCTACGCAAAAAGAAAAAAATGCTTCTTTGGCCAGGAGCGCGTGGAGTACTTGGGGCACATCATCACACCGCAAGGGGTGGCCACCGACCCCAGCAAAATCGAGGCAATGGTCAATTGGCCCACTCCCCGGAACCTTAAGGGGCTGCGAGGGTTCTTAGGGTTGACGGGGTACTATCGCAAGTTCATTCGGGGCTACGGGGTTATGAGCAAACCATTAACCGAGCTACTCAAGAAGGATAACTTTGCTTGGGGCAAGGAGGCGCAGGAAGCTTTCGAGAGTCTCAAACGAGCCATGACCACTGCCCCGGTTCTGGCCATGCCCGACTTCGACCAGCCCTTCGTACTAGAAGTGGATGCGTGTGGGGTTGGGGTGGGGGCAGTGCTCAGCCAAGGTGGCAAACCCATTGCTTACCTGAGCAAACCGATTGGGGCGAGGCATCAAGGCTTGTCAACTTACGAAAAGGAGTTTTTGGCCATACTAGTGGCGGTCCAAAAGTGGAGACATTACCTCAGCCTGAAGACTTTCACCATTCAAACGGATCACAAGAGCCTCAAGCATCTGCTGGAGCAGAAGATCACTACCCCGATGCAGCAGAAGGGGATGATGAAGCTCCTGGGGTTGGACTACAAGATAGTTTACAGAAAGGGGAGGGAAAACAAGGCGGCGGACGCACTGTCCCGAAGGGAGGAGAAGGAAGACGAAGGAGGGTCTGCCTTAGCTATTTCCGTTGCTCTACCAGCCTGGGTGGAGGAAGTAGCCAAAAGTTATGCAGGGGATCCTTACTGTGAAGGCCTCATCACAGCCTTGACCCTGCAGCCAAGTTCACAGGAGCACTACACCTATAACAATGGGGTCCTCAGGCATAAAGGAAAAATATACATTGGAGTTGGAGGTGGGTTGAGAAGGAGGCTATTGCAGCAGATGCATGACTCGGCAATGGGGGGGCACTCAGGGGTACAGCACACTTACAAGCGACTTAAACAATATTTCTATTGGAAGGGGGTGAAGAAGGAGGTGCGAGAGTGGGTCAAGGAGTACACTGTGTGTGCCCAGAACAAGATGGAGAACCTTCCATACCCCGGACTACTACAGCCACTGCCGATTCCCACCAAGATATGGGAAGACATTAGTATGGACTTTATAGAGGCCTTGCCAAAATCAGGAGGAAAGGACACAATCTTTGTGGTGGTGGATCGGTTGACGAAATACAGCCATTTCATTCCCCTGGCGCACCCCTTCACAGCGGAAGATGTGGCGGAGGTGTTCATGAGCACCGTGTACAAACTACACGGGTGTCCCAAAAGGATCGTATCCGACAGAGATAAGGTTTTTACCAGTGCCTTTTGGAAGGAGTTGTTCAAGCTTATGGGCACCAAATTACACATGAGCACCGCGTATCATCCCCAATCCGACGGGCAGACGGAGAGAGTGAACCGGTGCTTGGAGACGTATCTCCGGTGCATGTGTTTCCAGCACCCGAGGAGATGGCACGCATGGCTCGCACAAGCGGAGTGGTGGTACAACACCAATTTCCATACCTCTTTGGGAATGACCCCTTATGAGGCATTGTATGGTCAACCCCCGCCGAACCGCTTGATTCCCGAGGATCTGAGCTCCGGTCAATCGGATGCGAAGGGCTGGCTTCTCAACCGGGAGCAACTGACCAGAGAGTTAAGAGAAAGGCTGCAGATAGCCCAACACAGGATGAAGCAACAAGCTGACACGCGAAGGAGGGAGAAGGAATTTGTGGTGGGGGATTGGGTCTACCTCAAGCTACAGCCCTACCGACAGACTACAGTGGCACTCAGAAAGAATTTAAAACTTACAGCGAGGTATTACGGGCCCTTCGAAGTGGTGGAGCGGATTGGCCAGGTGGCTTACCGGCTTAGGCTACCAGAGGCGACCAAGATCCACCCGGTGTTCCATGTATCCCTGTTGAAGAAAAGTCCGCCGTCCGCTAGCCGAGTGTCGCCAGCGATCCCCCTTACCAACGAAGACGGGCAACTCCTGGCGGAGCCGGAGAAAATCTTGGAGCGCTGATTAGTTAAGAAGCAGAACCGGGCGGTGACCGAAGTAAGGGTCAAGTGGAGTAACCTCCCAGAGGAGCAAGCCACTTGGGAAGAGTATGGAGTCTTGAGGCGGCAGTTCCCCGCCTTCGATCCTTGAGGACAAGGATCATCTCAAGAAGGGGGAGTTGTAAGAGCTGGAATAAGAAGAGGAAGAGGTAAGGTAGCATATAGCAAGTAGAATACATAAAAGAGGAGCGAAGGGAGCTTAGCCTGTTCTTGGGGGCGTCCGAAGGGGAGCGGGGCGAGGAGAAGCACCACAGCAAGGGGCGGGCGAAGGGAAGAGCAGAGAAGACCAGGGTGATGCCCCCAAAGAGGAAAGGGGGGAGAGATCTGACAGAGCACATGGGAGTGAAGAGGGGAGTTCCAGCTGGCCGCCTCTTGGAAGCCTATTCAAGTAGGGAGTTCCGCAGTCAACCAGGCCGACCACGGCCCACCAGCAAGCCAGGAATGGAAGCCCAAGCAGGCCCATGCATCCGCCACACTAGTAGGTCCGATCTGAACCGGATTGCTGGTCGGACACCCAGAGAGGGTAAAGGCGAGCCCAGAGCCCACTCCTTCCAATGGGCCATTAATCTTAATTACTATGTACTTTCAGTAATTCTTAGTCAATTCTAAAGAATAGTTTACATACATATAGGAGTAACTTGTAATGAGGAAATTAATGAGAATTACAGAACTTTTCCCCCAAGCTTCTCTTTCTATGTTCCTTTTCTTCTTCTCACTCACTCTCTTATCCCCCCTCCAATTCCTCTCAATTTCTCGATCTTAACTTCTTATCTCACCCTCAATCCCTCTTTTATTCCACCCGGAGGTGACCATCATTCTCCCTCGCCATACCGCCTCAGTGAATTGTCGTCATCGGTGATTGCGGGGGAGTCAGGAGAGTTACATAAACTCATTCAATTTGATATGGATCATTGACATTTTGGTTCTTCAAAAAAAATCAATAACTAGCCCAGGTTTAACAACCATAATAGTTGACACATTTATACAGGTAAAAAAAAAATCGAACCACAAGATCAACATTACAAATATCAGTTCAAGAAACTTTGAGTCAGTAAACCTATTATCCTATTTCTATTGTCTCCAACATTCCTATACTGATTGAAATGAGTTATTATTTTAGTCTACTATATTTTTGTAGTCTTAAGTTCTTTTCCCCGCGAGCAAATCTTGATTTTTTCTTTCCAACCAAAAATCAAGATTTACTTACACATGATAATACAACTCTTTCTAATAGGTTTTAATACAACTTTTTTTCTTTGTTTCTTCTTCTTCTTTTAAGTAAACAACCTTACTTCTTGATTTCCTCTTTCGGCTAAAAAAATAACATTTGGTTGCACTTGATGGTATCCTAGACTTAGAATATTTTTTTTTAATTTTTTCGTTATATTTTTGTATTCATGATATGTTTATCTTTAAACAATCAATTCATTCAATTTGATATGGAGTATTAACATTAAACAATATTTGGTTCCACTTGATAGTATCCTAGACTTGAAATATTTTTTAAAATTCTTCTGTCATATTTTTCTATTCATGATATTTTTATCTTTAAACAATCAATTCATTCGATTTGATATGAAGTGTTAACATTTTGGTTCTCAACAAGAGAGACAATAACTAGACCACATTTCACATTTATACAACTTTTTTTTGTTCTTTTTATCTTTAAACAACCAATTTATTGAATTTGATATGGAGTGTTAACATTTTCGTCATTATTTTTCCTATATTTTGTATTTTCTACATAATACTATTTACTTCATAGTTATCTACCAAAGTTAGTAATAAGAGATTATTAATTATTTATTTGCTTATTTCGTTAGTGCTATAGTCTTCATTATCTATGTCGAGATATTTTTTATCTTTAAACAATCAATTCATTCACTTTGATATGAAGTGTTAATATTAATCAACATTTGGTTGCACTTGATGGTATTCTAGACTTGGAATATTTTTTAAAATTCTTCTGTCATATTTTTGTATTCATGATATTTTTATATTTAAATAATCAATTCATTCAATTTGATGACTTGGAATATTTTTTTAAATTCTTCTGTCATATTTTTGTATTCATGATATTTTTATCTTTAAACAATCAATTCATTCAATTTGATATGGAGTGTTAATATTAAACAACATTTGGTTGCATTTGATGGTATTCTAGACTTGAAATATTGTTTTTAAATTCTTCTGTCATATTTTTGTATTCATGATATTTTTATCTTTAAACAATCAATCATTTAATTTGATATGGAGTGTTAACATTTTGGTCCTCAAGAAGAAAAACAATAACTAGATTACATTTCACATTTATACAACTTTTTTTTGTTGTTTTTATCTTTAAATAATCAATTCATTAAATTTGATATGGAGTGTTAACATTTTTGTCATCATTTTTCTAAATTTTGTATTTCCTACATAATGCTATTTATTTCATAGTTATCTACCAAAGTTAGTAATAAGAGATTGTTAATCATTTATTTTCTTATTTGGTGAGTGCTATAGTCTTCATTATCTATGTCGAGACATTTTTTATCTTTAAACAATCAATTCATTCAATTTGATATGGAGTGTTAACATTAAACAACATTTGGTTGCACTTGATGGTATCCTACACTTGAAATATTTTTTAAAATTCTTCTGTCATATTTTTTTATTCATGATATTTTTATCTTTAAATAAGTAATTCATTTAATTTGATATGGAGTGTTAACATTTTGGTCCTCAAGAAGAAAGACAATAACTATACCACACTTCACATTTATACAACTTTTTTTTGTTGTTTTTATCTTTAAACAATCAATTCTTTGAATTTAATATGAAGTGTTAACATTTTCATCCTCATTTTTCCTAAATTTTGTATTACCTACATAATGCTATTTATTTCATAGTTATCTTCCAAAGTTAGTAATAAGAGATTGTTAGTCATTTATTTCCTTATTTGGTGAGTACTATAGTCTTCATTATCTATGTTGAGACTTTCTCTTCCATTGTGTTGATGAAGGAGTCAATCTTTGATTATCTATTTCTACATTTGAAGGATTTGCATATTATAACTAAAAGATAGCCTTCCTTTCCTTTTGGTTATTATAACTAAAAGATAGCCTTCCTGTCATTTTAGTTGGATCGATGAAAAAATGACAACAGATTTCTCTTTTTTGTTCTATTTTTCCTATTCTTCCTATTAATCACAATGATGTTGTTTCGTGCATGTTCAGTGGAATTTTTCCAAATTGTCTAATTATGAGGCAACCAACTCATTAAGAGTTTTGGACAACCTAATACAAACTGATGAAGAATTCTTTGTATTCCCCTCGGCAAATCTATACTGGCTAACTTCAGTTTCTATTTGGGTCCTTTCGTAAAATTTGAACAGTTCTTCGTACGGTCATCAATCAATTTGTATTGGTTAAATTGAGTTATTATTTGACTTCATTTTTGGACTTTTTGTTTCTCAAATATTTTTTAGGTTTATGTTCTTCATCACCTTTTATGTTTTTTTTTTTTTGATTACTTTATAGTTTACTTATTTGCCTTTTCTCAAATTTAACACATAAACAAATATTGATGTCTTACTATCAACTGATAATACAATTTTCGTTAAGTTGCTGCAATATTTCTTTACCGTGTTCTTTTGTTGAGAGTTAGTACTGGCTAGCTTCCTCAAGAATATTTTACTTCACTGTTAAGATATCCTGCGTGAGAGTTTTATCTGGTTATTCAGGTATTCCTAATCACATACATAAAATGAGGGTTGAGAATATTCTTTTCAAGCTAGCTTAATTTGGGTTGACATTTTTTTCTATATGTATTCTTTCATACACAATGCTTGAGATTATTCTTTTTATCAGAAACTTATTTATGACGGTAATTTTTACATTTTAGCTTCCACATATCTTCTAAATAATTTTTTTTCTATCTCATGAATAAATGGATATATCATCAATATGTAGAGAGAATCGAAAAAAAAAGAAAAAGAATACTGGCTCAATGCAAGAATAGATCTAAGAGAGATCATACAAACATTATAAATAACGAAATTATTCCTGAGGCTTCCTCTCATCATAGTCTGAAAAATGATCAGATATCATCAATATGTAGAGAGAATCGTAAAAGAAGAAAAAGCGAGCGAACTCAATGGAACAATAGATCTAACAGATCAAAAACTAGAAATAACGAAATTCTTTATGAGAGTTCCTCTCTTTGCAGTCTACAAGATGGTCAGCTACTGGGAATAAAAGAACATGTACCTTCTTCTTTGCAAACACGCAATGTTGAACAATCTTACTTAGGGTTGCTAGAATATCAGTGTCAACCATGTGGAGCTTTATTATGGTATAACGAAAGAATTTATAAGCATCAAAATGAAAGTACTCCAAGATTTTCCTTATGTTGCCAAGAAGGAAGGATTTGTTTACCGTTGCTTCGAAATACACGAAGTGTGCTAGATGTTTTATTGGATTGCCATGGTTCTAGACAAGCTACAAAATTTTAAGAAAATATTAGAGTGTATAATTCCATGTTTGCTTTTACCTCTATAGGAGCAAAAGTAGATTTTGATATTAATAAGAAACCAGGACCGTATATATTTAGGATTAGTGATCAAAATCATCACATAATGGGCTCTCTCCTCCCTACTGTTGGACAACCACCGAAATTTGCTCAACTATATATTTATGATACCGAAAATGAAGTTGATAATAGAATGAGGGTGTTTGGTACAAATGGTGATATCCAAAATATTGATAAAGACATTGTTGCAAATTTGATAAAAATGTTTGATGACGAAAATGAGATTGTGTCACGCCCCGAGTTTAAAAAAAAAAAATCAGTCTAAATTTTTTTTTTAAAAAAAAAAAAAATCAGAGTTCGCAAACCGGGCGTAACAGACTGCCACACATATAGGAAATCCTCTAACCACGCGGCAAGAGTCTCTCCTATACATGCATGGCTCGGCAAGTACAACTAGATATATTCAGAGTTCAAGTACAGATGACTTATAAACACCCAATCAGTTTAAACATATACTAAGTCATATAAGTCCTCAAACATGTGAAACAACTAAGTACTGGAAGTAACCTATCATAATCAAAATACAAATCCAAAATACTGTAACTGATCAAATCCCAAAATGTCAGATCCTCAGGGGGACAACTCTATCGTGATCGCCTTACCGAACCGTCCCAACATCTCACCACCCGACGGACCTGAAAAAGTGGTCACCCAGGGGGTGTGAGATACAACATACAATGTATCTCAGTGGGCACGACGGGCCGAGAAATAGCTAGTCGTACCTACTGGATACTCTAATATGCGGATAGTAAGAGGGTCAGTGATAAAAGCTGAATACTGAATAAGCATGCTGATATAATATGGAACTCAAATAAGTGCTGATAATAAATGACTGTAAACAGGCAGGAATTGAACAATAAAGGATACCAAATAAATAGCTACATGTAAATGAGTCATGGAGATGATAATAGCTATGCGTCAAAGGCAGAAACTCAAGTACCCAATGACATGCCACTTTTGGTCACGCAGGACCTCAGGCTAAGCCACCGATCCGCACTATAACTGGCTGACATAACCTGCACTCACAGAGGCTCCGCCTCCCGATGCAAAGGCTCACGGGTCCTTCCTCTAGACCACTTTACCGGCAAAGAACACTTAGGCGGGGGCCAGACCGCTAGTGTACGTGAAGTACAACAGTGCGTGGCAAGTCACAATGCTATGCTCAAGCTCACGGTCTATTGACCGGGTAGTCGGCAAACCAGCCGAGATCCCCTCAGGGAAGCAACTATCTGTCTGTATATCAATCAAGTCTATCATGCATAACTAGAAATAAAAGCAAGTATCTCTGGATATAATGCAATCTAATAACTGATAGATATGAAGCAACAATAGGCATGATCAGACCATGAATATCAACTGTACTTGTAGTGACCCCGATCCCCGCATTGCTTCTCCCATGACCCGTGATGTAGAACACCTATTGTTGGTGTGTGAGACCCGCAACGCGTCAAATGGGCGCGTTGGACGGACTCTGTGAGACTTCGGGATTGAGCCTGCCTTCCGGCTATTTTTGTCGAAAGTTAGAAAGGGCTTTAGGCTAATCTGAGGTCATATTTGGATTCAGCGCGGAAAAACATCGAAAATCAGCTATTTACTTGCCTTTTTCGGAGTTCGGATGCCCAAAAACGAACCCCCGAAAGTTTTTTGCGCATTTTGGTGCATGGGGGAAGCCGTGGACCGGCCTGGTGCCACGTGGCATCACCGGATTGGCCGGCTCACGCGGTGCGGTCCACAGAATGCTGGCGATTGGCGGGCGCGCGTGCGCCGGGCGCGAGGAGGGGCCAGCGGACACGTGGCGGCTCCAGGGCGATTCGGGCGCGCACAGTGTTAGGCCGGGCCCAACACTGTAGGCGCCCGAATCGACCGGGCGCCCGAATTTGGGCCCAAAAGCCCAAATTTTTGGCTTTTTTTGTTTTTTTTTTTTGTGAAGCCTATATATATCCCCCACTTCTCTCCGGTTTAGAGGTTTTTCCCGAGCTCCTCTGGCCTTGGACCCTTCAGCAAAGTTGAAGATTACCTTGTTGCGCATCTTGTGAAGGAGGCCCGGAATTTTTTGGAAGCCGCGGCGTCGACGACTTTGGCATCGTAGCGTGGAGCGACGTTCTTTCATCGGAGGCCCGTGGTCGTCGCATCTCGGTATGAGAGGTCCACAGAGCTACTCCGATAGTATTTTTGGACAATTTTCATGGCGTTGGATTGACGAGAGGTAGACCTACGATTTTTTTATTGTCCACTTTCCTCAGATTTGAGCTTTTATTGGGGTTTCTGGTACGTTTTTGACCCCCTTTGCTGCTGATGGATTTTTTGGACAGCAGCACCTTGTCGGATTTTTATCTCTGCATTCGGGTATCGAAATTCGACTTTTAAGGGCTCGATTGACATTTACACTTCGCGAGGATCGCCGTCGTATTTTTGTTGGATTTTTTTAAGTTCATTTTACAGGTGAAAAATGCGTATCTTTGGGACTGTTTCGGCAGATTGTTGATACTTGGATATTTTTGGGATTAAGTGTAATTTTGGACCTTATTGTTGTACCCAGGATGGTTTGCGGGTGTTTCTGAACCTGTTGGAACCGGGGAAAATTGGAGATATTTGCTTCTGGGTATTTTCAGCTGTAGAACTTTGGATAGTTAGCACTTCCAGGTGGGTTGCCTCGTCTTCAAGATCTATGGACTGTTCATTAATTCTATCGATGTAGGGTCATGCATGATTGTGAATGTACCATGTAACATACTAGAATGTGAGAATTGATATTTCCTACTGTCATTTGATGAGCATGTGATCTTTCTTCTTCCTGCAATCTATTAATTTATTGTTATCTTGGAACTTGACCTAGCACCCCCGTCATATGCAGCATGTTCAACCAGACTAGTAGAAAACTCCAACTTGGGCTAGAATATTATTTCTCTAGACATTCCACACTGTCATTTACTGTTTCATCTTGGACTTAGAGTTTCCTCGCCCGGATAGTGGGCCGAGAGGTCGGGTTGTTGTGGGATGCATGTTACACTCGTGTCTGGGGGCCGAGTGGAGTCTGATAGCAGTCTTTAGATCAGTGGTTCACTTTTGGGAGCCGTCTGGGTCGACGGTGGGTCCCGGCTGTGTGATATTCCAGCCTGTGAGAGAGAGTTAGTGTTGTTGGTCACAGTCGATCTTGTTGATCGTGGATTTGGACTATAGCCTGCATGAGCCACATTTGAGCTCGACAGAGATGCGCGGATACTTTCCTCGGTGGGGTCGCGCCCCTCGAGTTCCACTCCGGAGCTGGGCTTGTTACTTGCTATCGCGACTTGTCGACGCAGTCCCTCTGGCTGGGCCAGTTTTGGCAGTCACGGACGCCCTACGTAAGTCCGGTCCCTTTTTGGATGTAACGGCAGTAGGTAGGCGCAGGTCTGACTGGACCCTATGTGGCAGTCTGTGTAGATTGGGTGATTTGAGTTGAGAGATAGTAGATGCATCATGTTCCCTTTTGCTCCACTTCTTGAGCATCTAGGTAGAGGCATAGTAGCTGTAGAGTTTATTTTTCCAGCCTTTTCTTTCAGCACTGCATTTGTTACTTTATGCCTCTAGTAGACTTAGTGGGCAGACCGTCGGGTTTGTTGGCGGTACCCACTGAGAACTACTGTGGGATGTAGTTCTCACACCCGCGGTGGTGTCTTTTTCCCCAGGGATTTCTACTCTTGTTCCTGGTGCTCCAGTTGCTGATCCTGCTGATCGAGGTAAGGGAGTCGCGAGCTAGATCCCTACCAGTCGTCTGCCAAAGTGAGAGTAGTTGTACCCTATTTTGGTGATGTATTAGTATTTAGGGTTTTCCTTTTTGGGGACTTACCTTGTATATTTTCTTTTATAGTTGAGAGACATATGTATTTGTGAGGACTTGAGTTGTATATTTGTGGAGTTGTACTTATTTTATTTTCAGCAGTTTACTTTCAGCTCTGATATCTGTATAGTGTAGTTGATCTTTTGCAGGTTAGTCGCTTCGTCTATACGGGGCTTCCCGTATGGGCGGCGGATCTGTTGGCGAGCCCGGGTCGCAGTTTCGAAGCCGGGGCGTGACAGATTAGAGTGGTATCAGAGCCTAGGATGTAGGTCATTGAGGACTTAGAAATCCTCGGCTTGTGGTTGGACCCTAGGATGACTCACGTGAGAGCCGTAATTTTTAGCGAGAGTCCTTATTGGGTTCCAAACTCACCCAAGGGATGGGATGAGTGATCGACATGTCTTCTCTCGGTGGCGACTATGTTGGCTGCAGACAACATAGTGCTACAGGAAGGGGGACATGCCTTTGACTTTCGCTAGATTGGGTCGAGTATTGTTTTGGTTCTGACTGGTTTTTGTTTGTCTGAGGTGTGAGCGATGCCTCCACGACGCAGGATGTTGACGCGTTCGCAACCCTCTTCCTCTGAGCCCGAGCAGGAGGACTCGGGACAGGGACAACAGAGTGAGGTGCAAGAGCTTCGTGCCCAGATGGCCCTGATGTCAGAGGCTGTTCGACGCCAGGAGGAGGTTTCTCGGCGCCAGGAGGAGGCTTCACGGCGCCAGGAGGAGGCCATGGGTCGGATGATGCTTATGTTGGAGCAGAGGGCGCAGCCAGTTGTAGCACCCCGAGTTGTACCGACGGCATCGTCAGTTCCTGTTGCGTCGGTTTCCAGCAAACCACCGCCTGGGCCGGCGGGATCCTTGACCCCTGTTGAGCAGCGAGAGGTGGTTGATTTGTTGATGAGGTTCCGTCAGTTTGACCCACCTCGTTTTTCAGGACAGAGCGCGGAGCCGTGGGAGGCAGAGTCGTGGATCACGGCTATGGAGCGGCATTTTGAGAGCCTGTTTATCGAGGAGCGGTTTCAGGTTTTACTGGCGACGAACTTTTTGGAGCACAACGCCGAGGCCTGGTGGCGGCGTGTTCGACCTGTTGGTCCACCCGGGACCCAGCTTCTTACTTGGGCAGAGTTTCGTAGCCTACTTCTCGGAGCTTTCTTCCCAAAGAGTGTTAGACAGAGGTTGGAGGAGGAGCTGAAGAATCTCCGACAGGGAGATCGTCCCATGCACTTGTATATCGCTGATTTCAACCGACTGTTGGCCTGTGTACCTCATGTGGCCAGGGACGAGGCGCATCGGATTTACATGTTCGAGCGGGGGTTGCGCCGGGATCTCTACCAGTTTGTTCGCTCGCGCCGATTGCAGACCTTGGATGCCTCCATGGAGCAAGCACTCTACGTTGAGCGAAGGGAGGCTATGATGGACGAGGTGGCTCCCGCTCCCGCAGTGATCCCGGGGGCGAAGCGCCCAGCACAGACGGATGAGGAGTAGTCGAGTCGTCAGGGACCCCCGAGACCTCCACGATTCCATCCTCAGGGTCGTGGGTTTCAGGGGCGCTAGAGATCAGGAGCACCCCATCAGCCTCAGCAGCAGCAGTAGCAGCAGCGTCGACCGCCTCAGCAGCCACAGTCTCAGCAGCAGCAGCAGTCTCAGCAGCAGTCTCAGCGGCAGCCACGCCAGGACCGATATGTTATCTGTGGAGTGCCGCACCCACCGAGCCAGTGTACTCAGAGGCAAGGCCGTTGTTTCCGTTGCGGGCAGACTAGCCACTTCCAGGCGTCGTGCCCCAGAGCAGGCTTCCCAGCACCTTCTTCGACCTCAGCACCCTATATTCCTCTTCAGACGGCGGGACCTTCTGCGGCCTACGGTAGGCCCGATCATGCTTCTTCTTCGCGGCAAACGGAGCGACGACCACCAGCGCCGAGTGGGCGAGTCTATGCCGCTCAGGTCAAGGATGCTTCAGCGGCTGACCACGTCGTCGCAGGTATTATTTTGATTTCTGCAGTTCGTGCTCGAGCTCTTTTTGATACCGGTGCATCACACTCATTCATCAGTAGAGCATTTGCATCCCTACATGGTATAGAGGTAGTTTCTTTATCGCATGCATTAGAGGTTCAGATTCCATATCATATTTTGCATGTCGAGGAGTGTTGTAGGGATTGCCCTATACAGTTAGGACCCTAGATCTTGCCGGCAGACTTGCTTGTCTTGCGGCAGCTCCAGGATTTCGATGTTGTACTTGGTATGGATTGGTTGTCGCGGTATTTTGCCACCATCGACTGCAGAGAGAGGACTGTGACCCTCCGCGAGCCTGGACAGGAGGAGTTTGTATACAGAGGCTGCCAGAGCACACTGTTCGCAGTGACCGTTTCTTCGGCGAGGGCTAGGCGGATGATGAGTAGAGGTTGCATCGCTTACTTGGCGACTATTATTGAGGTGCCTACGGCGGCACTGGGACTCGAGGATATTCCCATTGTCCGCGAGTTTCTAGATGTGTTTCTCCCTGAGTTGACGACTATGCCGCTGGAGAGGGAGATAGAGTTTGTGATTGACGTAGTTCTGGGAACCGCGCCAATCTCGAAGGCACCTTACAGGATGGCACCTGCCGAGTTGAGGGAGTTGAAGGCCCAGTTGTAGGATTTGTTGGATAGGGGTTTCATTAGACCCAGTGTATCTCCGTGGGGAGCGCCGGTGTTGTTTGTGAAGAAGAAGGATGGGTCGCTTAGGTTATGTGTAGATTACAGGGAGCTGAACAAAGTGACCATCAGGAACAAGTATCCTTTACCACGAATTGATGATTGTTCGATCAGCTGCAGGGAGCGTCGGTGTTTTCGAAGATTGATCTCCAGTCCGGTTACCACCAGCTGAGGGTGAGGGCCGAGGACATCCCCAAGACGGCTTGTAGATCCCGGTATGGGCATTATGAGTTCACTGTGATGCCTTTTGGTTTGACTAATACCCCGGCTGCATTTATGGATTTGATGAACCGGATATTTCAGCCGTACTTGGACCTGTTCGTGATTGTATTGATCGACGAGATCTTGATTTACTCCCGGAGTGATATAGAGCATGAAGAGCACTTGAGGATAGTGCTACAGCTTCTGCGAGAGAAGAAGCTGTATGCTAAGCTTAAAAAGTACGAATTTTGGCTTCGGGAGATTGCATTTTTAGGCCATATTATATAAGCCGCAGGAGTGGCAGTGGACCCGACGAAGATTGATGCTGTTCGGGATTGGCCGAGACCGACGACGGTTATCGAGGTTCGGAGCTTTTTAGGCTTGGCAGGTTATTACCGTCGGTTTATGGAGGGCTTTGCGAAGCTCTCTACCCCCCTGACCAGTTTGACTAGGAAGGGGACAAAGTTTGTTTGGACTGAGCAGTGCCAGCAGAGCTTTGAGGAGCTGAAGAGGAGATTGATTTCAGCACCGATTCTAGCATTGCCAGTGATGGATGACGGATTTGTGATCTACAGTGACGCCTCTCACAGCAGTTTGGGTTGTGTTCTGATGCAGCATGGTAGGGTAATTGCTTATGCTTCACGGCAATTAAAGGATTATGAGAAGAATTACCCTACGCATGATTTGGAGCTTGCAGCGGTTGTGTTTGCCTTGAAGTTGTGGCGGCATTACCTCTACGGAGAGCACTGCGAGATCTACACTGATTACAAGAGCTTGAAGTACTTGTTTACTCAGAAAGAGCTGAATTTGAGGCAACGCCGGTGGTTAGAGTTACTGAAGGACTATGATGTGAGCATCTTATATCATCCCGGCAAGGCCAATGTCGTGGCAGATGCTTTAAGCAGGAGGTCAGTGCAGAGTCTGAGCATGATGATCACGCAGCAGGCACCGCTAGTGGAGCAGATGAGGCGTTTACAGATTGAGGTGGTATCCCCTGGGGTCTCTGCTAGACTTATGTCTATGGTCGTGCAGCCCACTCTGTTGGACAGGATTAGGGAGGCACAGAGTGAGGACCCCCACCTGACGAGGATCAGAGGACAGATTCAGGCGGATCAGATAGGGGATTTTTCAGTGGATACCTCGGGAGTACTTCGGTACAGGGACCGAGTGTGTGTGCCTATGGATTCAGAGATCATGGATCAGATTTTGAGAGAGGCCCATTATACATCTTATACCATTCATCCTGGTGGTACTAAGATGTATAAGGACCTCAAGGCACACTTTTGGTTGTCTGGGATGAAGCGGGACATTGGGAGATTTGTGGCTCACTGTTTAACTTGTCAGCAAGTGAAGGCCGAGCATCGTGTTCCTGCTGGCAAGTTACAGAGTCTTTCAATTCCCGAGTGGAAGTGGGACCACATCACTATGGATTTCGTCACTGGACTGCCGAGGGCGCAAAGTGGAGCCGACGCGATTTGGGTTATCGTGGATAGGCTCACCAAGTCTGCTCACTTCTTGCCTGTACAGGTGACTTGGCCATTGGAGCGACTTGCACAGTTGTACATGGATGAGGTGGTGAGGCTACACGGTGTACCCGCCTCGATTGTATCAGATAGGGACCCGAGGTTTGTATCTCACTTTTGGGGGAGTCTACAGACAGCCTTGGGGACACAGCTCCGGTTTAGCACAGCATTCCATCCACAGACTGATGGACAGTTCGAGCGCACCATACAGACCCTTGAGGACATGTTGAGACCGTGCGTCATGGATTTTGGAGGAGGGTGGTACCGGCACTTAGCCTTGGTTGAGTTTGCGTACAACAACAGCTATCAGGCGAGCATTCAGATGGCTCCGTTTGAGGCGTTGTATGGACGCAAGTGTCGGTCGCCCTTGTATTGGAGTGACGTTGTGACACCCCCGGAATTTGGATTAGTCCTCTATATAAATGATATAATAGGACTAAAATCTCTAACCCGGCTATAGCATTTTGGATGGTAGCAAGATCCAAGAGGAACATGAGAGTTAAGCGTGCTAGAACTAGAGTAGTTCTAGGATGGGTGACCTCCTGGGAAGTGGGGCGTCACAGTTGGTATCAGAGCCATTCACCAGCCGGAAATGTGAGATGAGTCTCGGCTGAGCCAGGGTTAGAGGCTCCCCGGCTAATGACTGTTGTGAGTGGAGTGCAGCTCCTCACAAGGTCGGCTAAGGCTAGCGAGACGAGTCTCACATCGCCTGGTGCTTGTGAGTGTGCTTGAGCCTGACGTGGACGTCAGGGCTTAAAGGGAGGAAGAATGTGACACCCCCAGAATTTGGATTAGTCCTCTATATAAATGATATAATAGGACTAAAATCTCTAACCCGGCTATAGCATTTTGGATGGTAGCAAGATCCAAGAGGAACATGAGAGTTAAGCGTGCTAGAGCTAGAGTAGTTCTAGGATGGGTGACCCCCTGGGAAGTGGGGCGTCACAGACGTGGGTGAGAGGAGGACTTTGGGACCCAACTTACTGCTGGAGGCAAAGGAGAAAGTCAGATTAGTGCGCCGACATCTTGAGACAGCCCAGAGTCCTCAGAGGAGCTACGCTGATACTCGGCGGTGAGACCTAGAGTTCCAGGTTGGTGATCATGTCTTTTTAAAGGTCTCGCCTTCGAAAGGGGTTCGGAGATTTGGAGTTCGGGGGAAGCTCAGTCCCCGCTTTATTGGACCCTTCGACGTACTTGAGAGAGTGGGCCCTGTGGCTTACCGAGTTGCCCTTCGTCCACGCCTGGCCGGAGTTCATGATGTTTTCCACGTCTCAGTTCTGAGGAGATAAGTTTTCGATCCTTTCCACGTGATTGACTTCACTTCCTTGGAGATCGGCGAGGACCTTGGATATGAGGAGCGCCCGTTACGAATTCTAGCTCGTGAGGTGAGGGAATTACGCAATAGGACCATTCCGTATGTGAAGATCTTGTGGAGCAACAACGAGAAGCGTGAGGCTACTTGGGAGCTGGAGACGGTGATGCGAGATACCTATCCCTTTCTATTCGAGGCTTCCGGCTGAGATACATCTGTCTTGTTTTCTTAGTTTCGGGGACGAAACTTTCTTTTAGTGGGGGAGGATGTAGTGACCCCGATCCCCGCATTGCTTCTCCCATGACCCGTGATATAGAACACCTATTGTTGGTGTGTGGGACCTGCAACGCGTCAAATGGGCGCATTGGACGGACTCTGTGAGACTTCGGGATTGAGCCTGCCTTCCGGCTATTTTTGTCGGAAGTTAGAAAGGGCTTTAGGCTAATCCGAGGTCATATTTGGATTCAGCACGGAAAAACGTCGAAAATCGGCTATTTACTTGCCTTTTTCGGAGTCCGGATGCCCAAAAACGGACCCCAGGAAGTTTTTCGCGCATTTTGGTGCATAGGGGAAGCCGTGGACCGGCCTGGTGCCACGTGGCATCACCGAATTGGCCGGCTCACGCGGCGCGGTCCACAGAATGCTGGCGCTGGTGCATGGGCCGGGTGCGGGGGACACGTGGCGGCTCCTGACTAGCGGGCTCACGGCGCACGGTCCACGGGAGCTTGCGGCCTGGCGCATGGACCAGGGCGCGCCACGTGGCAGCCTGTGAGTGGCTGGCTCACGCGCGCGCGGTCCACGTGCCAGGGGAGCAGGTGGGGGCAGGTGGGGGCGACGTGGGGGCGCCACATGGCGCCCCACGATTGGGCGGGCGCAGCCGCCCCACGCCCGCGTGTCGAGACACGCGGCGCTCCGCGATTGGCGGGCGCGCGTGCGTCGGGTGTGGGGAGGGGCCAGCGGACACGTGGCGGCTCCAGGGCGATTCGGGCGCGCACAGTGTTGGGCCGGGCCCAACACTGTAGGCGCCCGAATCGACCGGGCGCCCGAATTTGGGCCCAAAAAGCCCAAATTTTTGGCTCTTTTTGTTTTTTTTTTTGGTGAAGCCTATATATATCCCCCCCTTCTCTCCGGTTTAGAGGTTTTTCCCGAGCTCCTCTGGCCTTGGACCCTTCATCAAAGTTGAAGCTTACCTTGTTGTGCATCTTGTGAAGGAGGCCCGGAATTTTTTGGAAGCCGCGGCATCGACGACTTCTGCATCGTAGCGTGGAGCGACGTTCTTTCATCGGAGGCCCGTGGTCGTCGCATCTCGGTCTGAGAGGTCCACAGAGCTACTTCGATAGTATTTTTGGACGATTTTTACGGCGTTGGATTCACGAGAGGTAGACCTACGATTTTTTTATTGTCCACTTTCCTCAGATTTGAGCTTTTATTGGGGTTTCTGGTACGTTTTTGACCCCCTTTGCTGCTGATGGATTTTTTGGACAGCAGCACCTTGTCGGATTTTTATCTCTGCATTCGGGTATCAGAATTCGACGTTTAAAGGCTCTATTGACATCTACACTTCGCGAGGATCGCTGTCTTATTTTTGTTGGATTTTTTTGAGTTCATTTTACAGGTGAAAAATTCGTATCTTTGGGACTGTTCCGTCAGATTGTTGATACTTGGATATTTTTGGGATTAAGTGTAATTTTGGACCTTATTGTTGTACCCAGGATGGTTTGCGGGTGTTTCTGAACCTGTTGGAACCGGGAAAAATTGGAGATATTTCCTTCTGGGTATTTTCAGCTGTGGAACTTTGGACAGTTAGCACTTCCAGGTGGGTTGCCTCGTCTTCAAGATCTATGGACTGTACATTAATTCTATCGATGTAGGGTCATGCATGATTGTGAATGTACCATGTAACATGCTAGAATGTGAGAATTGATATTTCCAACTGTCATTTGATGAGCATGTGATTTTTCTGCTTCCTGCAATCTATTAATTTATTGTTATCTTGGAACTTGACCTAGCACCCCCATCATATGCAGCATGTTCAACCAGACTAGTAGAAAACTCCAACTTGGGCTAGAATATTATTGCTCTAGACATTCCACACTGTCATTTACTGTTTCATCTTGGACTTAGAGTTTCCTCGCCCGGGTAGTGGGCCGAGAGGTCAGGTTGTTGTGGGATGCATGTTACACTCGTATCTGGGGGCCGAGTGGAGTCTGATAGCAGTCTTTAGATCAGTGGTTCACTTTTGGAAGTCGTCTGGGTCGACGGTGGGTCCCGGCTGTGTGATATTCCAGCCTGTGAGAGAGAGTTAGTGTTGTTGGTCACAGTCGATCTTGTTGATCGTGGATTTGGACTATAGCCTGCATGAGCCACATTTGAGCTCGACAGAGATGCGCGGATACTTTCCTCAGTGGGGTCGCGCCCCTCGAGTGCCACTCCAGAGCTGGGCTTGTTACTTGCTATCGCGACTTGTCGACGCAGTCCCTCTGGCTGGGCCAGTTTTGGCAGTCACGGACGCCCTACGTAAGTCCGGTCCCTTTTTGGATGTAACGGCAGTTGGTAGGCGTAGGTTTGACTGGACCCTATGTGGTAGTCAGTGTAGATTGGGTGATTTGAGTTGAGAGATAGTAGATGCATCATGTTCCCTTCTGTTCCACTTATTGAGCATCTAGATAGAGGCATAGTAGCTGTAGAGTTTATTTTTTCTGCTTTTTCTTTCAGCACTGCATTTGTTACTTATTGCCTCTAGTAGACTTAGTGGGCAGACCGTCGGGCTTGTTGGCGGTACCCACTGAGAACTACTGTGGGATGTAGTTCTCACACCGGCTGTGGTGTCTTTTTTCCCAGGGACTTCTACTCTTGTTCCTGCTGCTCCAGTTGCTGATCCCGCTGATCGAGGTAAGGGAGTCGCGAGTTAGATCCCTACCAGTCGTCTGCCAGAGTGAGAGTAGTTGTACCCTATTTTGGTGATGTATTAGTATTTAGGGTTTTCCTTTTTAGGTACTTACCTTGTATATTTTCTTTTACAGTTGAGAGACATATGTATTTGTGAGGACTTGAGTTGTATATTTGTGGAGTTGTATATTTGTGGAGTTGTACTTATTTTATTGTCAGCAGTTTACTTTCAGCTCTGATATCTGTATAGTGTAGTTGATCTTTTGCAGGTTAGTCGCTTCGTCTATACGGGGCTTCCCGTATGGGCGGCGGATCTGTTGGCGAGCCCGGATCGCAGTTTCGACGCCGGGGCGTGACAATACTGAATACATGAATAAAAATGACAGGTAAACAGGAAATGTCCAGATAGATGTCTATCAACTAAGGATAAAAGACATGTAGTATA
Source organism: Tillandsia fasciculata (assembly GCA_029168755.2). Lineage (NCBI taxonomy): Eukaryota > Viridiplantae > Streptophyta > Magnoliopsida > Poales > Bromeliaceae > Tillandsia > Tillandsia fasciculata. The sequence continues at coordinate 3,051,242 of CM054945.1, forward strand.
ATCAAGGCTAAATAAAAAACAGGTGTCCGACTGGACTAAAGCAACCAGAGGGCCGAAAAGATAAAGCCCGGACCGAAGATAACCCACCTGTGGGTTGGCCGATCCCGAACTCCCGCTAGTCACTGGGAGGCTAGTGCTGAACTGCTGGGACCTGAACAGAAACTGGAATCAGAAACAGACCCACTCATGCCCATCCCGACAACACTATAGTAATACGACGCTAACACGGAACAAACTAGCCGGAAACAGGCTTATACCAAAAATTTTGGAAAATCGCTAAGATGCTGATACTGACCCACCAACAGTCTATGAATACTCGACATACTGTGATACTACACCTACTGACCCTAAACATCACAACATCGATGTTCGGCTAGGCAGGGGCAAAACCGTAATTTCCTACGTCGAAATGTCGCCTTAAATACTTGCACGACTCCCGAAAAGCCGATTTTGGCTTCGAAGTCACCCGACGAAAAACTAAAAACACTGGACCAGCCAGGACCGTGTCGGGGATAACCAGAGGCAACACTGACAACCAGAAATCCAAACCGGAACGCGGAACTCGCGTCGGAAACCGTAAAACCGGCAATTTTGCCAATTTACGGAACGGGATCCGATTCCCGCTCAACGAGAACCTACGGAGTTCTAACAAAATGCCCCGAGAGTGCGTAAATACTGTCTAAAGACAGCCGGCACGCTACAATTACGACTTAGTCCATAATACTCCTTATTTTACATTATTACTATTATATTATACATTAAAACGACTCGTTTTCGAAATCCGAGAAACCAGAGATAGCGCCGTAAGTTTCAGCGCGTCCGGTTCGACGAGACGAAGCTCGTGCTCACGGGCTGGGCCAGCACAGGGCCCATTTACAAAGTTGGCCCACTAACCTCTTAGATCCAATTATGTGACATCACTACTTCTTATAATACCCTTGATCAAACGACAATATTCTGTGAGCATGGTGTACACTGAGGCTAGAGAAGTGAGGTGCTCACCTGCGGCGCGCCGGAGGATGGCTGGAGAAGTTGGCCGGAGCAACCCTCAAATCAACGTAAGGCTCGGTTTGGGACAACTTGCACCAAACCAAGTTCAAACCTGGAACAGAGTTGAGCACAAGATCAAGAACCCTTGCAGAAACTGGTTGGTTCATGTCTGACCCACCGCCGGCGGCCGGAGGCGGCGGCGGCCGGGAAAAACCCATATTAAGCTTTTGAAGAACAAGTTGGAGCAACTTGTTTTTACAGGGCTCTCGAGCTAAACTAAGATGACAGGAACACTTAAATAAGCATCTAGGGTTTACCTGGGTAGATGGCCGGAGCCCGGAGGCGTCGGAGGCGGCCGGAGGTGGAGCTCGGTTGCAACAATGGTGCAACTGCCAAGGTTGAGAACGCCACGTTAGAACCTTCATGCAAATGCATGCAAGGCATTAAAAAGACCAAGGGACCTTACCTGGGTCACTGGCCGGCAAGTGGAAGCGACGGAGATCGCCGGAGCTTGACCCAACCCAAGCACGGTAAAAAACGAGGTCCTCTAATGGCGGATTCCGGCCGGCGGTGCCTGGGCCGGCGCAACTTGGACCAAGGTGTTCCCCTTGGTGCCAGAAAGCTTCCTGTGGTGGTGGTGGCCGGCGGCGTGGGTGAACGGCGGCACCGGACGGCGAAGCTCGGCCTAGGAAGCAAAAAGCCCCATTCTAGGGCTTCCTCGCACGGTTTGGATCTTCACTCGATCGACCCGAGACTTGGGAAACTCCTTGCAGTCGTCGGGAAGAAGGGAATTAATGGGCTTGATCTGAGTTTCAACGGCCGGATGAAGCCCGGGTCGAGCTCGGCCAAATATCAATTTCCGGCAACGCGTGGCTTCCGCCGGCAACAAGGTTGACGGCGGCGGCTCGGGCTTCACAGAGAGGGTCCACACGACGTCAGTAACAAGACCAGTGGGTCTCTGGCCCATTAAAAAAAACAAAAGGTTCCATTACCGAAAAAACAAGAAAGAATGAAGGTGGCCGCGGCGGCGCACGGCGGCGGCTGGCGTCAGCTTCACCCCGGCTCGGTCGCAGATTCTCAGAGGCACCCTCAGACGCACCCGGAGCAACCCAGATCCCCCCCTTTGCTGCCTTCCCCACCCAAACGAGAGGGTGGAGGTTTTATCTCCACCACCCCAGCCCATTCCCGGCGACAGGCGTGGCGGGGGTGGCGCCTGGGTGCGGTTGGGAAGAGGCAACGGAGAAGGGGAGTCTGTGCTGGGACCCCTGGGAACCAGGCGCGCGTGAGGGGCAGCCCAAAGGGCTCGCATGCGAGTTCAAAAGAAAATTTTGCACAAATTGCAATATAGTCCCTCTACAAGCCACCTTTTGCTTCGAGGCCCTCACTACAGATTTCCTTCACAGTTTAGTCCCTAACCTGTGAGCGGCACGCTTTTCGGAGCAACAACATTGGGTATTCGCGCGATTTATGCCCTTTTTTGCCGTATTTCACGCTTTTCAAGACGTTTTAGTCGTCAAATCGAAAAACAGACTTCGTCATGATGTCCGGCTTGACGAATTCCATAAAGTAGCGATCTTTGTTTTTCGATTCGATGCCTGAATAAAATCTCGGTTCATGAACACTGTCCAACTATACAGTTTATCACGCTTTCGAGATTCCAGGGTCGTCAAACGAAAATTCCGACAGGGCCATTGCGCTCGGATCGTCGAAACCGAACAAAATGACTACCTGGTTTGCTATGTTTGGAGTCCGAACAGCGGATTGGCCAACATTGGCGCCGAAGAGGACTCGAAATAGGGGTTCGTTCATCTACAGTAAATCACTAATTACACTGTGCAGCAGGACACGGTTACATTGGTCGCGGTAATTCGCCCGCTTCTTCGCTGATTTTTGGAAGATCCGACCGTCAGATTGAAAAGTGCTGAATATGAATCTCGCTCAGTTCGACGAGACGATCGCAACGGTCAACTCGGATTTCCAAGATCACGTTCGGATTGAAAAATAGTCTTTTTGTCTCGTAACTTGTGCAACTTGCACACCGGCTATTGACCAAGCAGGTCAAGTTAGACTTCTTGAACACAAACTCAAGCTGAAAATCCCTTTTAATTTATTTATTAAAAATAAAATATTTCGGATTATTACAGATTGTTAAAGCATTTAGAATGGCCAGAGATCGTTTTAGAGAAACTGATTACTTACCAATTAGATTACGGTTGATTGGTACGCGCAGTATAAGTACACCACAGTATAATCCTCCATCATGTGCTGAAATTGCTGGCTTGAGTATTGGTGACTTGGGCAGTGCAGATCGACAACGTGATATAATTGTCGAACATAAGACAAATGGGCTCAAACGTATTAGTGATTTACATCCCTCTTTTATGGCTATGCAATATCCTATACTATTTCCCTATGGTGAAGATGGGTTTAGATTAGGCATTCAATGTAGTCGAGAGTCACGTATAAAAACAAACTCAAGACAATGCATCACAATGCGTGAGTTTTATGCATATAGAATTCAAAATAGATCACACGAAGGAAAAAACACTAATACGTGGAGGTAGACTGTTCCAACAGTATATAGTAGATGCATTCTCATGTGTTGAAGAAGAAAGACTTGGTTATATCAGAAAGAACCAATCAAACTTACGATCAGAAATATATCAAGGTATAAAAGATGCAGTTGTTCAAGGTGATGTTGATGGTAATGCTATTGGAAAAAGAATTATATTGCCCTCAAGCTTCACTGCTGGTCCGCGTTATATGATCCAAAATTATCAAGATGCTATTGCAATATGTAAGCACTGTGGTCCTCCTGACTTATTTATTACATTTACATGTAATGCACAATGGCAAGAAATACGAGATGCCCTATATTTCATTTCAGGCCAACGGTCTGAGGATAGACCTGATATTGTTAGTAGAGTATTCAAGATGAAATTGGAGTCCTTTATGGGTGATATTAAAATAGGTCATTTCTTTGGTCAGTCCATAGCTGGTACATAATTGTGAATAAACTATGTATAGAGCCAAAAAACAAATGGTCTATTTATTTTTAGTTTGTGGTTTTTTAATTCTTTACTTCATTCTTCCATACATTTTGATGCAGAATTATACACAGTGAAATTTCAAAAAAGAGGGCTTCCACATGTGCACATATTAGTATGGTTGGGTGCCAATCATAAATACTTAATGAATGTTGAAATTGATTCAATCATTTCAGCTGAGATACCTGATAAAGTTACTGATCCAGATGGGTATGCAGTTGTTGAAAAATTCATGATCCATGGTCCATGTGGACTCGCAAAATTAGGAGCGCCCTGTATGATAAAAGGTTATTGCTCAAAACATTTTCCAAAGGAGTACAACAATGAGACAATCATGAGCGATGATGGATTTCCAATATATAGGAGAAGGAATAATCAGAGAACAATTTTCAAAAATGGAATTGAACTTGACAATAGATTGGTCGTCCCACATAATTTAACATTAGTTGTGAAATTTATATCATGCACATATTAATGTTGACTGGTGTAATAAATCAAGATTGATAAAGTATTTATTCAAATACATTAACAAAGGTCCCGATCGATCAGCAGTTATTATAGAAAATAATGTCAATACTGATATGTCTTCTTCTACTGATCGTTATAAACAAATTGATGAAATCAAACAATATCTTGATTGCCGATATTTATCAGCATATGAGGATATTTGGAGGTATTTGATTTTGATATTCACTTTAGGCAACCATCTGTTGAAAGATTAACTATTCATCTACCGATAATGAATAATGTTACATATCGTGATGACCAAAATTTAGAAAATTTGTTGAGTCGTCCTGATATTGGGAAAACAATGTTCACAGCATGGATGGAAACAAATCTAACCAATGAGAATGCTCGCGAACTCACATATGTACAATTTCCAACTAAATGGGTTTGGCATTCAAAAGATAAGTTTTGGTCAAATCGAAAACAAGAAAATCGTATAGGTAGGATTGTTTATGTTCATCCAAGTGCAGGAGAACTTTACTTTCTACAAATGCTTTTAAATATTGTCAGAGGTCCTACCAATTATGAACAGATTAGAACTGTCAATGGTATTGTTCATGAAACATTTCGATCTGCATGTGATACTCTTGGACTACTTGGTAATGATAAAGAGTGGCAAGAAGCATTAAGAGAGGCATCACTTTGGTGTTCTTCAGGTCAACTGAGGGAACTATTCGTTACTTTGGTCATGTTTTGTGAAGTTTCAAATCCAATGAACTTGTGGAATGAATTTTGGGAATTACTAGCTGATGATATTTTACACAAATTGAAGAATATTCTTGGGATTCAAAATATTAGATTACCTCAAATCGATCTCCAAAATCATGTCTTATTTGAACTTGAGATTTTGTTCAATAAGAATGGAAGCTCTCTTGATCATTTTAAGTTACCTATGCCGAATAGGTTAATTCTTGACCAATTTCAGAATAGGCTACTCAGAGAAGAAACAGATTACAACATTGATGACTTAAAACAAGAGCATACAGAATTGTTTAGTGGATTAAACGATGAACAAAGGAAAATATATAATGCTGTTTTGGTTTCAATATATGAAAATATTGGAGACTTAATATTTGTTTATGGGCATGGTGGAACAGGCAAAACTTATCTTTGGAAGACTATTATTTCAAAACTACGATCAGAAGGAAAGGTGGTCTTAGCTGTGGCTTCTTCAGGAATAGCATCACTTTTGTTACCTGGTGGACGTACAGCACACTCCAGGTTTAAGATACCTATTAAAATTAATGATTATTCAATTTGTGAAATTAAAAAAGGTACACAGCTTGCAAAGTTGGTAGCCTATGCTAGCTTAATCATTTGGGATGAAGCACATATGAATCACAGATATTGTTTCGAGGCTTTAGATAAATCGCTAAAGGATATTTTGAAATCAGATAATGTGAGGACCAGAATTTCCGCAAGAGGAATACTGTTGGATTAACAGAGCTTCAGCAGTGTGTTTAGCAGCTTTCGGAGGCCTTTGCTGTGTGTTGGAGGTGTTTGCGCACGAATCGGACCTCAGGATTGGACCCAGTGCGAAATTTGGATTAAGAGTACCTTTCCGGATACATTTGACAAATTTTAGAAGCGGAATTTGGCAAAACGGACTGCGAATTTGGACTCAGCGCGCGAAAACGATGAAAATGGACTATTTACTTGTATTTTTCGGAGCCCGGATGCGCAAACACGGATTTCGAGGGAATGTTACTGTTACGCGGCAGGCCGGGCGGCGGCGGCGGCGGGCAGGCGGCGAAGCACGGCGACGCAGGCGCGGCCGCGACCACGGGCAGGCGTGGGCAGGCGCAGGCAGGCGCGGGCGCGGGCAGGCGCGGGCGCGGGCAGGCGCAGCGTTCAGAGATGGGTGTGCCACGTGGCGGCTCCCCATTAGACGCGTTGGAGACACGTGGCGGCTTCGAGTTCGGCGGGTGCACCGGATGCGTGCACCGGGCGCAGCGAGCTGAGGCCCTAGACACGTGGCACGCGGGGATAGGCCTATTCAACGCACTTGATTAAGGGGGCCGGAGAGGGGCGTCCGGGTCTACGGCGCACAGTGGCCGCGACTCAGGGGCGCACGTGTCGGGCGCCGCTCATTGGCGGGCGCACTGACCCGGCGGATCCGGCGTGAACCGCAGCCCACGATTCCTGCCGTGGACCACGGCGCCACGCGGCGCGCCGCGATTGGCGGGCGCACGTGCACCGGGCGCTGGGAGCGCGAGAAGGATGACGTGGCGCGCTGAGGGTGAACCGGGCGCGCACTGTTTCGGGTTTGGGCCGGATTCGGTGCGCCCGAATCCGTGCGGCCGACGAATCCGGTAGCCCATTTGGGATGGCTTGGCCTATAAATAACCGATCCTCCTCTCTTCTCTTTTTCTTTTGCTTTTTTCGAGTCTTAGAGAGGGATTGAGAGGGAGAGACCTTTAGGAAACTTGTTCTTTGTGATGTTTTTGATCTTGTGGTGGATCCCCTGGATTTTTGGAGGCTCGGCAGCGGCGATCTTGGTTTTACAGTGCGCCTCGACGTTTCCCTTTTTCGGCCGATTTCCGTCGCAGTTCTGTCGAAAATTTTCCTGTGCGCAAACCAGGAGGAATTTTTGGACGATTTTTTTGGCAGTGTGTTCCTAAGAGGTAAGCCTTCGATTTCCGTGTTGATGACTTTGCCCTATTTTGGATTTTTGGCATGGTTCCCGAGGTATCTTCTGACCTCTTGTACCGCTGTGAGGATTTGGACAGCGGAGGAGTGTTCTTGGGATTTCTTTAGGTCTAACATGCATCGAATGAGGCGTATGAGGACTCGATTGACATCTACGCTTCGTGAGGAACGCAACACGGTATTTTTATCGGGATTTTTGGAGGACTCTTTGAAGGTGATAATTAAGCTTCTTTAAGACTGAGTGTCTGCAGGCTTGTGTTCGTGAAGGTTTTGACATACGGCGATGTTCTAATTATTTCTTGACCTACATGTGTCGGATTTGGACGTGCAAGTACTCGTTTATGACGCGTGCATCGGTCTCGCCGCGAGGATCGCAACGGTTTATTTTTCTGGAATTTTTGCTGAGGTCATCTCGCAGGTGAAAATTGACCATCTTGTGGACTGTTGTGCGGACAGCGGCATTAAGATTAATTGTAGGATTAATTTGTGCACCGTGTTGGTTGTTGTTGTGCAACGTGTTCGCAGTGAGAACCCGGGATTTTCGTTATGTGGAGGAGTAGGGGTAGGCGGCGTTTGAAGTGGTGTTTCATGTACCTTGCGATCTGAGGGTGGGTGGTTGCTATATCCCTCTATTCTGACATATACCAAACCCACTAGGAATATTAGAGAGATCCTTTATATATGGACATAGTGAATGATCACCTAATGGACATGCATGCTTAAATTAAATAATTGTGAGCCTATCATATGGAAATACTATTGTGGAAATCTGATAGTGGTTGGGACTTATACATGTTTGTATGGATATATATATTGGCACTTAAACCTTGCATGTGGAATTACTTTCATGTTGGGATATTATGAAATGTCTTGTGGGAGGGTACCAAAGAGGATCGATTTGGAGGTGTACCAACTTTATGAGGGTAATTAGTGGATTATGCATAGTGTGGTTGGATAATGATTTTAGCATGATAGTTATATCAATGCGGAGCTATTAATTGATACACATGTGGAACCACTG
>CM054945.1:3059555-3222055 GCA_029168755.2 Tillandsia fasciculata
AACCTCGGGCTCGCGCGTGGACACGGGCGCGCGCCCCGTTTCTTGTGGACCGGCCGGTGGAGCCCTCCTATTGGCTGGCGCGGTGGACCGGGGCTGTGGACCGGCCTGGTGAACCGCCACCTCCCTTTCTTTCTTCTTCTTTCTCCCCGCAGGCTTTTTCTTCTCCGTTTTCTTTTTTCTTCTTCACCGAGAGCGAGAGGGAGTGTGAGGGAGAGGATTTTGGTGGTGCGGTAGCGCGTCGCGAACCTCGTTTTGCGTGCAAGGTGTTCCGTTGGAGCGGTTGCGTGGCGCGACACTCGTCCGTTTGTTTTCTTCTTCGTCGCGTTTCGGTGCACGAGCTCCCCCGGCTTACTCCGACCTCCGATTCAGGCGATTCTTGTACCGTTGGATTCGTAACAGGCAGAGCTACGATATTGGTATTTTCTACTTCCCCCAGTTTTGCTCGTTTTGAGGAGTTTCGCCATACTTACTGGGACCCCTTTTTCTGATGGAGTTTGGACAGTGACACCTTGCCGGATTTTTATCTCCGCAACCGGGCATCGGATTGAGACGCTCTTAGACTTTTTTCATCTACTCGACGCAAGGATCGTGCCCGTATTTTTTCATGGATTTTTGGAGCTTCCCCGAAGGTGTACACTTCCCTTTTATCTGTACAGGAGTTTACAGTTATGTGGTTTTGGATTTCTGCGCGCCGATATTGTGGAATTTGTAACTTGGCCTACGGGACTCCGTTTTGTGCGTGCAGGTACTCGTTTCGAAGCTATCGACGTGAGGAACGCTGTGGTATTATTCTTGGATTTTTTCGGAACTCCTCCAGCAGGTGAAATAATTACATCTTTGGGGTTGAATTTCAGACTGAGTGCATTTAGGCATGTGTTTGAATAAGTGTAACCTTGGATTGTATGATGTACCAGGAGGAGCTGTTCGGGGTTAGAGACTGTGTTTTACCGCACCGTTTTGCGTGCGGGTATCGGCAGCTTGTTCCGTTTTGCGTGCGGACTTCGGCGGCGGGCACCGTTTCGCGTGGAGGCCAATTGCAAGTGTCTACGAGCAATTGTGGCGAATCGAGGTGGGTGGCCCCTATCTCCAAGCTCTTATGGACTGTTCAGTATTTCTACTGCTGTAGGACTTTGCATGCTAGTTTATTTTTCATGTGAAGCATGCTAGATTGTAGGAATTCTTATTCCTGTTATTACCTGAGGTTCATGTGACCTCCTTGCTCTCTTTTATCGGTTTAAATGTAGAAATCTTGGAACTTGACCTAGCACCCCCGTCATATGTTGCATGTGTTTGACCAGACTTTAGAAAACCTAAATCTGGGCTAGGTTCTTTTTGCTTAGACATCCCACACTTTGCATTTCCTTCAGACATAGAGTTCCTCGCCCGGGTAGTGGGCCGAGAGGTCAGGGTATTGTGGGATGAGTTGCACTCGGGCCTGGGGGCCGAGTGGAGTCTGGTAGCCGTGTTAGGCCAGTGTTGGTATTTTTGGGGAACCGTTTTGAGTAAACGGGGTCCGGGTTTCTGGTTATTCTCAGTTTTGCTCGTCACCAACGTGTTGTGATCGTGGTGCACGTGGGTTGTCAGGACCTTGAACCCAGAATGATTTTGGACACTCATGATTTTAGTAAAACCAGTATTTTTCTTCCGAAATTCTAGGGGCGTCGAAGCCTGTTCTTGTTTGATTGGGCGACGGCATCTACCCTTGGAAGTTCGGAAAAGTAAACTCGTTTTTAACTGATGTTTTCAAGATTAAAATCTATAAAAATTGGTTTTCAGATTTCAAGTCGGTTTTCAAGAAAAAGAGTATTTTATCCTCATCCCAAGGGGGTTGAGTGGAAACGATGTTTTATAATAAATGTCATCTCTTTTCTAAACTTCCTTACCCGACCGGGGTGAGTGATCTGGGTTCTAAGGGCTGATTTCATTCTCGGGTCGAAAACAACGGGAGGCTACGCCTATAGCCTGTTCTTGTTTGATTGGGGACGTAGGTATTAGTTTCCCGGGGTTTTCGAACTCCTTGCGATTCTGGCTGTGGAGTATCTCCAGCCCGTGAGTTCAGTGTATTGATGTTAGTTTCCCACTTTAACCGAGAGGGGCCGAATCCCTGAACGGTATAGGATCGAGAACTTCGATAGGCTGAGCCTAGAGTCTGTTCTTGTTTGATTAGGGTTCTAGGCACCGGTCTAACGGATTCACGGACCTATGCCGCGTCAGTCGGTTCTTCTCGTCTATGAGCGGGGTGTCGATGTGGGAGCCGTTGGGAGTGACGGTGGTCCCAGTTGTGTAGTTCCTTCTCTAGCGAGTTAGTGTTGTGAGTTGCGTCGTTGAGGGTTCTCCGACATAGCCGTGAGAGTGGTTGGGCTTTTCATGTTTGAGTCGAGGTTCCTTTCCGACTGAGTTGTGGTTCGAGCTTGAGTTACCGATCGATTTGATCGCGGATTATAGCCTGCTGAGCCCGGCTTTTTGCCGGTTATGAGATACTTGTGTTACTTGAGTTCGTTGGGGTCGCTCCCCTCGAGCTACGCCCCGGTGCGATGATGATACCGAGCCTGACGAGGCTGCGATGGTGCGACTAGTTGATATACTAGAGTTCGCTTGAGATAGTCGACAGGACGCCCCACGTAAACCCGTCCTCATGTGGATGTGTGGTGGTGGGTAGGTGCGATCCTAGTCGACAGGCGCAGGCTTGACTGGACCCTATGGGGCAGTCATAGAGATTGGGTGACATTGAGAGAGTGTTGGTATAGTATGTGTCATAGTGGAGCTTTCCTTGAGCATAGTACTTGTGGCATATTGTCAGTAGTGAGTAGATGCATCATATTGTCAGTAGTGAGTAGATGCATCATACTGTCAGTATTGAGTAGAGGCATCACATCATCTTCTGTTCCACTGCTTGAGCATCTAGATAGAGGCATAGTAGCTGTAGAGATATCTTTTTCCCAGATACTTTCTTTCCATGTACCTTGTTACCTTGTGCCTCTAGTAGACTTAGTGGGCAGACCGTTGGGCTTGTAGACGGCACCCACTGAGGACTACTGTGGGAAGTAGTTCTCACACCCGTCGTGGTGTCTTTTCCCCAGGGGCTTCTACTCCTGGTTGCGTGCTTCAGTTGCTGTTCCTTCTGGCCGAGGCGAGGGAGTCGCGAGCTAGTTCCTTACCCGTTGTCAGAGTGTAGAGGTACCCATTTTCTGGTGAGAGCTTCAGTAGTTGGGTTGCTACTTTTTCTTCTGTTGAGAGAACCTTGTAGTGAGGGATTGAGTTGTACCTTTTGTTCATTTGTTTGAGAGACTGTTGTTGTGAGGATATTTATTGTATCGAGAGCTTGTACACTGATGTATTTATTGGAGATATCTCCCTTTTGAGTTTTGTATCAGAGGACTTTTTATATGATCGTAATTGGGAGATGGATATTGTTTTATTTTCAGTGGTACAGTGTTTGGATTCCAGTCTTTGCAGTAGTTTACTTTTAGCTCTGATATCTGTTTAGCTGTAGATGTTTCTTTTTGCAGGTTTGACGCTTCGTCTGTACGGCAGTTTCCGTACAGATGGCGGATCTGTTAGCGAGCCCGGGTCGCAGTTTCGACCCCGGGGCGTGACATACCGGTTCTTCTGTTATTAATTGTGGCGACCAAGTGTCGCGGTGATTGTTACACGCCGGTTTCGGCTACCATGTTTTTACATGCTGCACGTACACAGGCGGATTGGCCTCCGCATGGGTGTACTTTTCCAGAGAAGTGGTCTGAATGACCCGTGTACCCCACGAAAGTGTAGGTATCGAGTGGGGACCTCTTCACGCCAGCTAAAAGTGCCGCACTAGCACCGTGAAGGGGTTAAAAGCATCACGTAAGTAAAGTGAATGATCACGAGGGGAGATCGTCGACTCCCCGACAGGTACAATGTAACTAAATCAAGTGATGCGGATTCATGATGAGGAAAAGCGAAAGGTTCCGGTGTATTTCGTTTGTTTTAAAGTTATTGTTAATTGTTTGAAACATCTACTTTATTTGTCACTGACTTCCCCACACCGTGACAGGTCCGACTAGGTGTAGTAACCGGGACGGTGGTGAGGCAGCGTCTAGAGGACCATAGCCGTATGAGGCTTTACTACAGAACTCTTGTTTGGTTTATCTCATTTCTCTTTCTGGTTTAATTGTTAGTTTAATTTGCTTGAATGCGGATCATATTGGATGTTGGATAGTTAATTAGTTGACACTGTGGATTTAACATACTGTTATGAATTCTTATGCGGCCGTTTTACATTAAACAAGGGTTTCGAAAACGCTTTCTAAAAACCAAGTGTCGTGTGGGCACAATCTTGGAAAACCTCTGGATTTATCCTTTCAAAAAGATGTAGCCGTTTTATGGTGAATGTGTAGACGTTTTGGAAAAACTGGGTGTCGGGTGTACACCGTTTGCAAACCCGTAGCTTATCTCTTGATGTGATTAAATAGAATTACTCTTCCTTGCTTTGTTCACTGTGATTGTGTGGTTAAAGAATGTAGTTGTAAATGTGACGCCGTGCATATACAAAGGAGACTCTGTCCGTTTGGCGGGTCTGACATGCATCGGTAGGCGAGGTCGTTATTTACAAAAAAAAAAAGTATACGCTTTTTCGCTTATCCTCAGACCTCCGGGGCGTGACAGATTAAATGGTATCAGAGAGAAACAACTTTAACCACAGTAGTCGGTGACCAACATCCACAGTGCATGATGCCACAAGCAAATTGAACACGAGATAACCAAAATGTAGGTGCAGTAGATCGTGAGTATACGGGGGAAAAAGGGGTTTATTTTCGGTGTGTCTGTAGGTCAATGTGCTAGGTCAGTAATGTTAGGATTGACGCGTTTTCTTTGTGTGCACAGATAACGACCGGGTTTCGGTCATCAAGCGCTAATTTTTGAAATGGACAGGATGGACCCCGCAGCCGCAGCGAATCGCCTGCTCCGCAACCAGTTGCGCAACGTGGCGGGGCAACTGCTGACCCTCACCGAGCGCCTGTGCCTACTGACACAAGACTTTGAGAGTATCGACCGCTTCCAGCACGGCGCCAAGGACGACACCTTTCGGGGGATGCCACCTGTAGGCTTTCCCACCTTCCATGAGGCGGTCAATTTGGCCATGCGGGCAGAACAAGAACACGCCGAAGCACGTGCTCGGCAGGGATACCCCGGGTTACATCAGGGCCAGAGATACCCCTACCCCGGTCCGGCGGGGGACCCCTTTCAGAAGGGCCGGGCGACCAAACGCCCAAAGACATAACCGAAATTTGGGCAAACAAGGAAGGAAGGACCCGAACCACAATGGAAGCTGTGCGTCATATGTGATGGTGCGCATCGACTGATGAGCTGCTCTTGGAGGCACGACCACTGCTTTTTGTGCGGCAAGCCGAGTCACACACGTTTCACATGCCCCCAGGAACCGGCTACCACCACCCCGGCGTCGCAACCCGACGAACCAGAGAAGGCTGCAGCCCCCGCTCCGCAAGGGGGCCCCGACCTAAGGAACCGGGCAGACCAACGCCCGAAGAAAGCGCAGGAAGACGGGCAAGTGCCAACGGAAGGCCCGGAACCGCCACAGGAACCCTGCGTTATCTGTGGGAAGGCACACCGAGTGACGAGCTGCCTTTGGAAGTACTCCCATTGCAACGGATGTGGCGAGCCGGACCACACCCGTGCCTCATGCCCTCAGGAACTAGCCGCTGCTACCGCGGCGCCGCAACCGGAAGGACGAGAGGATACTGCAGCCCCCGCTCCGCAGGAGGACCTACCCGGCGGCCAGCACACGACAGATTCTTACGACACCAAGTCCCTACCCCACCACGCCGTACGTCGCTGGCCTAAGGGTTGTGGACGGACTCCCCGGACTACCACGGTGGAAGACGCGATGTCTCAGAACAAGTGACAGCAGGTAACTTCTGTTTCCTCTCTGTTTAGGAGCACTGGATACACCTAAGCTTACTACCCTCGTCCGACTCTCTCTCTCTCTCTCTCTCTCTCTCTCTCTCTCTCTCTCTCTTGTCTTTTTCCTCCCCCTTATTCCCTGACGTGCCTAGTACGGATTGGGGAGAGAAATCTTTAGGTATTAGTCGAACCCTCCCCGGCCTACGCGCGCAGGCGGGTTTCGGGGTATAGGAGACCCTATCGTTCTTAGTGAGAGATGTTAGGGGTTATGTAAGGATTAAATTGGTCCTACCCCCTTACCTTGCAATTAAGGACCCACGAGACCGATAGGTCGCGTGGGGCCGCAGTCCAAGTTAGATCCGACATCCCAATCGTAAAGGAATTTCCGGATGTATTCCCGGCGGAACTCACTGGGATGCCACCTGAACGAGAGGTCGACTTCCCTACTGAGCTGCTCCCAGGCACTAAACCCATCACCAAAGCACCGTACAGGATGGCTTTCGCCGAGTTGAAAGAACTCAAGGTACAGCTTGAAGACTTTTTGGATAAAGGCTTCGTCAGACCGAGCGTGTCGCCATGGGGCGCGCCCGTTCTGTTCGTGAGAAAGAAGGACGAAAGCCTTCGTTTGTGCATAGACTACCGGGAAATAAACAAAGTCACCATCAAGAATAAGTACCCCCTACCGCGGATCGATGATCTATTCGACCAGCTACAAGGGGCAACGGTGTTCTCAAAGATTGACCTGCAGTCCGGCTATCATCAGCTTAGAGTTAGGGGCGAAGACATCCCCAAAACGGCCTTTCGGACTCGCTACGGCCACTACGAATTCACGGTAATGCCGTTCGGGCTCACCAATGCCCCAGCAGTATTTATGGACATGATGAATAGGGTGTTCAAACCCTTCTTAGATCTATTCGTGGTGGTCTTCATTGATGACATCCTCATCTACTCCCGTACGGATGAGGAACATGAGGACCACCTACGTATAGTCCTTCAGACCCTCCGGGATCAAAAACTCTACGCCAAACTCAAAAAGTGTGAGTTTTGGCTCCGCGAGGTGGACTTTTTGGGGCATATTGTTTCGGCGTCTGGAATTGCGGTAGACCCGAGAAAGATAGACTCTGTAACCGACTGGCCCCGGCCGACAACAGTAACCGAGATTCGAAGCTTCCTGGGTCTGGCAGGATATTACAGGCGCTTCGTGGAAGGCTTCTCCAAAATAGCCACGCCCTTGAATCGTCTGACCCAAAAAGGGGAGAAGTTTATCTGGACGGACCAATGCCAGAAGAGTTTTAAAGAACTCAAGGACAGATTGACGCGGGCCCCGGTTCTCGCTTTACCGGAACCTGGGGAGGACTATGAGGTTTACTGTGATGCGTCGCGAAACGGTCTCGGAGGTGTGCTTATGCAACGGGGTAAGGTCATAGCCTATGCGTCAAGACAACTTAAGGAGTACGAGAGAAATTATCCCGTGCACGACTTGGAGCTTGCAGCAGTCGTGTTTGTCCTCAAACTGTGGAGACACTATTTGTACGGGACACACTGCAATGTGTATTCCGATCATCAGAGCCTCAAGTACCTTTTCACTCAAAAGGAGCTAAACTTGCGGCAAAGGCGGTGGCTTGAGCTACTGAAAGACTATGACTTAACGATCCACTACCACCCAGGGAAGGCAAATGTGGTGGCCGATGCCCTGAGCCGCAAGGGACAGATGGTGGAATCTATGACAAACGCCCTTACCCAGCAGGACCGTCTGATTGCAGAGTTTTCGCAATTGAGACTGGAGGTAGTGCCAGCGGGTACGGTCGCACAACTCATGACCCTGGTGGTCAGACCCACCCTGCTGGACAAGATTTTGGAAGGACAATCGACAGATACCCAGTTACAGCTTGTGCGAGACAGAGTACCCTCAGACCAAGGGGGCGATTTCGCAATAGGCCCTGATGGCACAATACGATTCAGAGGACGAATTTGCGTGCCGGACCTACCGGAACTCAAAGAGGAAATCCTGAGGGAAGCGCATACTGCTCCCTACGCAGTGCACCCTGGGGGGACAAAAATGTACAAAGATATAAAGCAAACCTTCTGGTGGCCTAAGTTGAAGGGAGACGTAACCCGATTCGTGGCACATTGCCTGGTGTGCCAACAAGTAAAGGCCGAACATCAACGCCCAGCAGGAAAGTTACAGCCGCTGCCGGTGCCGGAATGGAAGTGGGAGATGATTACGATGGATTTTGTGACCGGCTTCCCGAGGTCGCCACAAGGACATGATGCGATATGGGTCGTAGTGGATCGTTTGACGAAATCGGCCCGCTTCCTGCCCATACATACGACGTGGACTCGGGAACGACTGGCGCAAAAATACATTAACGAGATAGTGAGGTTGCATGGAATACCGGCGTCCATTACGTCGGACAGAGACACGCGTTTCGTGTCGAACTTTTGGCAGAGCCTGCAACGAGCGATGGGAACCAAACTGCATTTCAGCACGGCTTTTCACCCGCAAACTGACGGACAATCGGAGCGGGTGATCCAGATCCTCGAAGACATGCTCCGGGCATGCGTACTTGACTTGGACGAAGGGTAGTCTCGATACCTACCCCTTATGGAATTCGCCTACAACAACAGTTACCAAGCCAGCATTCAAATGGCGCCATACGAGGCTCTGTATGGGCGCCGCTGTCGGTCTCCATTATGCTGGGACGACTTGGGAGAGCGCAAGTTTTTGGGCCCAGATTTAGTGGAGGAGACCGAGGCGAAGGTGCGCCTAATCAAGCAACGGCTGCTGACTGCCCAGAGCAGACAGAAAAGTTATGCGGACCATAGACGACGGGATTTGAAATTCATGGTGGGTGAACACGTGTTGCTCCGAGTTTCGCCTTCAAAGGGGACCCGACGTTTCGGCCTGAGGGGAAAGTTAAGTCCGAGGTACGTGGGACCGTTCGAGATCCTAGAACGCGTGGGCCCGGTGGCGTACCGGTTGGCCTTGCCGCCGAACCTCGATCGAGTCCACAACGTGTTTCACGTTTCAATGCTCCGGAAGTACCTCCCCGACCCCTCTCACGCCCTAGATGTATCCACTATCGAGTTACAAGAGGACTTAAGCGTCGAGGAGATGCCGGTGCGGATCTTAGCACGAGAGGATAAGAAGTTGCGCAATCGGACCATCCCCTATGTGAAGGTCCAGTGGAGCAACCACGAAGAACGCGAAGCGACGTGGGAACTGGAATCGAAAATGAAGGAATGTTTTCCTGAATTGTTTAGCGAGGGTTGTAATTAAGTTTCGAGGACGAAACTTCTTATAAAGTGTGAGTGGTGTAATGACACGACTTTTCTAGTAATTTTTACCCTCCTGTTAATAAAGTGTTTCTTTTAGTGAATTTGAATTACCGAGTTTTCGGGAGTCAGTCGATGTGTGGCACGGGTATTTTTGTGTAAAAGGGCTCGAAAAATGATGACCGACCGTGCAATCGGATCTGAAATCCGACGTAGTGATCTCCCGGAACAGGGTTTTTAGTGTTGCGGTGACTTAACGTGCATCGGAATCCATGCAAAATGTCCTGCACGCTTTCCGAGAAAAAGGTGGGTTTATCTCGTATGATTAATTAATTAAAGAATTAATTATTCGGTGACAGATATTAAAAGGTGGGATTTAATTGTACGTACGAAAAGGAAAATTCCCACTTTTTGCAATAAGAGAAACTCTAGCCGGAGAGAACGAGGGAGAAAAGAGAAGAAAAAGGCGGAACCCTAACCGGAGGAGGGAAAATAAAAGAAAGAGGAAGAAGACGGAGGAATCCGATCACCCCGAACCACGTACCGGAATTAGGAGTGCGATCGGTCGACTTCCCCGTCGGGATTTTCGGTAAGTAGATTTCGTTTTGTTGTATTATTGGGGGTTTCGTATTTTCTCGTTGTCGTCATCGCCGTCTCCATCCCCGTCGTCATCGCCGGCCACCGCCGCCGCCATCGCGCGATCTAGGGCACGGGCGGGCGGGCGGACGACGCGCGGGCGCCGTTAGGGCACCGCGCGGGCGCCGTTATGTCAAGACCGCTTTTCTTCATGGTGATCTTAAAGAAGAAATCTATATGGCTCAGCCTAAAGGTTTCTCTGTGCCTGGTCAAGAGAATAAGGTGTGTAAATTAGTTCGCTCTTTATACGGACTAAAACAAGCACCTAAACAGTGGCACAAGAAATTTGACAGTGTTATATCTTCATATGGATTTCTGACCAACGATTATGACAACTGTCTCTATTTCAAGACATTTGATGATCGTTGCGTCCTTCTTTGTCTCTATGTTGATGACATCCTGATTCTAGCTCCTGATCTTGATCTCATTAACCAAGTTAAATCCTTTTTATCAGACCATTTTGATATGAAGGACCTTGGTGAAGCTGATGTGATTTTAGGAATGAAAATTCTTAAATCATCTGATTCTATTATCCTGACCCAATCTCATTACACCCAAATGGTACTTGATAAATTTGGGTATTCTGATTGTTCTCCTGTTTCTACTTCTTTTGATCCTAGTGTTCAACTTGTAAAGAACACTGGTAATCCAGTAAATCAGGAGAAATTTGCCCAGATCATTAGTTCTCTAATGTATCTAACCAATAGAATTAGACCTGACATTGCCTATGCCATATCAAGATTGAGTAGATATACTAGTAGTCCTAGTATGATTCATTGGATTGCTCTGGAAAGAGTATTTCGTTATCTTAAAGGTACTCTTTCTTTTGCTCTTAAATTTGTTGGCTATCCTGCTGTAATTGAAGGATACAGCGATGCCAATTGGATTTCTGATTCTTTGGATATTAAATCTACTTCTGGCTATGTTTTTATTCTTGGTGGCAGTGCAGTTTCTTGGCAATCCACCAAACAGACTATAATAGCCAGAAGCATTATGGAGGCTGAGTTGGTTGCCCTTGACACTACTTGTCTTGAAGCTGAGTGGCTCAAAAACCTTTTGTCATCAATTCCATTGATTTCTACTCCTATTCCACCTATTTCTATTCGGTGTGATTCTCGAGCTGCAATTAAATTTTGTAAAAAGAAATTAATAAATTTTAAGGCTAGTCGACATATTAAATTGAGACAAAAGTCTGTTAGATGGCTAACTTCTCATGATGTTGTTTCATTAAGTTTTATCAGATCTGAACAGAATTTTGCAGACTGCTTGACGAAAGGCCTGAATAGGACTAAGGTCCTAGAGTCATCGAGGGGGATGGGATTTTACCCATAAAGGGCCTTCCTACAGTGGGAACCCAACCTTTGTGATAGGAGATCCCTTGAAGAAGGCTCAATGTGGTAAAAACAAGCTGTCATGTTGGCCAAATAGCACTTTCTACAGTTTATTCAGAGGAACTTTAGTTCCAATTCCATCCCTATGATGAGTTGTGCTCTGTGTAGTGGTTGAGGTTGAGCTTATAGCTCTTAATGGAATCCGAGGCAATAATTTTTGCGAGATGTGACTCTACACATATCCCTGGAGGAGACCACCTATATAAGAATATTCGTATAAGGCCGCGACTATGAGATGTGGGCTGTCCATAAAAATTCTTATGAAAAATTAAGGTACTGTTCATGGCCTTTAATGCACAGACTCGCGACGGAGAATTCTGTACTGTGTGTGTGGCAGTTGAAGTCAGGGTCAAAGGAACGTAGTTCAAGACCTGGTTCACTCCGATTCCTTCTGATGAAAATTTCTTACACTAAGTGAGGTTAAGTCTCTTTAGGGTGCGTTTGGATTGGGATTAAGGTAGAATTAGCTAATCCTGGGATAAGTATAAAGTACGGAACTAGAGCGAAAAAGCGTTTGGGATGGTTCTAGGGATAACAGATTTTGTGTTTGGTTTAATAATGAGGAATAAGAGGAATAAAGAGGATAAGTTGGGTAAATTACCTTTTTGCCCTCAAGAGTTAATATGTGATAAAGGTTGTTAAAATCTAATTAGTTCGTTTTAATTAATGGATTAATAGTTTAAAAAAATAAAAATAAATTTATAATCATAATTAAATTATATTATTTAAAAATAATATTTAATTTAATATTTTATTTTTCAAATTAAAATTAAAATTTAAAATATAAAATTTCAACATTTTAATTTTAAGATTTAAAATTTTATAATATTAATTTTATATAATAAATTTTTAAAATAAAATTTTTTTAAAATTTGTAAAAATCGTATATTTGCTAAATATTTGCAAAAAAATTAAGATAAAATCAAAATCATAATCAAATTATATTTTTTAAAAATAATATTTAATTTAACATTTTAATTTCTCAAATTAAATTTAAAATTTTAAATACAAAATTTCAACATTTAAATTTTAAAATTTAAAATTTTATAATATTAATTTTAAATTATAAATTTTAAACATAAAATTTTTTAATTTTCAAATAATAACTTTTACTTTCTTCGTTTTAATTAATGGATTAAAGCCTTACAAAAATTAAGATAAAATTAAAATTAAAATCAAAATCAAAATCAAAATCAAAATCGAAATCAAATTTCAAATTATATTTTATGAAAATAATATTTAATTTAATCTTTTATTTGTTTAAATTAAAGTTAAAATTTTGAATATAAAATTTTAAAATTTAAAGCCTTACAAAAATTATGATAAAATCAAAATCAAAATAAAATTTCTAAAATTTTGAAAATAATATTTAATTTAACATCCAATTAAATTAAAAAGAGAGAGAGAGGAGAGAGAGAGACTTGTGATGATGAGAGTGTATTGGGAATAAGGAAAAGAGAGAGGAGAGAGAGGGATTTGTGATGATGAGAGTGTATTGGAAAGAGAGAAAGGAGGGGAGGAGGGGTAGTTTGGTAAAAAAAAAAATTATAAAATAATGGGTAAGAACTGTTGTTCCAGCTTATTCTAGTTGTTCTGGGATAAGCAATACAGATGATTCCCGATGCGTTTGGTAGAATAAGAGGGATATCCCCTTATTCCCGGTTCTATCCCCATACCAAACGGCTCCCTAAAGACACCTTACCTATTACATAGTATAAACACCCGATAATCTTATTTTATTTTATTTTTGAGTTTAATTTTATTTCGAAATTTTGAATTTTGTGGGAGATTGTTAGAATAAAAATCAAAATTCCTAAAACCCTCAATAATAATTTTGTGTTATTATTAATTCTTATTTACTAATTAATTTATTCTTTTTTAATTAATTTACTAATTAATTTTTATTTAATGTATATTAACGTTGGGAACGTTACTGCATTAATTCACCATTTAGGTGAATTAACGTTGGGTTGGAACCCAACGGCATGGAACCCTTAATTTTCTTTTCCCTGCCCCTATATATATATATATATATATATATATATATATATATATATATATATATATATATAGGGTGTGGGCTATAGTAGTCAGTGAGAAAGAAAAAGTTGAAAGAAAGAAAGAAAAAAAAAAAATTGTTTTAAGTTTTATTTTATTTGGTTAATTTTGTTTATCGGGTGTTGAGAGAATCTCCGTCAACTTCTTCCGCGGTCGTACACGTAGAAAGAGGAATTCCGTCGTACATTGGGGTGGTGTCTCCGATTAATCCGCACGAAGGACGGAAATACATCTTAGGACAGTACCTCGCGCGCTTCCGGATCAATTTCTTTCCTCTACAATTTTTGAATAGCGATTAAAGATAAGTAATGTTATTAAATTTTAAATAAAAAACAGTTAGATAATTTAATCACAATCAAAGTTTGTGCGATTATTTTACTAACAATATATATATATATATATATATATATATATATATATATATATATATAAAACCGCAAAGCAAGTGTTAAATAAAAAATAAATTAAAAATAAAGTGGCGGGGCAAGTCAGTGAGGAATCAAACGCTGCTGCCCATAAATGCATGACAAGAATTTCACCTTCTAAGACCATATCAGCATTTCCAATCGGATCCGATATTTTTTATTTCGTCGTGAATAACTATCCGATCCCTTTTCACCCATAAATCCGAACCGGTTCAACCGGTTCAACCGAACCGGTCCTTTTTGGCCATGGCGAAGAGGATAAAATGAGGGAGCAAAATGATAAGCCAAAAGAGAGGCTTTTGCCTTTTTTTCCTTTTTTTTTTTTTTTAAACAAATTCGTTTCCTGTGTGTGTGGGAGAAGCCCATGGCTTCGCTTTCCCCTTCAATCCACCACTCCTCTTCTTGGTACCTCTTCTTCTTCTTCTTTCCATTTCATTTGCTGCTTTTAATGTGTTGAACGAGCGTAATCTCCAAATGGGTCTCTTTGGATTAGGTGAATTTGAGGAGGACACCATGATTTGAGAAATTGGTTTTGTATGCTCATTTGCTTCTTATAATGTGTTCAACGAGCATAATCTCGATATGGGTCTCTTTGGTTTAGGTGAGTTTTGAGGAGGGTACCGGGATTTGAGAAATTGGTTTGTGTTAATCGATATAAAGGTGCACACGAGGACATTTTAACAAAATTGGGTAAAAATTTGTATTTTGAGAAGTAAACTAGCTAATATGTTTGTATAAATTTGTGAGTTTTTTATTACTTTTTGGTAGCTAATTTCTGGGTACATTGCAGTGTTAATTGTGGATCAAAATTTGGAATTGAGCATCTTAGGTTTAGGTGAATTTTGAGGAGGGTACCATGGCTTGAGAAGTGGGTTTGTTGTAATCGATATGAAGGTGCATAGAAGGATATTTTTAAGAAAGTTTTATCATGGGTTTTGTGCAAAGTTGCATTAAAATTGGTTTTTTTTTTTTTTTGTAGTAAACTAGCTAATAAGTTTGTATAAATTTGTTATTTTTTGATTACTTCTTGGTAGCTTATTTCTGGGTATTTTGCAGTATTGGTTGTGGGTCAAATTTTGGAATTGAGCCCCTAAGGTTTAGGTGAATCTTGAGGAGAGTACCCGATCTGAGTAGTGAGTTTTCTTTGAAAGTTTTTAGATTTGTTGTAATCGATATGGAGGTGCATACAAGTGGATTTTAAGAAAGTTTCATCTTGGGTTCTTCATGAAATCACATAAAAGTTGGTTTTTGTCAATAAATTAGCTACCATGATTGTCTTAAATTTGTTATAACTATCATAATCTAGCATTGGGGCTATTTAGCTAAAATAAAATTTGATGAGGATACCATGATTTGATTAGTGGGTTTTCTTGGGAAGTGATTAGTTTTGGCGGAATTGATGGTAAAATTCTTGTAAGTCGATGTTAAGAAAGTTCTAACTAGGGTTTTCTACATAATTTCGTATAAAATGGTTTTTTGAGCGGTGTGGATAACAAGATTGTCTAACTTTGTTATTTTTCAGTTACTTTGAAAGCTAATTTTTGGGTACTTTGGAACTTTTGAGCTTCATGCATTTCCGGTACACCGCTTAAACAATACAGCATCAGTTGTAGATCAAATTTTCGAAATTGCCTTTTAGGGAAGAAAGAAGAATTTGAAGAAGATACCATGATTTGATTGTTGAGTATGATCGGAAGTGTTTAGATTTGTTAGCATCAATTTGAAGTTTATAGAAATTGATATTAAGAAATTTTTATGTTGAGTTCTCACGAAAATTACATAAAATCTGGGGTTTTGAGAGGTGCCAAGATTGGTGCATCTACATTTACTTATTAGAACCTAACTTTTCGATAGAGTTTGACTTTTGGGCTTCATGCCTTTGTGGAAAATCTATTTGATACTTGGGTATTTGGTTGCAGACTAGATGCTACAAGTGATGTCTATGTAGCATGTAAATTCTTCATTTGAGTAGTAGTTTAAAATTGACACATTCATAGGAAAGATAAAATCTTACTTGAAAGTATTACCGAATCATATAAAGTAGTTTTAAGTCGAACATTATTACCTTCGTTTTCTGTCTATTATTTTTTCTCTGTTTAGTAAAGATTGTCTATATTATTTTCAAGTCATCGATGGCTTCGACTGCAAATCGATTGTCCATGAGTCCATCATGGATGTAATGGCTTGCAATTGAACGGCCTTTTCGAAGTTTGCTCTACTTGACACATTCAAGTATAGTATGGGACAATCACTGTATCGACATCTCTATCTCTAGCCTCACGCATCTTGATCCTGTTGGGACTGTGAAAAGAATTTCCTCTTATGGAGCTTTGCAGTACTCTTTTTGATGCTCAACAGGCTTAAAGCCTAATTACAAAATCCAGTTACTAGTAAATCGAGTTGTTCTACAAGCCAGCAGACGAATAATAGACAGCTCAAGATCTAAGTAAGATACAGAGTCCTCACTGGGAGATGGTGTTTTTTTACACACCATAAGTTGGGTGCGAATTGGGTACTAGTACAACCCCATGCATAGGATTCGCTATGCACGGGGTTGATTCCGCCACTAGATTTTAGCGCGATTAATCTACGCCAACTATATAAGATGGCACGAATTTATTATGCTAAAAACCAACGGCTGGATGAACTCCGTTCATAGAGAATCTTACACAAGGGGTTGTAGGATATTTGCTTCCCCATAAATTGTAGTATAAAATAAGGAAATTAAATCAATAGTTATCCATTCTTTTCTTTTTTTTTTGCATTTTGTTAATTTCCAAAAAAAAATTAGATCAATGGACTGTAGTGTCTTTTCTAGAATTTGGCTTGAATATAGCTCAGTGTAAAGTTGAAAGTTACGACACATTTTTCTAATTAAGGAACAGCTTAAACCATTTAAACCATTTAGCATTATTCCTTTTTCCCCATTTATTTGTGCCGTGTTTCTCATATGATTTTACTGATTTTATAAGTTCAATATTTAGCTGGTTAACAGTTCTTATTGAATTGATATACCTCTATCTATGTATCGACGTATGCATGTATGCATATCAACATTATGAAATCATGCAACGCTTGAACTGGTCTGAAGTACTCCTGTTTTCTTATGAATCAGCAATTTGAAATCCTTCTTTCTTGGAGAGAGAGGTGGAATTCGTACTTGTGATGTTACTGTCAGTAGGATTAGATTTTTTCGAAAGCCAGTGGAGTGCAAGGAATCCAGGATTGGAAAGAAGCCAATCGAAGTCCCGGCTAATGTGACCATCGCATTAAATGGGCAGGATTTGAAGGTTAAAGGCCCACTAGGAGAACTCTCGAGGACTTATCCACGTGAAGTCAAAGTTGAGCGAGAAGAATCTGGTCATTTAAAAGTCTCTAAAGCTATGGACACCAGACGAGCAAACCAAATGCACGGGCTATTCAGGTAAACCATATAAACAAACAAGATATGTTAATTTTGTTATTAGACTTTTTTTTTTCCATGCTTATATTATCAATCTTAATGTAGGGCAACATTATGTATAATATATGTCTCGTCGTTTGCTATTTTATTCTGCATCTTCATACTGTCCTTCATGCTGTGTCACCTAATAGAGTTGGCGGTCTTGATAATTAATTAATAGAATGCACAAAGCCACTATATGAAATTAGCAAATCACCATCAATAGATATATTTGGATTAAAACATCATTTGTAGCCCACATAGTTCTTTCTGTAGAGATGAGAGAGGAGAGAATGAAACAGAAAGTTAGAACTAGAACAACATTAAGTTCACTACACAGAAAAGCCTTAGGAGTGCTGAAGGCCTGACATTTAGCCTTAAGCAATGTGGTTTTTCAGGGAAAGAACCCTGTTCGCAAGGAAGTAATACTATTTGAATCTTTATATCTAACTGTTGCTCAAATTTTTTGGGCAAAATGCTTATCCTTTTTGGATTCGGCCTAATCTAATTTTTTTTTTTTTTTTTTTTTTTTTTTTTTTTTGTTTGTTTTTGGTTTTCTCGTTCCAACAGATTGCGGTGTCTGAATTGAGCAAAACCTATATATTTCTCGATCATACAATTCAAATGCTTACCAACTGAAATGAAGCTTTGTTTTTCCTGCCTAGATGCTAATGAAACCCTCCTTTTTGAAGCTTGGGCTGGTTATGAATCTTAATTTCTTTTTTCAACTTTCTTTGAAGCAAGCTAATCTTCTAACAATACAAATAAAATCACGACCTTGTACAAATTTCCTTCCCACTCAGATGTACAAGAAATCTCAGAGCTAAATGCAGTAAATCTTGATTTTATAAGTATACTTTCGGCATATCTACATTAACAAGATATCTACTGCTTATTTACCTTTTTGGAATTTGATGCATGGAAGAAGACATATGCTCACCTTTCCCCTTCCGTAAGAAAGAAAGAGGCCAAATTTTCAAGTATATTGTGCCCAACTAATTTAGTTTTTCAACCATTGAATAATGTTTTGAAAATTGTTAAAATAAATTTTTCATGAGAAAATGGAGAAAATTAGTGTTGAAAAGCTGTTTAAGATAGCTCAGCATAACAACTACAAAAATAAAAGGAGAATGGATTAATGCGAAGTGGCACAAGGGTTGAGTATTACATCCCTAGGGCCCTACCATGCCCATACAACATTGTCCGTTGGTACTGTATGGTGCTGGCATGAACGTACTACTTCACTCCTTTAGGCACTGTCAGCACAGGCAAACTATCGAGGGCCAGTACCACATCTATTGCATTATATTTCAAAGGCGATCCATAGAGAGCATTAATACATCTATTGTGTCATTTTTAAGTTCTCTTTTGTCTGTAAAATGTGGTTGGGCACTTTCCGTATTTGAGGTAACATATAATTTGCAGACGAGATGGAGATAGAATTCTATCTCATTCTGGCTGTTCTAAAAGCCTCTGAACTATGGGAAAGAAATTAGTTAACAGCGCAATTGTGAAACAAAATAGCCAAATTCAATCTCTAGTCTGCTGTTGTTAGCTAGTCAATACAAGAAGTTTGGTTGATCTTACGACGGCTCTTATCCTTTTCTCCAACAATTTTACAATGACCATTTTTCTGATCTATAAAAGTTAGGAGGAATTGTAGCATTTCTTGCTAGTGCTCAAATGCATGCAGGTCTTTATCTGTGTGTTAGGATATATGCTTATTTATCGTATGTCACGCCTCCATGCCTTACATTAGCAGTTAATTATGTTGGTGATCTTGCTTTTTCGTTAATCATACTGGAACTTAAAAACTGCAAATTGATCCCTATTTCAAAACTAAAATTTCCTCACACGGGCTATTACTCCATTTGTTATTCTTTGTCATATTTGGAATGCAGAACCCTGACAGACAACATGGTAGTTGGGGTCTCAAAGGGATTCGAGAAGCGTCTCCAACTTATCGGTGTGGGATATCGAGCAATGCTAGAAGGCAGAGACCTCGTGCTGAATCTCGGGTTCTCGCACCCAGTCCGAATGGCCATCCCGGAGGGCTTGCAAGTGAAGGTGGAGGATAACACCAGGATCGCAGTGAGTGGCTACGATAAGTGCTCCATCGGTGAGTTTGCCGCTGCAATAAGGAAATGGCGGCCCCCTGAACCATACAAGGGGAAGGGTGTGAAATATGCCGATGAGGTTGTGAGAAGAAAGGAGGGAAAAGCAGGGAAGAAGAAGTAGATATTGTTGTTGTTGGTTGCTTTACATGTTCCCTTTATTTACATACTTTTTTGATGTTATGTATTTGAAATTCTAACTGTTGCCAGAGCTTTGAGTTCTTATTGATGATAGAATATTGATTGAAAAAGATGGCTCCCTTTTTGTCTACCTTCTCATTCAATAAATAAGTCCATATACAATGCTCATCTCTCTCCTTTTACAGCTATGCAATCTAATTAAAGAAATACAATGAATATGGAAATATGCAATTACAATGAATATGAAAACTAATAAACTGTACAAAATAAACATGAGTTTTATGTGGTAACAAGCTATTTGTGGTAACAACCAGCTATATGTGGTAACATCTTCCCTCAAATTGATGCTGGGTGATCAAGAAGCATCAATTTGCCAACGAGAAATTGATAGCGCTGGCGACTGAGAGACTTGGTAAACACATCGGCTAATTGTAAGGATGTGGAAACATGTGGAAGAGAAATAGCACGAATATCTACAGCTTCCTGAATATAATGACAGTCCACTTCAATATGCTTAGTGCGCTCATGGTAGACTGGATTAGTGGCAATTTGAATAGCACTTGTGTTATCGGCATGAAGTGGAGTAGGATCATGCTGAGGAAACCCAAGCTCAGTCAACAAACTTCGAAGCCAAGTAATCTCAGAGCATGCAGCAGACATAGCGCGATATTCAGACTCCGTGGAAGATTTAGACACACGGTCTTGTTTCTTACTCTTTTATGAGATCAAAGAGTCCCCAGGAAACATGCACCAACCAGTGACAGAGCGACGTGTATAGGGACATCCCGCCCAATCAGCATCATTAAAAGCAACAAGACGCACAGGAGATCTAGCAGGAAAAAATAAACCTCGACAAGGAGAGCCATGGAGATATCGAATGATGCGGCGAACAGCCGCCAAGTGTAGATGCCGTGGAGAGTGCATAAATTGACTAACCTGCTGTACAGCAAAGGAAATATCAGGCCGAGTAATAGTCAGGTAGTTGAGGCTACCCACTAATGGGCGATACAACAAAGGATCAGAAGGTCGCTTCCCCTCATCAGCATAGTACTTAACATTCATTTCTAGAGAGTATCAACAGATGAAGAATCTTGAAGACCAAACAAAACAATCAAATCCTGAATATATTTATGTTAATGTAAGAATATGCCCGAAGAATCAGTTTGAACTTCCAAATCTAAGAAATATGTAAGATGACCAAGATCCTTCATATGAAAAGACTTTTGAAGATGCTGCTTAAGCTGAGTAATCAATAAAGAATCTGTCCCGGTAATAACAATATCATCAACATACACCAAAAGAAGAACAACTCCAGTAGATGATTTTCGAAGAAACAAGGAAGAGTCATATTGGCTTTGGACAAGCTGAAACTGAAGCAAAATAGAGCGAAACTTCTCAAACTACGCTCGAGGGGCTTGTTTTAAGCCATACAATGAACGATTCAATTTGCAAACTTCCATAGTAGAAGAGGAAAACAAACCAGGAGGAGGTGTCATGTATATATCTTCGTTGAGATCACCATGGAGAAAAGGATTTTTGACATCCAACTGTTGAAGCGGCCAGCCCTGTGAAGCTGCAATAACAAGAACTGTACAGACCGTAGTCATTTTGGCCACAGGAGCAAATGTTTCCTGATAGTTTATCCCATACTCTTGTCGATTGCCTAAGGCAATCAATCTTGCTTTATAGCGATCGAGGGTTCTATCAGAGCGAAGCTTTATTGAATAAACCCATTTACAACCAATGGGCTTAACATGAGGTGGACATTTGACAATGTCCCAAGTCTGATTATCCTGAAGAGCACGAAATTCCTCCTGCATCTCTCGCTGTCAACACTCATGCTTCACTGCTTGTGAGCAAGAAGATGGAATCGAAATGGAGGACAAAACAGCAGAAAATGATGTATGATAAGAGTCATACCGATGAGGAGGATGAGAAACTCGGGTAGATCGCCTCGGGAAAGGTGGAGCAGGAGTAGATGGCAGATCTGGCTCGGGAAGGGGCTGTAGTACACGACGTCGAGTGTAGACAAATCCAGGTTTGAACCGGTCAATGGAAGAAGACGTGTCATCAAAAGTAGGAAGAATAGCAACTTCAGGGGATGAGCTAACATGAGTTGGAAAGAAATGTTGATTTTCAAAGAAAACAATATTTCGAGAAACACGAAGCCTCTTTGAAGAAGGATCATAGCAAACAAACCCCTTATGATTAGTACTATATCCCAAAAAAGCATATTTTACAGATTGAGCAGAAAGCTTATAGCGTTCATGAGGAAGCAAATGAACAAAACACACACAACCAAAAGTATGCAAATGTCGATAGGGAGGATGCCGATGATGAAGGCGAAAATAAGGAGAGTTAAGATCTAGAGTTTGAGAAGGCAGTCGATTAATAAGATAAACTGCTGTAGATAAAGCTTCTACCCAAAAATTAGGCGGAACAGAAAATTCGAGTAACAACGTTCGAACCACTTCTAAGAGGTGACGATTCTTTCGTTCGGCCACACCATTTTGTTGAGGCGTATATGGACATGAACGCTGTGACAAAATGCCTTTTTGATTCAGAAAATCATGAAATGCATTAGTCATGTATTCTCCACCAGAATCAGATCAAAGAACCTTAACAGCAGCAGAAAATTGAGTTTCGACATACGCTAGGAAGGATTTAAAAGTTAAAAAAACTTCAAATTTAGAACGGAGAAAATAAATCCAAGTAAACTAACTATGGTCATCAATAAATGTTACAAAATATTTATACTGAGCATGAGAAATAACAGGTGCAATTCCCCATACATCACTATGAATAATATCAAAACAATTTTTCGCATGACTACCAGCAATAGGAAAATGAAGCAGTTTACTTTTTCCTAACTTACAAATAAAACAGTCAAAGGAAGCACGAGAAGAACAAAATTGATCTTTATTGCCCAATAAACTAGAAGTCAACAAATAAGACAAAATATCAGAATTGGGGTGTCCCAAACGTTTATGCCACCTTTCACTTTTATTGATAATAGTAGAAGAAGTCAAAGCAACATGATTAGGAATGGAAAGTTGGAGTGGAAACAGTCGTCCTACTTTAGGCCCCTTCGCGATCACCATCCCCGACACCTGATCCTACACACACCAACCATTGTTAAGGAATTTGTTTTGGTGTATTTCGTGAAGTGTTCTAAGTCTTGAAGATTGAAGATGAAGAATTGTGGATCACATACATCAATCTCAAGGAGAATGAATTCAAAAGGATCAGGTACGTTTAACTAAACAATTTTGGTGATCCGAATATATTCTTGTAGTTTAGAAACACTTGGAATATTTTTCAATGCATAAAAATAAAAAACTGGACAAGTTTAGTGTTCAGGATCCGGATCAGGGACATCCAGTCCGGACCCCGAACATAAGTTAGTTCATGCGGAATTTCCAGTCCGGAACAGATCCTGTGAGTCCGGACCCCGAACTATGTGTTTGGTGAAATCGCATAAACAGTCCGGATCCCGAACGTGTTTTTCTGGAAAAATTTTGTCAAAAGGCGACAGTCCGGATCCAATTATATCCAGTCCGGACCGTCGTGCGGGAAAAAGTTTGTTAAGTCAGTTTTTGATGTTTATCTCTTTCCAATTAGTTTCTAACCTATAAATAGACCCTATCATTCATCTTTTAGGGTAATCCAAGTAATCCGAAAAATCCAAAAACCGAAAAATAAATCCACATATATAGAGAAGAAAGAAAAATATGATCTAACTTATGTTTCTTCGTCTATATTGACCAATTTGATTCTAGGGTTTCAAAACTCGTTATTTCTTGTAGAATCAAATTGATGAATACTTAGATGGTGATTTCTTGTCTATTTATGATCTAAGTATTCGGCGGATTATCATCACCAATAAACAAACAACGATTTTCCAAAATCGGCGCGTGGATTCGCGTGGCCTTGTGGATTCAAGGTGCTACCGCTCTCGTGGATTCGGAGCGAGGTACGTTCGTGTGATCGAGACGTGCTATATTGGTGAAGACCGTGGATTTGGTCGGACGTCGTGGATTCGGCGTTGGACGCAAATCGTGGATTCGAGACGCGTGTGGAGCGAGCGGAGAAGATCTACTCAGAGCGTATGAAAAAGGTTGAGTCGTAGAGTTATGATATATCACCTTGTACGTGTTTAATCTTAGTGGATTTCACCGTGTTATCGGTCCCGTGGTTTTTTACTCCTGTGACGGAGTTTTCCACGTAAAATCTTGCGTACTTATTTACTTTTCCGCATTGGGTTATTTTTTACGCAACGATTTGGTGCGTTTATTGTTTACACCTTTCCCCCCCCCCCTCTAGGTGGTATTTCCCCTATTCAGATCCATTATTAACATAACCCACAAGTGGTATCAGAGAGGGAATAGGGTTTTAAACAATGGTTGAAGGTAGAAACATTAATAGACCACCGTTCTTCGATGGAACAAATTATGGCTACTGGAAAGTACGTATGAGAGCGTTCTTGATTTCCATCCGATGAACGAGTTTGGCAATCAATTGAGTTTGGATGGACATATCCTACTGAGATTATTGCCGATGATGTTCGCACCATCAAACCTATGCCGAAATGGACCAAGGAAGAAATTGATGCATCTTCTTACAACGGCAAGGGGATTAACGTTTTATTTAATGCCTTATCTCAAACTGAGTTTTCTCGCGTCTCGGCATGTGAGACCGCGAAAGAAATCTGGAATACTCTATATGTTACACATGAGGGTACAAGTTTAGTGAAGATTCAAAAACTGCAAATGCTTACAAGTAAATTTGATTCAATTCATATGGCAAAAAATGAATCTTTCACAGATTATTATACACGATTGCAAGATATCGTAAATACATGTGCTAACTTGGGAGAGAAAATTCCAGAATTGAAAGTTGTAAGAAAGATTTTGAGAACTCTTCCTGAAAGATTTCGTCCTAAGGTCGCAGCCATTGAAACAGTAAAACACCCGGACAAAATCAAAGTAGAATAATTAGTTGGTGCACTTCAAACTTATGAAATGACTTTTCCTACTAACTATTCTTCTGAAAAGTCTTCCTCTTCTTCTAAGTCTTCAGGTTTTGCATTGAAATCAACAAAGAAAAAAGACGCGGATTCATCCTCCTCAGACGCTGATGATAATTTATCAATAGAGGATTTCGAGAAACAACTTGCATTCTTGACAAGAAAATTTCGCCGAAGCTTTCGAAGGAAAAATTCAAGCAAATCATCATCCTTCGTTAAGTCCAAGAAAGGCAAAGGATTTTTAAGTTTTAAATCAAGAAAGCAAGAGGGTTCTTCAAAGGACAAGATATACTACACCAAAACTAATTTTTGCTGGCACTTTTGTGGTGGCATTTAGGAAAAAAGCCACCAAAAATAAATTTTTGCCGGCAGTTTTTTAAAAATGCCCTTAAAAAAAATTATATTTATTTTATTTAATTTATTTATTTAATCTTTAAAAAAAATTATATTAAAAATGTCCAAAAAAAATTTTTACTGGCATTTTTTTAATGACTTTTGCAAGAAATGCCACTAAAACTTAATTAATATTGGCATTTGAATTAATTGCCAGCAATTAATATGCTAAAGTCCTATCAAAATTTGGTGAACCGCCAGCAAGAGAACGCGCCATTTTTTTTTGGTGGGATTTTCTTTTCCCGCACACGACCAGAACCCACGCGCGCGCGGTTCTTCCCCCCTCCACCACCATCTCTGGCGGTTCTCTTCCCCCCTCCACCACCATCTCTGGCCCGTACCGATCGACTACTGCCCCACGCACGCGGACACCACGGCGCTCTCAGGCTGAAGATCGAAGCTCTGTGGAGCGCGCGTCTTCTCCACTACGCGCGGTGTCGACGCTCTCAGGTTCGAGCGTCTTCTACAACCACGCTCGGACCTTTGTCCAGGTTCGAGCCTCTTCTCCAACGACATTAGAAGCTCGAAGCTTTGTGGAGCATCTTCTCCAACGACATTAGAAGGTCGAAGCTCTGTGGAGCGTCTTCTCCAACGACGGTCGGAAACCAGAAGCTTTGCGATCGACTACTGCCCCACGCACGCGGACACCACGACGCTCTCAGGCTGAAGATCGAAGCTCTGTGGAGCGCGCGTCTTCTTCAGCGTGTGTATTAACGAAGAAGATGGCGAAGGGGAAGGGTTGGACGCGAGCTTATTGCGTAGGGTCGAAGGGAGGAGACGTAGAGGGAGAGGAGGGAGAGTCGGAGCGATGGGTTCGAGCGCCCCCCTCTCACCTTCCCCAATCCTCCTCAACATCGGTGAGATCTCTCTCTCTCGAGTGATCTCAATCCCTTCTCCCTTCGATTTTTCCCACAATTTTCTTTTGATTCGTCTTTTTTTGTTTTTTTGTTTTTTTCGCTTTTGATCGATCGGAAATGGTGGAAACAGGCCGTTTGTAGCGTAAAAACCCTAAATTTTTATTGCACTATGCTGTAGCTGTGACGTGTGGATCGGAGATGGACTAGGATCTCGCTAGTTAATTGTTTTAGCAAGTTATGGTGATCGTAGGTTCGTAGCTAGGGCTAGAGCAGTGTTGTTGTAGTTCTCGGCACTAGGAGCTAGGCCAATTCGCCAATTGGAGACCATCTTTAGGGCCTGGTTGGCCCTGCAGGAGAGTGCAGTGCTGTTGAATGAAGTGTTGTCTGAATAGCACGTTTAGAAGAAGTACTATCTTAAAAGATTTTACTTCGACTGATTCTCTCTGCAACAGAATTTTATGCACCAAATTGAAGCTTCTGATTTTGAGCCGCAGAATGTCATTGTTACTCCCTGCTAGTGCAAAAGCACCAGACTTTTCTATTTGTTGAACGCTTCGCTGGACGGTTACTGAAAGCAGAAGCAAAATGGGCCGAATAGACACTTAAGCAATTGAAGTGACCTTTTATTGGTCCACTTCATTTGTGGTGCGCAAAGAGCTGGAGGTGCAACTGTTGAAATCGGTATTGATAATCGGCCCGGAGTCTACTACAGTATACTTTACCTTTTCTTGTTATTGGAGGAGAGAACATGCTTCATTTTGAAAGAATTTTTAAGTCTAATGACTCCTTAAATTCGTAGCTTCCTTTGGTTTAGAGCTTACAAAAATCTGCGCAAACTGACAGGGGGCAAGAAGTATGCAACAACAATCGATACACTTACTCAGCGTGAGCCTGATTCCATGCTTGCGGCGATGTTTAGCGGCAGGCATACAATTATTCAGGACACTGAAACGGTACTGTGTATTTTTTGATGAAGTAGTAATTTCCATGTTGATCATGCTATTCTGCAGTTTGATAATCTGTTCAGTTACCTGAGTTGTGCTTGAAGCCCTCATTTTCACTTGAGTTCTTGTTCCGTCGTTCTTAATACTATATTCATGGTGAGAAAATAGGACTTTATCTTAACATTGAACATAGTAAAATGTTTTCATTAAATTGGTAAATCTGTTTTTTATATTTGAAATGCTAGTGGAATGTGCATATTTGTTTCTGAAATTTTCTAAGTAGAGTTCCCTAAACGAGTTGAATTTGTGTTGTGAAACCTAGTAACTTGGACCAGAGTTCAACTATACACAAGTCAAAACCAATTCAAACCACTAATAAAAGGTTAGGGCCACTGGTGCATTTTACCTTCATGCATATTGATATCTTCTGTTGTTTGGAACTTACCTCAGCGTACCTCTTAACAGTATTAGCAACACTTGATAGATAGAGTAGTGCTGAAAGTTCCATAATGGTCTTAAATATGTATGAGAAGATACTTTGATGTTCGGTATGCGGTGCTTCCAAATGACAATAATATATCACAAATACTTGTGCTTTTGCAGTATGTGACTCAATCTCTTGATCCATGGACAATAAGATCATGCAGGCTTTAGCTCTTATACTTCGACGCCTCCCTTTCCTGGATCGTTCTGCATAATTATTCTTTTGTTCTTGGTGGGACTTTATGGATATTTAAGCATCATCTTCTTTCTCATGAAAAGTTTCTGCACCATTTTGGCAAGAATTTCCTTTTATCTTGTGATGTCTTTACATGACAAAGTCATCTTATTCCTTTCATTATCCATGTTTTGCTATTGCCTGCCCGCTGATCCTTATTCTATGTTCTATAATGCTTTTTTTTTCACTGAATGTTTGCCTTTTAATGCTCTTATATAGCTTATGACTTCCTATCTAGCTGCTCTTGTGGAGATTATTTGGTTCATCCTTTTATTGTTTGATCATGCTGATATTTTGCAGGGAATGATATTTGTTGATAGGGATGGGAAGCATTTCAGGCATATTCTCAATTGGCTGAGAGATGGTGTAGTTCCCACACTCCAAGAATCAGAATACCATGAATTATTGCGAGAGGCAGAATACTATCAATTACTTGTAAATGACATTCTCCATGGTTGTCACAGAGTTTAAATAAAAAAATTCCTGATTTCAGTGCTGACGTGACTGGTGTTAGTGAGTTATATCAATGTCCTGTTTCTTTGCATGATTAAATACTGTTTAGCAATCCATGAGCATCAACAGAGAATGTAGTAGGGCAATATCAGTCCACTTAACCTACCCAAAGGGATAAAATCACGGAAAGATTATGATTCACCCGGTGCACCTTATAAGTGGAAACACAGAGGATTACACAGCCATAGGTATTAGACACCTGGAGTTTGTTATTTCAGTTGCATATAATAAATACATTTATATGTCTGTTTGTGCAATATATGTTAGTTGGTTGGTTTTGCAAGTTCTCACCTCTTTGTCATCAAATTGACTAGTTTGGAGTTCAGAGAGTTAGCTAACTCTGTGATTTATCATATAAATTTATCTCTTGAACATATGCATGTTGAAGTCCTATTGTACCTTGTCGGAAGTAGTTGTAGAAGTTTGAATGACATGATGAATAAGTGCAAGGATGGGTGACTCGTCTGTCATTTTTCCATCTTCATTATATTAATAGAACGATCCCCTGATTTGACCAGTCTAGTAAACGATGGAAGCGTGCTAGTTCATGTGTCGGCATTTATTTGATATGTTGCAAGTGTCTATTTCCTCTGTTTTGCTTCATGTTATGAGGGTCTACCTGGTATTTTTTTTATTTTAGCTAAGGTGGATCGGTGTTCATCAATTCACTACTGTTGCTGCTATTGAATTTTGCAGGGGTTAGTTGACTATATAAAAGCAAATATGAATAAGAAGAAAGATGAAGATACTTCAAAACCTGAGTTGACACGAACAGACATTATCAAATGCATCCAGAATGAAAGAGTTCGATTTCGTGGTCTGAATCTTTCTCGTCTGGATCTCTCTAAGCTTGTAAGCTCTTAGAGTTGGCTAATTAGAGAACTCCTTTAACTTTTCAGAATAAACATGTCTATTTAAAGTTGCCAATTCCAAATTTTGGTAAAATTTTCTTCTACTACGGTGCCACATTATAGTGTTTACATCCCCTAAGTGGAATTGCTATTAACAGATGCAATTTTGGTAGAGGCATATCACATTCATTGATTTTGATTATATTGAATTTGACTAGATTCAATGAATCTATATGTCTCTGTCAAGAAATGTATCGGTGATATCACTTACCTTAGGAAAGGACATATGAGTAAATTTAGCATTCTATTCTTGTGATCTGCAGGACCTGTCATTTGTTGACTTCAGTTATGCATGCATTGAGAAAACCAACTTTTCATGCGCTAACCTTCAGAAGGCTAAGTTTGGGGTAGGATATGTTTATTTGATTCTGCAGCAAATAATGCTTTAAATTTTACTACCCATTTTTCGGATGAAATTCCTTCGCTTAAGAAGAGTTTTTCTTGGTGTCTACCTTTTGTACTAACCTAGAATTAATACCACATTCCTTGTATCTTTGGAAGTACAATCAACTGACCACAATAACTCTTGCTGACTAATACTGTTCAACCTATTTATTGCTAATGAAACAAAAACAAAACTATTTTTTCTGGTAATTTATGTACTACATTAATATTTGGAAATATTCTAACTGTATTTGTTTAACAGGATGTGAAAGCAGAAGGTTCTATCTTCCAAGATGCTATTTTGCGTGAGTAAGATACTTCATCATTGCTACAGTGATCTGTGCTTCTATATAGAATATGTGTAACTTTGAGTATCTTTTACATTCTGTTATATCATCATAAGACCGGTTAATGCTTCATCCTTTCTATAGAGGAAAAAGAATAGAAAAGGCAAGAAAACAGTGTATGCCATTTTTATTCTCAGACGGTAACTCAGCCTACTTATAATAATTAGTCTTATATGAAGCCGCATTATACATTTGTTTTTTCTGTTTCTTAAAGCCTTCTGATTGTCTTCATGGCGTAATTTCAAGTCTTATTGAGAAAACCTGTTTTTCTTCCACCTGGTGCCTACATATAATGATGTGTCAAGGCACCCTGCATGATGATGGTCTTTGTATAAGTACTATAGATTCCATAATGACACTCATGGTACGTAACTGCATTTACAATTTTACAGTCAATCAATATTTTAGTCAAGTTCTCTAATGGTCATTATTTTGTATTATATTTCAAATTGCACTAATCGAAATCCATGTCAACTTTTTTTCTCTCTTCTTTTTTCCACATCAAATTTGGCAATGCAAGTCCTTAATTTTCTGTGCCATCAATAACAGATGTGAATTTATTGGAGCGAATCTTCGTGGAGCTATATTAGATAGGGCGAATCTTCAGAGTGCAAACTTGCAAGGTCATTTCTTTAATAAAAAATAATGAGCTTCGGCTATTTTTTCTTTTTCATGCTGTTTATTCAAATTATATACATTTGTAATATTCGTTGTGATTCTGTGATGTTCTTACGGCTCTATATTCATGACTGACAGTTATATCCAAACAATATTTATTTTGCAGATGCATGCTTAAAAGAATGTAGCTTTTGTGAAGCAGATCTTCGATCGGCGCATTTGCAGGTTAACGGAGTTTTATTGGTTTCATATAGTTTGTTCTGTTATGGGCAGCAATACATTATGGCATTCCTCATATGTCAGATGACTGCCTATCTTTATGGCAATTGCATATTTACTATTGCTTCTTTTTAAACTGACCGACTTGACTTGTACTAACTAACCAAAAAATACTTATACTAACTAACCGAAAACTGCCTTATGATATCATGGATTTTACCATCGCAAAAAAAAAATGATGAATTTCATCAGGTATATTATAGTTTTTGCAAGTGGATGACTCCATTATTATCGGTGCTTCAATGACTTCCAAAAAAGTTTTAAACTAGTTGCTCAGTTATCATGGTTTCTGATTTCAATCATCTAACGTACAGTACTCCATGATTAACATGCATATATGGGAAATTAAGGAAAGAGTCATATCACTTAGTTGTTTTCAAGAGTTGGAACATGAATCAAGGATAAATTTTGGCATCATTTTCCCTTTGTGCTGAGCAGCAGCAGCTTGTGCTGCTGCTTGAGCAGCAGCATCAGCAGCTGCTGCTTGAGCAGCAGCTGTTTGAGCAGCAGCTTCTGCTGCTGCTGCTCAAGCAGCAGCACAAGCGGGTAGGTAGCTGCTTGACAATTTGAGCAGCAGCAGGTAGCTGCTTGACAATTTTTTTAGGAATTAGGTTGGAATTGAGAGTTTTTGAAGCTTTAAATTGCAAAGCTTAAGTCCCCGTTCGCCGAATTTGCAAAATGGCGAAATGCGGCGAAATGACCTGTACTATATTTTAAATATGATTACAGTCGAGTTCGGTGCGTTTCGGACCGACGCGAAATGCATCGGGTCGAAAAGTGAGTTGAAGTTCAAGGAATTAGCGAATTTCAGAAATTCTGATTTTTGTTATCGGCAAGCTCTTTTCATCTGCGTTTTGCCGCCAACTGGAAAATCGAAATTGTAATTTTTCTTCTTCCCTTTATTCTACAAATTTTTCTTAAACTCCCCACGATTTATTTTAAATTTTTGGCCTGCTCTAAGCCCTCGGAATAGGGCTCCGAAAAAGCTTGGCGATAAACTGCATCAGCAAAAACTGCAGTTTCAGAATTCTTAAAGCATTTTGCTTCGCTTCGTTCTCCTATTTTCTTTCAATTTCTCACCTTGGCACTTCATCCCTTTTAATCAGCAGACTTTTCTGAGACACCTCACGATTTCTTTTTAATTTTTTGACTACTCTAAGTCTTCAAAATAGGGCCTCGAAAAAGCTTGCCGATAATAAAAATCAGAATTTCTGAAATTCGCTAAGTCCTTGAACTTCAACTCACTTTTCGACCCGATGCACTTCGCGTCGGTCCGAAACGCACCGAACTCGACTGTAATCATATTTAAAATATGTTACTGGTCATTTCGCCGCATTTCGTCATTTTGCAAATTCGGCGAACGGGGACTTAAGCTTTGCAATTTAAAGCTTCAAAAACTCTCAATTCCAACTCACTTTTCGACTCGACGGCTTTTGCATCGATTCGAAATTTCTTCTTTTCTCAAGCAGCCAGCAGCAAAGGATTAAAAAAAGAGGACAAGGGATCAATTGTGTGCAATCTACACATAAGGTTATGTTTGGAAACAAAGAGGATAAGGGATCTAGTAGTAGTGCGGCTTTTTGATTCCTTGTTTGCTTCTTCCTAATAAAGATAAGTTTCTTCACAAGCGACTCAACATAAAAGACTCAACATGAGTTTCTTCACAAGCCACCAGCAAAGGATTAAAAAAAAAAATCCTGTTAGAAATTGGCCATAAAAGACGAAGCTTGATTGAGTCTTTGATAAAAAACAAAATATAGTATCGAAAGTAATGATCGACCTTTTTTTTTATAAGTGCTGTCGATCTAAGCCTTTTTTTTTTATGGGTTCTTTTCATTATTTGTAAAAAGTAAAAATATATAATGATTCGATATTTATTTGTTCTGTGTGTTGAATGTGGAAATGATTAGGTTCTTTTCTTAGAATTTTATCTTCTCATATAGATTGAAAATAGTATGCTAATTAAATCTTTTTGTTGTTTCACAGTCGCTTAATAGATTTTTTTTTTTTCTAATGCAGGTTTGATTAAGTTAAGGAGAAGTAATCTGGTGACTAATTGCAATGTCGATCTCCTCCTTTCCTTCATTTTGTATATGACTCAAATATGTACTATTTGAAGTATATATGCCGATATAATTTTGTTGTTGCAATTAATTAAATTGATGGTATTTTTTGTCTATTATGGATGTTGATTAGATGATATATACTTGAAATTTTATAAATTGATGGTATTTTTTGTCTATTATGGATGTTGATTAGATGATATATACTTGAAATTTTATAAATTGATGGTATTTTGCCTATGATCGACTAAAATTTATTGTGCTTAATTGTAATCATTTGCATGTTTTTAAATATCTTTTCAAAATTTTCTGTGTTGATATAAAATAATTATTTTACCTAATTAAACTATTATTTTATTGCTAATTATAAAAATGAATAAAAAATTCTCTTTTTGCCGGCATTTCTTTTTGTTAGGATATAAATTTTATTGCCGACACTTTTAATTCTATTTGCCGACACTTTTTTGTTGGGATAATTAATTCGAAAAACTATAATTTTAAAATTATTTTGGCACTTATAAGTGCCATTAAAAATAATAGAGGTCGGCGGTTTTGAGTGCCGGGAAATGATTGTTTTCCTGGCACTTTTGAGTGCCACTAAAAAGGGATATGCTGGCGGTTTGGAGTGCCGATACAGATCGTTTTCCTGGCTTGAAGTGCCGATACAGATCGTTTTCCTGGCACTTTTGAGTGCCACTAAAAAGGGATATGCTGGCGGTTTGGAGTGCCGGAACAGATTGTTTTCCTGGCACTTGTAAGTGCCACTAAAATGGGATATGCTGGCGGTTTGGAGTGCCGGAATAGATCGTTTTGCTGGCACTTGTAAGTGCCACTAAAATGGGATATGCTGGCGGTTGAAATGGGATATGCTGGCGGTTGAAAGTGCCGGCTGTACCTTCTATGCCGGCGGTTTGATATAAGTGCCGGTAAAAGAATTGCCGACGGAGTTTTAGCCGGCACTTTTGACTGCCACAAAAAAATGTCGGGAAAAATAATTACCGGCACTTTTTTGATGTTTCCCGGCAGTTTAAAGTGCCGCTAAAAGCCAGTATTTGCAAACATAATTTTTTTATATAAGAACCAAATGGCCTATAGCCATCAAATCGATCTTATAGAAAATACTGCGTTATCCATCAAATTGATCACTGTAATACGGCATTACCCACCAAATCGATATAATAGAAAAAAATCCAGGAATAGTCTAACATATATGAATGTACATTTTCTATGGAAAGACCTACAATTTTAGAATTTTTCTCTTCCATCTAAATCAAAAGAAAAATTAAATATACATGATTAATTCAAAATAAAACTCAAAATTGGAAAAGAAATCAGAATAAATGGGAATTGGAAATAGAACAGCGGACCCTCCTCATATGTTAGTTTAGTGTAGCAAAGCGATCCAAATTGAAATGGCATTCATACTTTTTATTGTTTGGTTGGGAGAGAAAATTAATGTGCTACCAATATATTAATTTAAAAAATATTCATATTCAAATTTTTAATATTGAAATTAATTTAGAATTTATTGTAATATACTGAAACTTTACAAATTATTACGATCTAATATAAAATATCTCACAATGCCATTTGAGAAGTTTTAGAAGAGTTTGAGATGAGTAAAAATTATTTTGGTGTGAAAAACGAAATTCCTAAGCTAACTTGTAGTTTGGGCCAATTCTCGTTTCAGTACCCACTATGATCACTTTGAAAATATATTTTGTTGACCGAGTTCGATCGTCGATCGGCCCCGGGTTGGTTGACCCTCTGGATGTGATACGCCGCATGCCAATGGATCAAGCGATCGGACCGAGAAGGAATCCGCTTGATCAGGTTCTTCTCAATCAAACTCTCGCGAGTTGTGTTGGAGGGAAGATCACCAACCTTCAAACATTGCTCCGAACCTCTGGTCTGTGCCTTCTCTCTCTGAAGATCCCTCCTGGAGCAGCGCTATCGCCGAAGAAGGCCGAGAAGCCTGTGTTGCATCACAGACTCGCCGGAGCCGTATTTTGGCCGGACTCGTGTGCTTGCTTCATCCAACCATTGAAGCTTTGCTCCAAGGGTTGGATCAGCTCCTGCTGACCTTCTGGAAGACCCCCACGAAGTCTCAGCCTCTCTGTTCTTGTATTGAAGCCTCACGGTGAAGTCCTAGTTCTGGGTCTTTTTGCATTGGGCCAAACTTTGCCGTCGGGCGCCACCGTCGCTCCCCTACCCCGGCAAACGCCCTGGTGAGCTTCCCCTCACCATGACAACCCCTCTGATGCCCTTGTTTGAACCTTTGAGCCTTTGTTTTAGATTTCACCATTAATGCCTCAAGGTTGGCCGCAAACCTTGGCTCCGACCAATCATTGCTCTTCGGCGCTAGCACTGGACTTGGTGGAGCTCCTAACACCATCTGGGATCTCACCTAGCTGCTTCTTGCCCATTGGTGGAGTTCCCTGCAAGCTCAGCCAACCCGAACCTTGGTGCAATTTGGTTGGGCCAAGGTTGCTCCGGCGGTGTTGTGAGGATACCGCGATAGTACCGTCCCGTGATAGCTGCTCATTCTAGATCTATTTCCAGTTCATTTACATTATGATTATGACTTTAGTAGTTGTTTGGATTATCTATAGTTGAATATTTAAATGGTTATATTTATGTTTATGTAGTAAACTCTGAATGCAAATGATGATTATTGTACTTGCCTAACCGAACGTGTATAGGGGAGATTCCGTCCGATGATTATTTACACTTGCCTAGCCGAGCATGTATAGGAGAGACTCTATCCGTTTAGATCGAAAATCTTCTATGCACGGGCGGATCTAGTCGCGTCATGGGGTTATG
Source organism: Tillandsia fasciculata (assembly GCA_029168755.2). Taxonomy (NCBI): domain Eukaryota; kingdom Viridiplantae; phylum Streptophyta; class Magnoliopsida; order Poales; family Bromeliaceae; genus Tillandsia; species Tillandsia fasciculata. The sequence goes on from CM054945.1 coordinate 3,094,816, forward strand.
TTTCGAGCTCTAATTTTGAAAAAATAATAATAATAATAATAATAATAATAATAATAATAATGGTTTGCTTTTGAAAATCTGGGACGGGATATTTTTTATGTTTTAAAATTTTTATCTTTAAAAATTTACAAAGTTAAAATATTCTAAATTATTTTAACTATTAGAAAGCTATTATGGCTAAAAAATTTAAAGTTTTTAATTTTTTTTCTAAAAAACTTAAAACTTAAAAATATTTATGCAAAAAATTAAATTTTAAAAATTATTTGAATAAAAATTTGAAAAATTTATAAATCTTTAAAAATTATTTGGCCAAAACTTAAAAAATTAGATTTAAAATTTTTTTTGATAAAATTGTAAAAATTCATAAAATATTTGGACAATTTTAAATTAAAACTATCTTTTTTATTTCTCTTTTTTAGACCTAGACCTAGGTCTAGCTCCCTTGGGAGTTGGAAAAAGTGGCCCAAGGCCCAAGGAAAGCGTGGGTTTTGGAGTCGGGCCATGTTGGCCCAGCAAAGGCGGGACCGTTCGCAGCCCCGACCATCAACCGAGTACTGTCCAGGCCCATTCCGGTCAATGCCGTTCTGAGCCCACGAGTCTAATACAGTCTGATCTATCTGGTTCCATCCCACTCTATTTTTATTATTTTTTTTTAGGGTTAATTGCATACATGTCCCTCCAAATATATCGAATTGCAAATATATCCCTGCAAAATTTAACTTTTCATATTTATCCCTTCAAAAATCTACCGTTATTCAAATATGCCCCTACCGTCCATCTCTGTTAAAAAAGTTGATTTAACCCTAGATTAAATACTTAACCTTGGTTAGATTAAATATTGAATTTACATATTTACCCTTTCCATATTATACCTTAAAAAAAAAATTTAAAAAAAAGGAAAAAAAAAAGGATTATTTTGATGATAGAATTTTATGATTTTTGGAGAGGGACATTTTTGTAACAAGTATAATGGTATTGCTTTTGGAGGGATATATTTGTAAGGGGGCAAAAAAGTCATTTCACATCGAATCTGTTAAAAAATAAACAGATTCCAAATGGGGATTAACCAGAGGGACATATTTGAAGAACTTTGGATTTTTGAAGGAATAAATATGAAAAGTTAAATTTTGCAGGGATATATTTGCAATTCGACATATTTGGAGGGACATGTATGCAATTAATCCTATTTTTTATATATCCTATCTTTCATAAAGTAGATCAATAGGCCTCTCACCTAAATTGAATGTCATTTATATAATTCTAGAAGATCTTTTTACTCTTTCTATTTTGTGATCCTCGATTGTGATGAGATCAAGGATTAAAGTGCCGCCCGTGCCGGGCCGGCACGGGCGGCACGTACCGTGCCCCTCAAAGAGGGGCACGGTACAGGGGGGGTCTCGGACCCCCCCCGTCTCGAACGATACCCCCAGGGTATCGCTCGAGACAGAGCGATACCCTGGTGGGTATCGCGTGCCGTGCCGGCCCGTGCCGGCCGGCACGGCCCGTTTTCCTCTTTTTTTTTTTTTTTTTTTTTTTTTTTTTTTTCTTTTCTTTTTCTTTAGATTTTTTTCTGTATTTTTTAAAATAGGCATAGTTAGGTGGTTTTTTTTTTTTTTTTTTTTTTTTTTTTTAGTCACATGTGTACAGTTTCTAGGGCAAATAAAAGAGAAATTAGGATTTTTTCTTAGCGGATCGGATCCGTACCGCGGGGGGCTCCGCCCCCCGCATCCACAAAATTTCAAAGTCGCACCACGAAGCCGTCGGCGAACCTGAATCATAATATCGAAGCGATTCTGATTTTGAGTCACAACTAACAAGTATGTTAATTGGTGAGTGTAGTAAGCTATATATAGTTAATATTCATAATTTTTATTCTCTATGAGATATAGTTATTTCTATTCTCTATGAGATATAGTTATTTCTATTTAGAATTTATTTATTATATTATTATTTCTATTCTCTATGAGATATAGTTGTACTTTATATATTAAAAATAATTATCAGTATGTCAATTGGTAAGTGTAGTAAGCTATATATAGTCAATATTCATAATTTTTTGACTAAACAGTTCAAAACAATATTATAAAATCTTATTGGGAACAAAAAAAACAAAAAAAAGCCGTGCCAGAGCGTGCCACTGGGAGGTCATGCGTATCCATCGGCACGCAAGCGTGCCACGTGTCGGCACGGGAGCGTGCCGGTACCGTACCGTGCCAGGCGGCGAGCGGCACGCCCCCGTGCCACGGCACTTCGAACCTTGGATGAGATCCAGCGATTCGGTTACAAAGGAATCTGCTCAACTAGGTTCTCTTTTAATGATAAGTCGTGGATTGAGTTGGTAGAAACTAAAGTCAAACTAATTATTTTTCATCAAACAAAGCATTTGAAAGTTACAAGGGGAATAAAACTAGGGCTCAAATTAGAAGAAACTAAAGGCTAAAAACTCTAAAAAATTATAAATGTTGGGAATGGAAAAAAAGAAGATTAAAAGCAATAGCCTTTGTTCCAAAAAAAAGACCTCTATTACAAACAACTTCTTGTTATCTATAAACTTTCTGGCATTCTTTTAGGCTCCGTTTGGTAACGGAAATAAGGGGGAATATCCCCCTTATTCCCGTATCTATTCCCAAACGGGAACCGGAAAAGCAGGAATTGAAATTCCTGCTTTTCCGGTTTTAGGGGGATGGGGGTGGGAATTCGGATTCCCACCCCGACCTGGAATCCGCTGGAATTGCGTTTTGGGCACGAGCATCGAGGCAGTCTTCTCCATCCCCTTCTTCTCCACCGAGCTTGCTTCACCCATTTCTTCTCCCATCTAGCTTCACCCTCTCCGCGCCTTCTTCTTCTCCGATCTAGCTTCACCCTCTCCGCGCCTTCTTCTTCTCCGATCTAGCTTCCCCTCGCCTTCTTCTTCTCCGATCTAGCTTCACCCTCTCCGCGCCTTCTTCTTCTCTGATCTAGCATCCCCTCGCCTTCTTCTTCTCCGATCTAGCTTCACCCTCGCGGCCCCCCTGCGCCCGATCTAGCATCTCCGTGGCGCCGCGGCCCCTCTCCGGCCACCGAAGAACCCCAACTCCCGCCGCGCCCCTCTGCGGCCCCTCTCCTCCGCGCCGCGTCCCTCTGCGGCCCCTCTCCACGCCGCGCCCCTCTGCGTCCCTCTGCGGCACCCCGCTCCTCGTCGCCACCCCCTCTGCGGCTACCCCGTCCGCGGCCCCTCTGCGGCCCCTCTCCGCGGCGCGCCCCTCTGCGGCCCCTCTCCGCGGCGCGCCCCTCTGCGGCCCCTCTCCTCCGCGCCAACCCCCTCTGCGGCCCCTCTCCGCGGCGCGCCCCTCTACGGCCCCTCTCCGCGGCGCGCCCCTCTGCGGCCCCTCTCCTCCGCGCCAACCCCCTCTGCGGCCCCTCTCCGCGCCGCGCCCCTCTGCGGCCCCTCTCCGCACCGCACCCCTCTGCGGCCCCTCACCGCGTCGCGGCCCGTCTGCAGCCCTTCTGCGGCCCCTCTCCGCACCGCGCCCCTCTGCGGCACCTCACCGCGCCGCGGCCCCTCTGCGGCCCCTCTACGGCAACCTCTTCGCTGCGTCCCCTCTCCGCGTCGCCACCCCCTCTGCGGCCCCTCTTGCTTCTTAACAGGTTCTGATTCTTTTTCACAAAGGTATGCCCCCTATGAGTGCCTTATTCAGTGCTTCGATTCATCATGTTTTAATGTTGATGGCATAATGTGTGCATGTCATTGCCATAATATGTGCTGGTTCTCATGTTATTGCCAATTTGGTAGATTTGCCTGTTAGCAGTGTGTTCCAATGTTGTTGCATGTCATTGCCATAAGCTATGTTTGGGTGTTGGTTGTCACCTTGTTGCCAGCATATGTGATGTTTGTGTGTATGAGGCCTATTCCCTGTTGCCATTTTTTATGACATGTGTGAGTATGCAGCCTATCCCCTGTAGCTTCAGATATGGACGATGATGACGATTGCCATAGGTATTTGATGGATTGGCATGTATTTACTGCACCCCCATACCAATTGGCAATCAATTGAGTCAAAAAATATTTTATATAAATTATAAACAATCGGGTGATAGGCATTATACACACGAACAACACATAATTGCAACATGATGACAACCAGCACACATTATGCCAACAACCTCGCAACAGGGTTTCCACCAGCACAAATCAAACTGGGCATACAAATATTAGCGGAAAATTGTCTTTGTTGGACAATTGCGAACATTAATAAGGACGATGATGACGATTGCCATAAGTATCTGATGGACGGCCACTGGCTTTAAAAGCCAATGCAACTCCATACTATGTGGCAATCAATTGAGTCCAATACTTAATTACAATTTCCCTCTATTTCTACTTTATTTATTGGTATCAATGTGCCTTCAAATACATTATATAACTCTTATTCCAGATGCGTCCCGCCAAGAAACACGCTAAGCATCAAGCAAGAAAAAGTGTGGCTTTCGACCCACTTTCTAATTTCGTAGCATCTCAGGAGGGTCCTTCTGGGCAGCGTGCCCAACCTCAGACCCGAACACATAATTGGACTGAGAATATGGACGCAATATTCATGTCTTTGCTCACTGAAGAGCATACACTAGGAAATTATGTGAATGGGTCGTTCACTACAGTAGCGTGGGTTCGAATCAATGCGGCATTCAATGCTAGGACCAATTTACAACTCACGAAGGAGCAATTAAAAAATCGGCTAAAAGTTTTAAAACGGTCATTCAGTCTTTATAACTATTTAGCCAACAAGAGTGGATGGGGTTGGGATTGTATCCACAATATCCCGACACCTGGTGATCCAACCGACTGGGATGCTGTCATAGCGGTATTGACCCTATCTTGTAAATCATAAAATTTGTTCGACACAATTGTTTCGCGTAATATATGAATAAGTGACATTATACATATCTTATTCCTATTCAACAGGAAAATCCATCATATGCAAGATGTCGAGATAGGCCATTTCCGCCATATAAGGATATCGAATTCTTGACAGAAAAAACCACGGCCACTGGCCGATATGGATTTGCATCCAGTATGCCTGCAGCCCAACCAGTTGAGAGTTCATCCTCATCGTCCCCTGGTGAGGATGATACAAATCTTGGAATAAGAATGTCGGCTTTTAATATCTCACAAAATCCATTTGAAGCAGGTGCTTCTGAAGCGCCTCAATATGCAAATATAGGGGCGACGCAAACCTCCGACTACCCATCTTCAACTCCTGACATCCCCAATGTCGAAGGTAGTGCAAGCGGGAGCGGGCATAGCTCAGGAAGCAAACGACCACGCTCTCCACTACCCACAAACCCTCAACCCAAACCTACCGCGTCCTCTGGGGAACGCCGCCGCAAACCAGATGCCAGTATTAGTGTAATATCTGAACTTGTTGATCTAGGCAAGCAAAAACTTGAACTGGCCTGTGAAATGTATCAGTATGAAAAGGCCAGCAAAAGTAGTATTCCAACAATTTCCATTTGCATGAGCCGAGTCTATGCGATGCCAGGCATGACTCCAAAAAAAGCGCTGTGTGCAGGGAAAGCACTCAAAGATCTTAATAATCGTGAACTGTTTATGACAATGATCGACGAGATGGCAATAATGTGGGTTGAGCGTCAAGTGGCAAGCCAATCGTCTGTATATAGGCCATTTTTTTCTGGACACTAGTTTTTGTTTTTAATGTGTATGACTTTGTTTGAATGCTGTTAGATGTACTTTTTAATCATCATGTAATATGCTCATAAGACATTTCAATTATGTTTGAATGCTGTTAGATGTACTTTTTAATCATCATGTAATATGCTCAGAAGACATTTCAATTTGGTTTGAATGCTGTTAGATGTACTCTTTAATCACCGACTATATTAACAAGCATGCTTGAATTACTGTTATATTACAACGTCATATGTTGCGCTTGTCAATGTTGAATATATATTGTACTTACAGCATTAATGGGTGATTCGAATCATGGTCATGTGTTTTCCTCCAAAATCAATACCATAATAAGGGAGCTTTTAGATGATGATGACGACTATTGGGATGAGGTATTAGCGATGTTGGTTCAGCAAGGTTACTTTACATCTACCCATACTGTCGACAAGCAACCGTGTCGAACCCGCCCATTCACAGGGCACCAGGTGATATGTGATATATTGAATGGCCATCCTGACCGTGGGTACGACCAGTTTCGAATGCGAACAACGACTTTCATCGCACTTCGCGATGAGCTAGTCCAAAAGGGATTGTTACAAAACACACGCCATATGACAATTGAGGAACAGTTGGGAATTTTTATGTTTTGTGTTGGACATGGGGTGACTAATAGGGTAATCGCTGAAACATTTCAACATTCGGGTGAAATTATCAGTCGACATTTCAACAATGTGCTTCGGGCGATTGTGACGTTGAAAGACGATTACATAACACTTCTGGCGAATAATGTGTCGGTTGCTGCCCGAATTAGAGATAATGTCAATTTTCACCCATTCAAGGTATGTATGCTTTTATATTTTTTAGTTCACTTATTTATATGTCACCAGTGTTCATTATAATAATTGCCTGCATGTTGTTTCATGTTTATTGCCAGAATGCAATTGGTGCAATTGATGGGACACATCTTCCGGTGGTTGTCAGCAAGACCAAGCAATCGAAATTCCGGAATCGCAAAGGATTTACTTCGCAAAACATGATGGCTGCAGTATCCTTTGACCACCACTTTCTATTTGTCTGCACTGGTTGGGAGGGATCTGCAGCTGACATGAGAGTACTCCGATGGGCATGCGAAACTGGAGGATTCACTGTGCCTGAAGGTATATTGTACACATCAATTTTTATTTTGCATTTCTTTAATGATGGGGAATATAGATTTTAACGTTGTAAATGTTGTGTAAAATCTATAGGCAAATATTATTTGGTAGATTCTGGCTATGCAAATACAGACAGATTTCTTGCACCATATCGGGGGGAGCGTTACCATATTAGCCAATTTAAGGGAAACACACGAGGTCGCACTCATCGAAGTCCGCGCGACCTATATAATCATCGACATGCACAGTTGAGAAATGTGGTGGAGAAAACATTCGGTATTTTAAAAAAATGGTTCAAGATCTTGACTGTTGCAACACCCTTTCCATATAAAGTCCAATGCCAGATTGCGATGGCATGTTGTGTTATACATAATTTTATTCGACGACACTCCGGTGCGGATGCCATATTTAACGATGTGATAGAGGAAGAACCAAATGTAGAATTAGATGTCGAGAAAACGGTTCATAGTGTTGGTACTACTGAGTCACACAGAGGCGACGCGTTGCGCACATTTATAACAGACGAGTTATGGAATAATCGCAGTTAGTTATATATTTGATTGCAATGTAAGAAATGTGTAATATATGTGATTGTATGATTACAATGTGATTGTAAAGTTATGTATGAACTGCATTATGTAAAGGACTTTTCTTATATGTGTATTGAACTGAATTATGATTACAATGGGATTGTATGTAAAGGACTTTTTCTTATGTGTATTGAACTGAATTATCATTACAATGGGATTGTATGTAATGGACTTTTCTGATGTGTATTGAACTGAAATATGATTACAATGGGATTGTATGTAAATGACTTATTATTTTTTGATCTTTATGACCATAATGGACTGAATTGTATGTGATTGAATCTGGTAATTATTATGTTGGTCCTATAAATGGGGCAATTTTTGTTAGTGTAACGTCATTATTTCACACATTTGTTTGGATCAGTATTTACTTGATATCTGCTCATGACATTCTGTTTTGATTTTATTTAACATCCAGATAGTTTTGTATTGGTATATTGACTTGTGTATAATTATTGTCTGAATTTTATTAACTTTTTTTATTTACTATTTGACCCTTTATGATAAATTTAAAAAATTAAAAAATTATGCTATTAATCAACCTTATAATAAATTTATATTAATATTCAAAAAGTATAAAAATATTTAAAAATATTTAAGAATGATACAAAATTTTAAAAAAAAAAAATTAAAATTTGCTTATCTATTGATTAATGATTTTAAAATGATAAACAATCAAACATTTTAAATATTTTAATATATAATTTTCTATAATTTTTAACTACTTTTATTTATTTATTATATATTTTTAAATATTTTTTACAAATTTAAATAATATTTTAAATTTATTATTAGGTTGATTAATATAATAAATTATTTTATTTATAATTTATATCATAAAGGGCAAAATAGTCAATAGCAAATTTATCACTTATCAATTCTTCTTATTCCTCTATACTCAACCAAACACAATTTTTTCCTATTCATCTTATTCTCCTTATTCCTATATAATTTACCAAACACAATTTTCTTTAATCCCGGTATAACTCATAAACCCAACCAAACGCAAATTTACACTAATTCCTGCTAATACCAGAATCTATACCTATTCCCGGTATAACAAAATTTTTCTTATTCCGAACCAAACGCTACCTTAGTTAACCTGCGATTATTGAATAGTTCACTTTATGGAGAATACTCTGGCAACTTCTTTTTCAATTATAAAGCTGATACCTCGTCTCAACCGTTTTCACTCAAAGTCCATTTATCTTCGGATTTTCTTTTCCAGCTTTTGGCGTACCAAATGTCATCTTCTTATTCGATCACGTCAGCCGAATCGAGTATTAATTGGCATCATATTTTTTATGCCAACAAAATGATTAAAAATAAAAAATAAAAAGAATAGAATGGAGAGAAGCTTGGATTTTTTTTTTTTTTTTTTTTTTTTTTTTATGATGCTATTATTGCTATCCAGAGAATTTTTTTTTTTTTAAAAAAAAAAAAAATAGGCTTGCAAGCCCGATATTTTGTGAGACCCGCTGCCACTTTTTTTCACTAATCTTCTATGTCTTACAGTGGGCCCACTATTGTATTAGCCTACATCCTTTTTATTGACCCTACTTTGAGGTCAACTGGCCCCAATGTTCGGTCAAAGAACCAATCAACGAAAGGCCTCTCGTTCTTTCATTGGTTTACATCGGTGGGTCTACTGATGTTAAGGTGGATCCGCCACCGCTTGCCATGCATTTATATTTTTGGGTTAATTACATACGGCTTCCTGCAAACATATCGAATAGCAGATATATTTCTATAAAGTTTAATTTTTCATATTTATTTTTTCAAAAGTCCAATTATTTCATATATATCCCTACCGTCTATCTCTATTAGAAAAATTTAGTTAACCATAGGTTAAATACTTAATCTTGATTAGTTAGTGAGGTAAATTTATCTTTTAACCCTTCCAGATATTTCTGTATTATTTTTTGGAGCGACATTTTTGAAAAGGCAAAACTGTCATTTCACATATAATCTGTTAAAAAATAAACAGTGAACTAACGATAGTAAACCGGAGGAATATATATGAATAACTTAGAACTTTTGAAGGAATAAATATGAAAAGTTAAATTTTATAGAAATATATCTGCTATTCGATATGTTTGCAGGGAACCGTATGCAATTAACCCTATATATTTTTCGTAGAGAGACCTACAATCATATGATTTTTTCTCTCACATGTGCACCAGAAAATGATCTCAATGGCTACTTGCAAGGAATTAAGTATCATCTCTTGCCGTAAGGCATATGTCGCTGTATGTCCACACAAACACAGTATTTTTTTTTTTCTATTTTTTTTATTACTTCACCATTTTATTTTTGGGTTTCTCGTATAGATCTTTGTCCCTTTTATCTCTTCTCTACTCTTCAATTCTATATTTTCTTTTCTTTTACGCGCTTTTTTCTTTCCTCTCACATCTGTTTCTTTAATTTTTTTTCCGTTTTATTTTTTCCTCACCTTTTTTCTCATAATTTTTTTTTAAAATTCTTTTTCTCAATCCCTTATTACTTTTTTATTACTTCAATCTTAAAAAAGAAAAAAATAATAACAAAATCGAAAATCTATTTAGTACGTAAGTCAAAAAATTTACAACTTAATTTTTTTTCTATACATTTTGAATAAATTTAATTTGTAAAAAAATATGAAATTATAAAAATCTAAAAATATATCCAACTTGATCTCGTCATTATATGACCCATTTTTAATTTTTTTGATAAATTTTACATTTTTTGTGAGATGTACCATATTTTTAACTTTGAGAATTCTATTATTGGAAATATCAAAATTCTAATAAAATTAAAAACTAAATAGAAATAATTAATATTTAAATTTGCTTTATATATATATAGATAGATAGATAGATAGATAGATTCTTACTTATTATTTGATTCTTACTTATATCACAATATATATTTGATTTGATTCTTATAGGGAGTGATCAAAAGAAGGATAGGGGAGCCAACGCAAGAATCTACTAGTAAGCCAACTTAGGATAGGGCAGGTGATTTTGTGTTTTGGTTTCACCTACAAGTGATTATTTTGTGTTTTGGTTTCACTTGTTCAGCAAGTTGTACATATGTGTGAAACTGTGAAACTATGAAACTGTGAAGCATATAATATGTGAAGCATATATTTGTGAAACTGTGAAACTGTGAAACTGTGAATTATATAATATATGAATCTGTGAATCATATATATCTGTGATTATGTTTCTTATCTTTGAATGTACTGAATCTGTGAATATGTGATTATGTGTCTAGTTCTTTCACTGCTACTCAATCTGTGATTATGTGTCTAGTTCTTCAATCTGGGTTCTTCAATCTGGGTTCTTTCACTGCTATTATTTCACAGCTTTGAATGTAGTGAATGTAGGTTGCAATCTGTGTCTAGTGAATGTAGGTTGCAGTGAAGTCATGTCTAGTCAGGCTTAGGTTGCAGTGCAGTGAAGTCATGTCCAGTCAGGCTTAGAATGTAGGTTGCAATCTGTGTTTCTCACTGCATAAACACAACTAAATCCAAACCACTGCTTTCAATCTGGGTTTCTCACTACTAAATCTGTGTCTAGTGAATGTAGGTTGCAGTGAAGTCATGTCCAGTCAGGCTTAAGTTGCAGTCAGGCTTAGAATGTAGGTTGCAATCTGTGAATGTAGGTTGCATTATGTGAATATAGGTTGCAGTGAAGCTGTCAAGCTTCCAACCTGCAACATTCACTGCAGCATTCACTGCAATTAAAGTAGCAGATTGCAACTAGCAGGTTGCAATCAGTGAATGTAGTGAATGTAGGTTGCAGGTTGCAGTTCACTGCAATCTGGCAGGTTTAGAATGTAACATTGCAGTGAACACTACATGTAGTGAATGTAGTCAATGTTCTTCACTGCATGTTCTTCCCAATGTTGCAGTGAAGACACAATGTGTTCACAATGTGTTCACAATGTGTTCTTCCCAATGTTGCAGTGAAGACACAATGTGTTCACAATCTGGGTCCAAACCACTGCTTTCAATCTCGGTTTCTCACTACTAAATCTATGTCTAGTGAATGTAGGTTGCAGTGAAGTCATGTCCAGTCGTGTTGGAAGCTGTCAAGCTTCCAACCTGCAACATTCACTGCAGCATTCACTGCAATCTGGCTGGTTTAGAATATGCAGGTTGTAGGTAGTTCACTGCAGGTTGCAGTGAACCACATACATGCAGTGAATTTATACTAAGATTGTGACTGATGCTGGGACCACCTACATGCAGTTAATTTATACTAAGGTTGTGACTTTTCTTGATGCTGGGACCACCTACATGCAGTGAATTTATACTAATGTTGTGACTTATCTTGAATTTGGGAATCTGTGAATCTGTGAATTTGAGTATGGAAAATCTGTGAATTTGGTTTATTCAGTGCATCTTGGTTCTTCACTGCATATGCTTAGTTCTTCACTGCATCTTCATCTTGGTTCTTCACTACACATTCACTGCACATGCATGTAGTGAATGTGCAGGTAGTTCACTACATGCAGACACAATGTGTTCACAATGGGTTCTTCACTGCAGGTAGTTCACTACATGCATGTACATTCAACATTCATAAGTATTTGTGAATCTTCTCATTGTCACTCATAAGTACATTCATAAGTACATTCAACATTCATAAGTACATTCAACATTCACTACATGTGTACATTCAACATTCAGAATTGAATACTATGTTGCATTCAAAAATATCTTGCATAGCTTAAATCTCTTGCATAGCTTACATATCAATATATTACATAATAAGGTGGCATAAATAACAACACACATAGCATCATGCTATCTAGTACGAGTCTTTTCACATTAGTACATACCACAATAAAACAATTAGCAAACTAAAAATAAGAAATATATAGTGTTTGTGAATCTTCTTATTGTATTTCTCCTTTAGCTTCATCTCGTACAATATCATTTTGTCTATTAGCCTATCCATTTCCTCTCGAAGCGTTTTTCTTGAATTTTCAACATCAGTCAACTTAATACTAAGAGCATTCTTATCTTCAGCAGTAGCCAATACTTCATTTTCCAATGCTTTAAATTTTTTTTTCAACTGGGTCATTTGTTCATGGAGTTCGATGATGTATTCCTTTCCTCGCTTGCATATCTCTGGATCATGCCAACGAAAAAAACCATAACCATTTCTCTTGTAGTTTACGCAACCATAAAATCGTCTTCCGGGATTATCGATTGTTAGTGATGTTCTCAGAGGCGCCTTTAATCCACAGAAGCAAATAGTATTATCCACATTTAATTTCCCAGCAGTGCAACTACTACATGATGAGGTGGACATTGTGCTGCAGCCATCGATGAAGAAAAAAATTTTTTAAAAAATAGGTATGCAATTTAATATAATAAAACACAGAGATTGATCTTTAGATAGAGAGAAACTAAAAAACCCAAAAACTTACCTTGTGGATGAAAATTGCATATCACAGATGAAGAAAAAAAATCAAACATATAAAATCAGTGGGGTTTGAAAAAAAATTCAAACATAAAAAATTCAAACTTACCTTGTGGATGAAATTGTAGATCACAGGAGAAGAACAAAAAATCAAACATATAAAATCGGTGGGGTTTGAAAAAATTCAAACATAAAAATTTCAAACTTACCTTCTCAGGAAGCTTCTCTGTTAGAGAAAAATGGGCGTCCTCTTTTTTTTTTTTTTTTTTTTTTTTTTTTTTTTTTTTTTTTTTTTTGGCAGAACAAGGTTTCCAACCATGCTGGGAGGGAGGGAAAGAATGCCTTTTAAATTGTTTCCCGCCATTCATTGAGGATATTTTGGATATATTCAAAAATTTTCCTCAAAAACTTGACGGTTCACTCACAGTTTCGTGACGACGGGGGTAACTGTACATTTCGGTAATTACGAGTGGGCAGATTGTCGACTTTTAAAAGACAGGGGGGTAAAGTGAAAAAGCGGAATATTAGAAGGAGTTTTTCTGTAATTTAGCCTAACAAATATAATATTCAGTTTTTTAGAGCATCATAATATACAACCACTCAAAACTATATTTCCCCATGTCTCCTTCTTAGTCTAATGAGTGTTAATGCAACAGCAACATAAAGCCTATCATATGTGCGGTCGATCGTAGAGAAATAAGTAGTTCTAAAAGACCTGTTTAACAAAAGAACACCAAAAAAAATCCAAAATCCCATTATAAATCCTGACACTACACCAACGAATAGCCAAAATCTTTCAAATTGGTCCTGGTGCCCCTTGCTAAAAATATGAATTGTTTCATTAGCGGAGCAACTCTGCATAGTCGGTGGCCCACAAAGATATGGATTGCCGATGTATATAGATGGATCATCGAGAGTCTGTAGTTGATTTCCTGACGGAATTTTTTCTGACAGATTATTATACGACACATTTAAGTGGCTCAAATAATTCAGTGCAGCAAGACTTTGTGGAATAGTGCCGGAAAGATTGTTCATCGCAACATCGAGGGACTCCAATGCATGCATCTTGCCGATTTCCTCTGGAATTTGTCCTGTCAAATGATTCATGGATAAGTTTAAATGCTGCATTCCCCCCAGATCTCCGATCTCATCAGGGATCTCTCCGTATAGATTATTACAAGAAAGGTCAATGAATTCCAAAAAATAAAGAAGTTTCGAATATTCTCGTCTCTCTCCTTTTACAACTAAATATGCGGTGCCGGCAGAGACTTCAAAGCTTCCATATTGAAAAAGTAGCATGTGATCCGTAGGAACTCCATTTTTCCAACTTAATTTCCCGATAGATTGGGGTATAGATCCAGATAAGTTGTTGTAAGAAAGATCTAAGACACGAAGAAACCCAAGTTGTACGATTTGCGAAGGTATGCTACCTGAAAACGTGTTTGAGCGCAAGCTGAGCACCATAAGAACCAGTAAGCTTTCTCCAATCCATTCAGGAATTGTTCCAGAAAAATTATTGTATCCAAGGTTAAGATTAACTAACTCTGTACAATACTGCAAAGAAGAAGGAATTTCTCCTGACAAGCTATTGTTGCTTAAATCCAGTATCGAAAGAGCCCTTTGTTCGCCGAGGGAGGTAGGAACTTTTCCAGATAAATTATTGTTCGTCATATCAAGAACAAGAAGTTGATCTTGCAACATCCCCAGACACGAAGGAATTTCTCTTGATAGCTTGTTGTTTGATATATCAAGAATTTGTAATGAAGTTGATTCACATAAAGATAATGGTACGCTGCCGTCGAAACTATTATTAGGAACAAGCAAATATTGTAAACTTAATAATGTAGAGTTCGGTATCGGTCCCGTTAAAACATTGTTTGACAAATCCAAGACAGAAAGAGTTTGCGGGAGAGCTGGCAATGGGCCTTCAAGTTGGTTTGAGCTCAAATTTAAATAATGTAGGATGACATGTTCCAATGACAATGGTAATTTTCCTTTGATTTGGCTACTAGAAATATGTATATAAGCTAAGGAGCTAGAAATATTCCAAAGCCAATTGGGAAGGGTATCTACAATTCCATTGTTTGATAAGCCAAGTTCTTCCAGTTGTGTCTGTCCTTGAAGCCAAGTAGGAAATTTAGGTCCCATATTGCAAGAAGCCAAGTGAAGTGCTTTTAGCTGAAAAGGAGGAATCCAATCAAGACTAATTTGCACGTTAAAGGAGTTATACGAAAGGTCTAACCATTTTAGTCTCTGTAAGTGAGAAAGTTGGACTTCTGTTATAGTACCCTCAAAGAAATTACTATCGAGATTTAATCTAGCTATGCTAGGAAGCGTCCACACTCC
Organism: Tillandsia fasciculata; assembly: GCA_029168755.2. Taxonomy (NCBI): domain Eukaryota; kingdom Viridiplantae; phylum Streptophyta; class Magnoliopsida; order Poales; family Bromeliaceae; genus Tillandsia; species Tillandsia fasciculata. Next base: position 3,109,982 of record CM054945.1, read on the forward strand.
AATTGGGATGGTCCCGTTTAGTGAATTTCCAGTGATGTCTATTTCAGTTAGACTGGTCATGTACTCTAGCCAACCTGACAAATTACCCCTTAAGTTGTTATGCTGACAATACAAAATTTGTAAGTCTTGTTGCTTGCAGCTCGCCAATCTCTCTACCCATTTATTTATTTCTCCACTAAAACCAACTCCACCCAAATCCAAAGTATTCAAGCTACAAAGATTACTAAATGCTTTTGGTGACATGCCTTCAAAATTATTAGGTCCTAAAAGAAGAACATTTAAGGACTTTAGGCGACTCAATTCATCAGGAATGAAGCCATGGAACTGATTGAAAGAAAGGTCAAGATGAGTGATGCTAGTAAGATTCCATAGCCATCTAGGTAAGGTGGAGTTGATGTTGTTGCCTGCAATTTTGAGAACTGTAAGAGTTGTAATATTGATAAATGGTAGAGAAATGGGAATTGTGGAAAGACTAGTTCCACTCATATCAAGATATTCCAATGATGACAACATGTTTATTGCTTGAAACCAATCTGTAGCAAAACTCATGTTGACAAAACTTATATCCAGATGATGCAAAGAATGCAGATGGGCAAGCCACCAAAAGCTATCTACTTCGATATTGTAAGCATGACAATCCAAAAAACTGAGGTCGAGATAATGAAGTTTTGAGAGATTTCCAAGTTGAGGAGGCACCGTTCCACTGAAACAAGCTCCAGAGAGGTTAAGATATCTCAAATTTTTTAAAGAACCAAAGTACTCCGGGATGCGAATCCCGTTGAAGTTGTTCAAACTGAGATCTAAGCGCTCCAAATGATTTAAGAGAAGCAAAGATGGACTAATCTTACCACCCAAAGCTGACGGTCTTTTACCATAAGGAAAGTAATCAATATTGTCGTAGGAGTTTCGCAGGTTGAGCTTCAAAATGTGACCAGTTGTATTGCTACAAACGACTCCCTTCCATTTACAGCAGTTTTGGCTTTTCCACGAGGCCAAACGATTGCGAGGATCGATTAGATCTGCTTTGAAAGCTAGCAATGCATTTCTCTCATCTCGAAGCACCCGCTCGCCGCAAATGCTTGGATTGCTATGGTCAAAAGCAGAAAAGCAAATAGAGGAGCCATGTTGTCTCACTTTTTTTTTTTTTCTATTTTAAACTAATGGCAACTAATCAAGTTGGAAGGCTATGAATTGATCATCAAAACTGGAGAATATATAGTGATGGCCCTGGTGCTTGGACATATAAAAACTTTGAATGAAAATGGAGACTTTTTATTACTGAAAGATCTGCATTTATGGTGATGTTCCAGATGTGTGGACTTTTGGGTGCGTTTGGTTTGTGGAATCAAAATTTCTTAGGATTACTAGATTACGAAGAATTTCATTTCTAAGAACTAGATTACTGGAAATACAATATTCTTAAGTTTGATTTGTGCAGTAATCTTACCTTAGATGATTAGGAGTATAGAAATTTAGTGTTTTGTTTAACCATTAGATTTCCTATAATATAAAATTTTGTTTATCCATAAAAGCATTATTTATCATTAGAATATAAAATAAAATAAATATATAAATCAAAACTTGTGGAAATTGTGATTTTGAAATTTTTTAAAAAATATCAATGTTAAATTTGCTAGATGTCTTGTTGGCTTAACAATTCAATTCGTGTTTGGGTTTAATTTTCTAAATTAAATTGTATACCTTAATAAAAATTTAAATTTAAATTAATATTTGTAAATTAAATTTTATGGCTAAATTATATTCACATTTGAATTTAATTTTCAGATTCAAGGAATTTAAATCTAAATAAATTTATATTTAAAACTAATTTCAAAAATAAATCTGTAACTCAAATATTGAATTCTGTTAGGATTTGGTTAGATTTGTAGTTAAATCGAAGTTGGATTAAAATTATTATTTAAATATGTTGAAAATAAGTTTATTAAAATTTAAATATTAATTGGAATCTAAATCTATTTAGACTAGAATTTGGATAGTTTTTTATGTAAGCTATAAATATTGCATATGTGCTATTATTTAGTAGTTGGGGTAGGATTTAATTATACCTATATGATATGATGGGGGTTAGGATTTAGCTACACCCATATGGCATAATCAAGGTGCCTATAATTTTGGATGCATATACGGATGCATTTAAAGAGACAAGTTTAGAAGACGAGAGAGGATGAGAGAGATTCAGAAAGAGAATTTGCGTTGAAGTTACTCTCTTATAGAAGAGGAGTCGGTGCAATTTTTCTCTTAGTTAATGAATCTTATTTTTATCATATTTTTTGTTTTGGATTTTCTTCTTTTTGTGGTTGTTTTGGTTTCAGTTTTTTGTCGAGGGATGGGTTGATGGTACAAATTTGATTTGACGTTTTCGTTGCAGAATCCAAACACTAGGTGGTACCGGAGTAGATTGCGGTGCCAGAGCAGCTACGGATTCACAAAATCTGGTACAGAGAGAATACCAAATTCTCAACAAATTCAAATTGTATTTCAACTCTTGAATTCAAAATTGAGTTTAATTTTTAAATTTGAAGGAGTTTCAATAATTCAATCGAAACAAAATAAATTTAAATTTAAAAATTAAACTCAAATGGAATGATCTCAAATGTAGAATTCAAAATGTATGTTTAACTCTTAATTTCAATTCTGAGTTTAATTCTAAATTAAATACAAATTCTAGTGATTTAGTTAAAACTTAATGAACATAAAATGAAAAATCAAACTTAAATTTTAATTGTGAGCTCAAATGTTATATTTGAATGGTGCATTTACCTATTGCTCCCAATATAATTTTACGTTAAAAATATAAATTCTACATCTTAATCATAAATTTAAATGTGAATTTATTTATTGATTTTTTTTTTAAAAAAATATCTTAAATTTGAATTAAAGGGGTTGAGATTTTTGTGGTTATTAAGGAAATTTGAATTGTTTCAAATAATCTGCATTTAGAATTTTTTAGGGAGATTTTATTTCTTTGAGAATGAAAATTTTCTAACCTAATATAGAGTTGTATTATTTGAATAGTGTTATATTTAATGAATTTTTATGAATTCAGATAACTGGTGTGAACCTTAAGTTTGCATTAAGTGGAAGTAAATGGTTGACTAAGCTATTACAATTGACATCAAAATTTGTATGGACTAATAATTAATTTTCTTGCTGTAGGCCCCACAAGGAAAATCTATGATTGTTGTTGGTGTTTGCTTGAACATTTCATAAAAATAATAATCAGAAAAAATGTTGAAATCTTGGTGTGCTCCCACACTAATTAATATGTGTTTGGTTCGTATATAAATTAAAACTGTTTATTTCAGTAATAAATATAAGTTTATAAATAAATAAAAATAAAATTAATTTTACGTTTGAATAAAAATTAAATTGTTTCTAGGAATAAAAAAATTAGTGTTTGGATAGTTAGATTAGAATAGTGAAAATAAAAATAATTATAATTTTAAAATAATAATATTTTAACTAAATAATTAATATAAAATATTAATTAAATAATAATTTAACTTATTTAATTAACTATTGTCGCGTAACTTTGAATATTAATTGATAAAATAATTAATAATAATGAGTATTATTAATAAATAATTCAATTAATTATAAATAATTTAATAAATTAATTAGTTAAATATCTAATAGTTAGATAATTAATTAATTAAATAATTAGATTAGTAAAAATATTAGATTAATTAAAGAGTTAATATAATAATTAAAATTATATTTATTTTAATTAAGCTTATTCTCAATTAATTGATAAAATAATTAATAATAATGAGTATTATTAATAATTAATATTTTAATTAACCACAAATAATTTAATAATTTAATTAGTTAATTATCTAAATACTTAAATAATTAGTTAATAAAATTATTAGATTAGTTAAAATATTAGATTAATTAAAAAATTAATATAATAATTAAAATTATATTTATTTTAATTAAGTTTATTTTTAAATGAGAACAAGTGTGAAAAGACTAGAATAGTAGTTCAAGACTTATACCAGTTTATTTCAGAAAGACGAGAGCTACCGTTTTCATGTATAACCAAACGCGTTAGGGGAACAAGAATAGAACAGGGCCTTATTTCATACCTTGTTTCTGAAACAAACGGAGCTTAATTGTATGATTCAAAATTTAAAATACTAAAATAAAATAATATAGAGAACTAAGTGACGCGGGAGAGGACGAGCTAAACTATAAATACTTTCAATAATCAAACCCATTTAATTACATGCTCAGCCTTATTATCATGCATGTCGCCACTACTCCCAAATTGTAAAAGGGGATTTTTTTAAAAGGGCTTTTTTTTTTTTTTTTTTTTTTGGTCAAAATTGGACTTTGGATTAAAATTGACTTTGATTTTAACTGGTGTTCAAGTAAAAATGACTTTTCTCCCCCTTGGCTGTGAAAGTAAAGTTGTTCCAATTTTATTATTTGATTATTAGAAAATAAATATCATAAAATCTAAAGTTTTCTACTTGTCAAATAATGTTGAATCCTCACACTCCTAATAAACTTACTTTCTATATATAACTCTCTGTTATGGGTGGTTTTCTTAAGCTGCGTTTGATTCGAATATAAGCGAGAATTATTTATTTCATGAATAGATATAAATTTATAAACAAACAGAAATTAATATAATTTTGTGTTTGGATTAATATTAGAGTTGCACCAAATGGTTTTCTTAAGCTGCGTTTGATTCGGATATAAGCGAGAATTATTTATTTCATGAATAGATATAAATTTATGAACAAACAGAAATTAATATAATTTTGTGTTTGGATTAGTATTAGAGTTGCACCAAATATAAAAAATACCGTATTTGGTTTGATAAAGTAAAATAAGAAAAATGAAGGGAAGAACTTTTTTTTTAATTGATTGCCTTTTAAAAAACATATTTAAAAAAATTAATTAATTATAATTTTTATTATTTAATTTTAGTTTTTGTATATAAAAAATTTAGTTTATTGAAAATTTTAAAATTTTAAAAAATTGTATAAAAAATTTATAAATTTAAAAATTTGTATAAAAAATTATTAATTTTCTTTGAAACGAAATAAACAAAAACCTAAAAAAAAAAAAAAAAAAAAAAAAAAAAAAAAAAAAAAAAAAAAAATCATGAAAAATATTTTTCTCAAAAACTGTATTTTATTGTTTTACATCCCTTTAATCGTAAGTATGTGTATTTATTGTTTTACATCCTTTAATACTGCAATGAATAAGATAAACACAAAAAAAAAACAAAATTGTCAACCATCTTAGTGATACTAGAACTAATTCTTTTCCAAATACAATTAAGGGGTAATAATCTAACCAAAATAGACTCTAATTCGAATGAATCTTTTCTCTACCCAAATTTCCAAATAAATTTGGATCGAAGTTTAGATTTCATCAATAGAAGATGGTATAAAAATAGGAGTAAATCGGGTTCCCAAGTTATGTTCGTGTTCGATAATTATGCATCTCGCTTCAATTTGAAGAATTGAGTTTCTATGCTTTTCAAGTCATTAATGTGTGAATAAAGATTTGTAGTGTTAAGATAATAGTGGTCTCCTAGAAATTACTGAATCTAAAAAGTGGAACGAATTAAAGAAATCGATCTAATGGTAGAAAACTTACAAACACTGAGTACTTAGTGCTTTTAAAAGTATCATAACCGGACTCCAATTTGAATATTCCTCCAATGACTCCAAATGTCAAGAAAAAAAAAAAAAAAAAAAAAAAAAAAAAAAAAAAAAAAAAGAAAGAGTTTTGTGTGACCAAGAGTCCAATAGAAGAGTTAAAAATATATCTTTTCAAGAATGGGTCAATGATAGGAATTTGTATAACCAACAAACAAGGTTACTAGTTTTTCTTTCTCTTGTGAAAATCATGATAGGGATTCATATGACCAGAAGAAGAAAAAAAAAAAAAAAAAAAAAAAAAAAAAAAAAAAAAGTCTTAAAGTGCCTCAATCAAAAAACAGAAAGAAAGAGTAAATTACACTTTTGGTCCTTAAATTATAATAAATTGTTACAATTTCTGGCTCAAACTTTATAAATTATTACAACCAAATTGCACTTTTAGTTGCTTAATGTATCGTCGTTGTAGAAGTAACGTTATATCTTAATTATATATTATTATCCCATCATTAATCACAATACTACTACATCACTTGCATATTAGCGATACAGTAATATTTCGTCAACTAAATTCAGCTGCGAGATTTAATTGCAACAACTTAGAGAGCTAGAGTAAGATATGATAACAAATTAAAGTTTGAGAATCAAACTATAGCGTGTGACAACCAAAATTGTCATTTAACCTTTTTGTTTTTAAGGCATTTTCTAAAGAATCTTTTTCTAGTCATATAAATCTCTATCATAATTTTGACAAAGGAAACAAAAAACCTAGAAACATTGTACATTGTCCATACATATTCCTATCATGAAGTCTTCCTTAAAAGGATAGATTTTTCAGGAATGAAATCGGGTCGGATGCGGTCGGATAGTTTACAAAACCATATCTATACCCATATAATTTTGTTTTCAAATATAAATTTGAATGCGGATATATTTATGATTCTAAATTTTTGTTATTATTTCTGCTAAAAACGAAATTGAATGCAATCGGATTTTTCGAATACGGATGGCATTATTTTAATCAGAATCAACTCATAATAATTGTTTGCTTATGAAAAATTTAATTGTCCAAAAAATCATTTAAAATAGAATTCACAATTCAAAATATAAAATTAAATTACACACAAAAAATATAAAAATTAAATACAAAGTTTAAAATTTGAATTTGAATTCATCAGTTGTATTCGAATCTCTTATGCAACTTTTAATTCGCAATTTAAATATTAATTTTCTTAGTTCAAATTTGAATTCAAAATGATATATTAAATTCATTATTTAAATAATGTCAAAATTAAAATTTAAAAAATTAAATTTTAATTAAATTCAAAATCAAAATTTAAAACTATATCTAAATTAAAACTGAAACTTATATTAAAATTTAAAAACAAATGGGTGGTGTGGGGACTAAAACCCATCACCCCTGAGGAACAAGCCCCAAGCCGTGTGAATTGTGTACATCATACACTTTATCATTGGCCTACAAAATTAATTAATAACTTACATATTAACTCTCGAATATCCGTATCCGTATTTGATTTTTTCGGGTATCTAAATAATTTTGAATTCTTTGAAACCATATTAGCATCCGTATCTGACTCCTATCCAAATATTTTCTATTAGAATACGGATAAAATCATGGCTGGATATTATCTGATCTATTTTCGCCACTAGAGATGCAAACAGGACGAATCTAGAGGCGGGAGGGCTCTCTAACCTCTTGCTCCGTTTCTTATTAACTTGGGGAGAATTTGGAAAGGGTTAATTTTAAGTTTATTTTTAGCCTTCACTTATCACTCTATTTAGGGCTGATCGAGGAGAAAACATATTTTTTTGGCAGATTTTTTTATGGATCTCCCACTCCATTTACTCAGCAGATCGGAATGAATTCGGGACAAATTATATTTTTCTTTATTTTTTATTTTGATTGATCTTCTCATTCCAAATGAATCAGGACAGAGCTCCACCAACTCAGAACCATTTGCATTCATATTCACCACTAACATTTTCCACTCTTCTATTGATCTCTGGATCATGCAAATTCCAACACAGGGGAAGAAGAAAGGGTATACTGCACTACTATTCCTTAAAATGACAGAAGAAGACAGGATTTATTGCACTACTAGTCCTTCAATGTTTAAATTTGACTTTCAAAACTCTGAACTTTCAACGATATTTCATTTTCATCCATAAACTTTCAATAACAATTTGTTTCATGCTTCTTAGAATAAACCTTGTTGTTTGTATCTCTGAGCGTTACGGACACGACACGAAATATGATTCCCTGCAAAACAAGTATAATAATTGACAAAGTAGCATCCAGGTACGTATTTTGTCTCATTAGATGCATAAGTAAATATAATTCATGAGTTTTAAGAACTAAAGCAGGACTAGAGATTAAAAACACTAATCATGTGATCAACAACCACTAATCATGTGATCAACAACCCCAGTGATAAAATGATTTTTTTATACACAGATGTAATCCTTTACACTGACACCGAGAAACAAAATGGACCGAGCGAAAAGAGTTGGAAGTATAACTTACCCAGGGTTGAATCAAATTTTTAACCAGTATCATTTAAACAAGCTCTATGATGCATGAAATTTGCAAAAATATAAAATTGCGGCGGTGGAGAGACACGACCGAAAAAGTTCACTTACATTAGTTTAGATCAACTGCTCAAAAGGAATAACTGATTTAATCTCTTGCATGATCATCAAACTTGTACAAATGTGAAAATTTTTTAGCATAGCTGTTAGAAAAGAAACTCCACAGGTCTAAATGTTGGGTAGTTAAAGAACAACACACAAGAAAAAGAAAAAATAATGAGAATTGGATAAGCACTAAAACGCAAGATGTGAAAATTTGTTATGTTCTATATACGGATCACATAGAGGTTAGACCATGCCAAAACTGAAATGTTTCAATCAGTATCAATCTGAAACTCGGTTCTAAATGAAATTCAAAACTGAAGAGATGTGTTCTAGCCAGAACATGTCGGAAGACTCTTTCTCTGCGTCGAAACTTAATTCAGTTTAGAGAATTGATTCAGATTAAACAAAGCAAGGTTAGATTAAACAAAGCAAGCCGATGTTCCCTTTTCTTCAACTCATTCTCATATTTGGCCTTTTCCTGGATAATAACTCTGCCTCAGAACAACCAAGGAAATATATATGCTATCGATAGCACCAACCACCACTTGGTGCTACCGAGGTTTCCTATTTATGAGTTTCCTACTTGATTGTTATTTTTGCTAAAAACAAAGACTAATCGCGGGGCAGGTTTAACACTATTTGGATTAAAATGATATCTAATCAAACTTCAGACACTAAAAATGCAATTCAACGCAAGCTAGTTCCTATAAAATTCCCTATTCGAGTGTGTTCAAATACATAAACTTTAGCATTTTTACAAAAACAGTCCCTTGAATTTTCAATTTTTGCAATCATACCCTTTATAATTTTATGGAAAGTTCTAATGGAGTCGTAGTCCTTTGAAGTCTAAGTGCCGGTGACTGATTCAAATTAAATAAATTGAAAAATTAAATAGTAAAGTTAAAATTTTGAAAGGTCGGATAGTAAATTCAAAATAGCCACCAATAATTCTTACAAATTATATGTTAAATGTCCAAGATAAATTAAAGAATGTACAGAAATTTTGAGATGTATCAGTAGCATTTTCACTATAAAAAAAAAAAAAAAAAAAAAAAAAAAAAAAAAAAAAAACACCCAAAACAAGAAGAGTCCAACACTAATTTTTCTTACCAATATGGGAAACTTCAAGAAAGCACCCTATAATATAGCATATTTGTAACTCACTACCACATGGTTTATATAATGTAGTCTTTTTACTTAAGCCAACATTAAAAAGGAAACAAAGTGTTATATTTTACTACACTAGTTTATGATATACTGTTTTTAAAAGAAAATTCTTACGTGAACTAAAATGAAAACAACCTGCATGCAGAAAGGGTGTTTTTCTTTCTAAACTACAATATAAACCAAATGGACTTTTTCATATTTATCCCTAACTACTATTAAAAATTTTCAAATTTATCCTCAAATTATCAAATAGCCCTTCTAAAAACCAATCCCATTAGAAAACTCTAGGAAAAATGAGAATATTTGAAGAAATTTTTTAAAATTAACCAGAGTATTTTGGTCCTTTAGGGATAAAAAAGATATTTTTTAGATTTTCAAGAGCATATTAGATATTATTCCTAAACCAAAAATATTCTACACCGCATATGGGAGCATTTTTAAGTTTCCCCTCTAACAAATATACAAAAAAAGAATTGAAATACTCTGTAATTTATTTCTCATAATTAATGCTATTATGAGAAATAATAGCATTAATTAACTCCCTAGTCGTGGCCGCTACAAAAAAAAGATCAGGAAGCAGAGAAGAAAGGAAAAAAAATTTACACTCTGTCTGGAGTTAAGTTGTACTATTTAAAATTATTTGAGATTAATATTGAATAGTCATGTCCCTCCTATTTATTTCTTTTCAACCCGTCTTTAGAATGTCTCTATTAACATGAACAAAAATAAAATGGAAAATGCTAACTATACAATCTAAATAGGTATGCGTCATACACCCCACACATTCAGGAATGAAATAAATTTTATCGATCACTTTAAAGTGACTAGTGGCTAAGTCCCCACTTCTAGATGGATGGAATGTACATCGTAGATATACACCCAGTGAGTGTACAGATAGCATTGCTCAAATTTAATAACCCTTTTTGGTTTTAGAAAAAAAAAAAAGAAGAAAAGACTAATGTATTAATTATTGCGTTTAGATGGGGGTTAAATTGTAGGATTACAACCCTAATAGAGTTGTAGATCTAACTGCACTCAAATGAAAAGAAAAGGAAACAAATGTACAAATAACCCCTCAACTTTATATTTATTGCACAATTTAGGCCTGTTGGCTAAGAATGGCACTGCCCGGAACGGGCCTGGGTAGTACCGGACTGATGGCCTGACCGGTGGCTTGTTCACTTCAGCTCCCTCTCTTGGCGACTTACTTAGTCCTTTTTTCTAGAAAAAATAAAAAAATAGTTTCAACTTTAAAATTGACTAAATATTTTGTAATTTTTTTAAAAAATTTTAAAATTTAATTTTTTTTATAATTTTGCCAAAATAATTTTTTAAAAAATTATAATTTTTAATACATACTTTTATTAAAATAAATTATAAAATTTAAATTTTTGTATAATTTTTTTTAAAGTTTTTAAACTTTTCAGAAAAACCTAAAAATTTCAATTTTTTAAACCATTATAGCCTTCTAGTAGTTAACAAAATATATTCTTTTTTTTTTTAAAAAAAAACTTTTTAAGGATAAAACTTTTAAAACATAAAAAAACAAAAAATAAATACTGGGCTAGCACAGGTCCGGTCCAGCACGGCCCGTGCCATCCGGCCCTGAGGGCCGTGCTGGGCCAAGGGTCAAAAAATCCAGCCCGAATTTATTTTAGTCCTTCAACTTTTTAGCAGGTTTTATTTTAGTCCTTGAACCTCTTAAATTCAGTAAGAAGGAGACACGGGGAAATATAGTTGATTTAAAAAACTAGGATTAGCATGTAACGATTCGGTTCACTCGCAATAATAACTCGTTGGATTTAAATCATCGATTCAAAATATTTAAATCCAGTTATTATTACTAGTGTCCATGATCTCTTATATATTCAATCACAATCTTATTCTCCGATATGATATTGGGGTGTTATATACTCCTCCCGTTTAGACCTGATATTTTCATCAACACAATTACACACATATCACCAATTAATGTGTGACTTGTCTCCCTAACTTTGTTATTCAGATCCTGATATAGCCTGTCATCTTGTCATTCAGATCTTGGTTCAGCCAAGATTTGTCACATACTTTCGGCTAGTGATTGGCTCTGATACCAAATGTAACGCAGTACGTGAAAATCGAATCTGTGCCACTGGCTCTGATATCATTTGTGGATCGTAAACGCTGACCAACTATCTCAAAAGCACATGCTAATAGAAAGGATGCATCAATCGTATTTAAGGACTCAGTCATAGCGATCACCAATTTTGATTTGATTAAACCTATCTGGACGTTAGGTCTACCGTTCGATCTCTTGCCGGTAGATCTACCGTTAGATCTCTTGCCGTTAGATCTAATGTGGACAACAGTCCCACTCAACTTATCAATCTTATCCAACTCAACTTATTAGCTTCCATTGTCTCAGGTACATGAAGTTTGACCTATATATTTTAGTCAATAATAAATAGCCAACACATACCCCTTAATAATAAGTTCAACATGTAATTGGAGAAATAATGTAGCCTCTGCTTATATTTGTGTATGTAGTTTTAAGAAAATTTGTGCAGCATTACTTTGAAATCATGTAGTTTTAGAGATAAATCAATTGCATCATTGTCTCTGAATATACATATTAAAGTCATTAAGGAAAAAATTAACACAGTTCCATTTTAAATTTTCAGAAATTATTTCACTTTTAAATTTATCATATCGAAGGTTAACTACTGTAGCCATATAAGTTTAATAAAATAACCTAATTTTAGACTAAGTATTACAATTTTACCTATGCCATTTAAAAATTTTAAATATATGTCCACATAATTAGAGCTACCTAACAATTATCATTTTAACTTGAGTTTAAAAATAGTTTAATATGCATTACACAATAAATTGATCATTTTAGTTTTATCTCCGTCACGTTCCGAAATTTAAAAGCGAACTAATTTTATTTTATTTTTTTATTTTTTTATTTTAAATCAGAGTTAAAATAGTTTGATTCCTAGGACGTGATCAGATCTTTCATGTGCATAAAAAATCTCCGATTCAAACAGACAGAGTTTTCACTATATACGCACAGCTAGTCAATATACAATAAACCACAATTTGCACAACTCAGAACTTACTAATTAAAAGTAATTTCAATAATTTATACAACTAAATCACAGCTTCTACAATCCAAACAACAGGCTAACCAAACCACAACGAATCGAGATCAATAACTAGGACGGCTCTAATAATCGCATCAACCGCCCTCACGACATCGTCCCATCCCACAACTTGTGTACCTGAAAAAAGGGTTATAAGAGGGTGTGAGACACAACTGAATATATCCCGGTGGTTACAATAAGACGAAAACGAATAAGTCGTATATACTGGTATACTATAAGCAATATGAATTAGAGATAATCAACATGTAATAAAAAATATGATCAGCATAGAGTGAACAAATAAGTACGACAGGTAAACATGAATGAAATCAATCTACAGAGTAATCAACAGGTAATACATGGTATAAGCAAAATAAGTAGATAAGATATGAGCATGTATAATGCTAATCATCATATGAAACCAACAATATAACCCAATCAACAGAATTGGTAAGGCAGGATAGAATAAATGATACTTAAGTACAAATAAGGTGACAATCACTAATCATATAGCATGGCAAAACTATGATAATAATCAGGTACTACTCGTATCATGCTGGATATAAAAACAGCTAGTATCAATGGCATGCAAATACAGAAACAACCAAGTACCAAAGCTATGCATTGATCATAGGAAATTAGAGTACCCAATCAGTGCCACTTTTGGTCACGAGGACCTCAAGCTAATACCAATATCGGGCACTAGTAGGGCTCACATATAACCCTCCACCACTCGGTGCTATTTGGGGCTCATGGGTCACACTAGACCACTCTATCGGTAAAGAACGCCAATGTGGGGAATCAATTCCACTGGCGTACGTGACATGTACAGCGATGCTGTGGCAATTATAATGTCAACACTCAAGCTAGCGGTCTAGAGACTGAAAAGGCCGCAGTAAGCCGAGGAACTCCCAACCGGGATCATAGGAACAATGCACACATACCAAGACTTATGGTCCAACAATCGACAATCGACACAATGCTAAGAAGTCTCAATCAAAGACAAGCGCAAATCCACAATACCTACACAACCCAAGAAGGGTGATCAAGACCATATCTCTGAGAATCACAAATACCTACTTAACAGATCAAACCATAACACAACACATCCAGGGAGAATAGTGTGGGTTATGTTAATATGGATCTGAATAGAAAAAAAAATACCTAGAGGGAGGGTGAATAGGTGTAAACAATAAAATCACCAAATTATTGCGTAAAAAATAACCTAATGCGGAAAATAAATAAAGTACGCAAGATTTTACGTAGAAAACTCCATCACAGGAGTAAAAAACCACGGGACCGATAACACGGCGAAATCCACTAAGATTAAACATGTACAAGGTGATTTACCGTACACCTACGACTCAACCTTTTCCATACGCTCCTAGTTGATCTTCTCCGCTCGCTCCACACACTCCTCGAATCCACGATTTGCGTGCAACTTCGAATCCACAACGTCCAACCGAATCCTCGGTCTTCACCAATGTGGCACGTCTCGATCACACGAACGCGCCTCGCTCCGAATCCACGAGAGCGGTTGCACCTTGAATCCAGAAGGCCAGGCGAATCCTCGCGTCGATTTTTGATAAAATCGTTGTTTTTGTTTGGTGATGATCCTCCAAATACTTAGATCAAAGATAGACAAGAAATACCATCTAAGTATTCTTCAATTTGATTCTACAAGAAATAGGAGTTTGGAAACCCTAGAATCAAATTGAACAATATAGATGAAGAAACATAAATTTAATCGTATTTTCCTTTCGTCTCTATATTTGTGGATTTTTCTCTTTCTTAAAAGAAAATCTTTTTCGAGAGATCAAAAATCACTTTTTACGATGAATAAAAAGTCTATTTATAAATTAGAGACCCTTCGAAAGAGATAAGCATCAAAAACTTCCAAAACAGAATTTTTTCGCACGGCGGTCCGGACTGGATTAAGTCTGATCTGGACTGTCGTCAATTTTCAGAAGATTTTTTGAAAAACGCAGTTCGGGGTCCGGACTGTTCATGCGATTTTTACAGAATTAAAGGTTCGGGGTCCGGACTGAAGCAGGGGTGGTCCGGACTGGAAAATTGTATGAACCAAACCATGTTCAGGGTCCGGACTGGACGTGGCTGGCCCGGATCCTGAACTTCCAAAAAGTCCAGTTTTTGATTTTTATGCATCAAATATATTCCAAGTGTTTCTAAACTACTCAAATGTATTCGGATCACCAAAATTATTTAGTTAAACATACTTGATCGTTTCGAATCCATTTTTCTTGAGATTGATGTATATGATCCATAATTCTTCATCTTCAATCTTCAAGACTCAATACACTTCACGAAATACGCCAACACAAAATCTTTAACAATCTTCCCCTTTGACGGTTTCGTGACAAAACAAAAATCCACTAAAAAATCAAAAAGATATTTTTGTTGATATCACCATACAACAAAAATTTACATGAATGATCCAAATAAACTGAATACAAGAGATAAACTCCTAATACAAACTCTAGACTTAGACGCTTGTACCCTCTGCAAAAGAAATAATTCTTGACAAAAGAAATCGTTAGATACTTCAAGAATTCAAGCATTTAATAAGCAATCAGAGAGATAGAGTTTATACTCATGTAACATATGACATTAATTATCAGATATATAAGAAGATAAACAATCAGAAACATATCTTCTATAATCATTCATGTAGTAGCCCCGATCTCCGTGTTACTTCTCCCATGACCCATGATGTGGAACACCTATTATTGGTGTGTCGGATCCGCAACGCGTCAAATGGACTCGTTGGACGGACTCTGTGAGGCCTCTAGATTGAGCCTGCACTTCGGCTATTTTTGTCGGAATTTAGAACTAAATTTAACGAAACTTGGCGTGCTGCCCCCAGAATGCTTCACTGAAGATGTTCGGGTGAAAACAATAGACTTTGTGCTGATCGAAACTCAACGGGTGCTATAAATACAAAACTTTCTTCCGGAAGTCCAATTTCAGCTCCGAAAGTCACCAACGCTAAACCGAAGTCACTGGGCCTGCCAGGACAGCGTCGGGAACAGCTAGGTACATTTGGGACTCACAAATGATCAAAAGAAAACCTTGATTTTCGTACTTTGCGCCAGAATGCCTATAAACCGGCGATTTTGTCGATTTACACATTGGAACTAAATTCTCGCTCAACGGAAGACATTTATTATCGAACAAAAGGTTCAGAGGCAGTGTACACACTGCCCGAAACAACCTATAAGGTCACAATTGCATCTAGGCCCCTTGAGTTCCCACAAATTGCATAAAAACTCCTAAAAATGCACTAATTTGCCTTAATGCAGCAATCCAAGTAATTTCAGATTGCTTCGAGGGCACCAGTGGTTGGGCCTCGATGCACTGAACGCAGTGCTCACTATTTGGGGATGGCACAAAGCCCGAGGACAGCTAGATCCCAACTTACAAGCATGCAACATAGGCCACTATGTAACTTTTCATACAACTACTCAATCAAATGCATTTTTAAGGTAAGCATCATACTCAGTAGGGTCAGAGGAGTCGAGGGCTCACTTTCGGTGTGTTGCGCGGCTGCCGAAGAGATTGCCGAAGTAAGGTGGCCGAGACATACCTTTGCTAGAGCTCGGTTTGGCTGAGGTTGGTCAACCTCGGGTTTTAGCCGCAATTCAAGGCAAGCAGTGGTGGGAGAAGCTTCACAGAGGTAGTGAGCTCACCTCCCTGTCCAGCTCTGGCGGCCCGGTGTGATGGTTGGCCGGGGTGAAGCTCTTGCGGCCACGAGTCAAGATGGACGAGAGGGTAAATCAATGGTGCAACAATACATGCAAGGGCACTGGGGTAATGTCCTAGACAATTAGAAGCTACTTGGGTGGTTAGCCAACGACGGAAAGCGGTGGCGGCGGTTAGGGGTGAAGCTCGTCCAAGCTTGAAGACAACAATGGCGTATTTCAAAACCAAGGTTCTTAGGTTCAAGCAAAGGTACTAGAGGGACCGCCCAGAGAAAGGAAAACTTACCAGGAAGTGGTCGACGCCGGGAAGCTACGGCGGCGGCGGTGCGGCTCGGCCAAGATTGATAGCCCAAAAGTAGGGCTTCATCACCGTGCGGGCTCTAGATTGAACGAGAGACCCCGAGACTTGATGGGTAGCCTTCTGAGGACCAGCTGTCATGCCCCGGCATTGAAACTGCGACCCGGGCTCGCCAACAGATCCGCCGCCCATACGGAAAGCCCCGTATATGTAACGCTCCGGGGTTGAAACTGCGACCCGGGCCCGCTGACAGATCTGCCACCTATACGGAACCCTGCATAGGCGAAGCGTCAAACCTGCAAAGAGAAACTACTATAGCTAAACAGATATCAGAGCTGTAAAATAAAAAGCTGAAAGGAACACAAATCCAACACTGTACAACTGAAAATAAGGATGCAAAGTCCAACTCCCATAAATGATACTCATACAATGTCCTCAAATACAAACTCAATCACTCCACAGGGAGGAAATCCTGAAATAAATACGTCAGTGTATAGGCTCTCAGTACAAGTCATCCTCATTACAACAAATTCTCAAAAGTAGAAATAAACTAATCTATATACTGTACTATAAATCTCCAAGATGGGGGTATAGCTACTCTCCATAGACAGGTAGGGATCTAGCTCACGACTCCCTCGCCTCAAATAGCAACAGCAGAATCAGCAACTCCCACAGATGACTCTGCAAAACAAAGAGAGGAAAAAAAAGGAAAGGGGAGAACCCTCAACGGGTGTGAGAACTACATCAACAAGTAGTTCTCAGTGAGTACCGCCACCAGGCCCGACGGTCTGCCCACTAAGTCTACTAGAGGCATAGATAACAATGCAGTAAAAACTGAACAAGAAAAGTTGAAGGTACTCTACAGCTACCATGCCTCTATCTAAATGCTCAATAAGTGGTACAGATAAAAATATATGCAACTACTCGCATCCAAGGTGCTCAATCGACCCAATCGAACTGACTGTCTCATAGGGGCCAGTCAAGCCTGCGCCTTCCTACTGCCACACATCCACAAGAGGACGGGACTTACGTAGGGCATTCGTGACTGCCAAAACTGGCCCAGCCAGAGGGACAACATCGACAAGTCGCGATACAAAAGTAACATGCCCACTCTAGACGGGGCACTCGAGGGGCACGACCCCACCGAGGAAAAAGGTATCCACGCACTCTGTCGAGCTCAAAGTGGCTTCTGCAGGCTATAGTCAAAATCCACGCTCACTCTCAGAACGGAAGGATCCAAGATACTCAAACATCTCGCACAACGGTCTGAGTTCTCTCGACGACTCAGCTGATTAGCTCTCTCGAATCTCGAGACACTGGCAAACTCCACCAACTCGTGGCACAAAACACACTGGCTGGAGATACTCCACAGCCGGGATCGACCCACAACTCAGGTTAACAAACTGGTCGGACAGCACTCAACGACCCGGGACCACCGTCAACCCCGACGGTTCCCAACAACACTGACCAGAAGATACTCAATGGCCCGGGACCACCGTCTACCCAAACGGCTCCCAACAATACTAGCACAAGTCTAAACTCAGCTATCAGACTCCACTCAGCCCCCAGGCACGAGTGCAAAGATGTCCCACAGAACCTTGACTGCTCGGCCCACTACCTGGGCGAGGAAAATCTATGTCCAGAAAAAAGATGCAAAGTGTGGGATGTCTAAAGCATAAAAGAACCTAGCCCAAGTGAAGATTCTCTACTGATCTGGTTAAGCATGTAGCATATGACGGGGGTGCAAGGTCAAGTTCCAATAATAGCAAGTGCATAAATATAGCAAGAATAGTACATCTCAATCCTAGAGATTATATAATTAATCATGCATGCTATCTATCAGAGGTGCAATAATCCCTTAGGTAAGCTTCATTAGTAGTCAACATCACTTAGCATGCTCTCAAACTCATAGAGGAACACTACAACTATGTAAGCTTCCAGTTATCAACATGGATCATAATATCATGCAGCTCTCATTTAACATATTATGAATATTACACTTGCAGGTTCCAATACACATGACATGAATATTGTATCCTGTAATTCTCACAATTACCAATATCAAGCTTACATCACAACCACATCTTGGTACACTAGCATGTATGCATTCTATCAAGATAAAATTAGAGATCCGTCCACCAGTTCTGGAGACAAGCAACCCGCCTGATTCACTTTCCGCAGGCAAAGCCGAAGTCGGTGAAGTGCGCCGCCACTTGCTAACAAAAACCACTAAAACCGCACCCTCGGTACACAGTCGCGCCAGCCTCTGCTCAAACCAACAGCACAGCCCATAATAAAACAACATCACAACAAATACTTGCTGTTTTTCCAAAACAGCACAAAGAAGGCCCCTTTTTCATCTGCATTCTGTCCTCAGAAAAATCCAAAAATATTGCCGTTGTGATCCTCGCGTCGAGTAGATACAAATCGAGTATTTACACATCTCATTCCGACACCTGTAGGCCAAGAAACAATTAGAACAACACTGGAAGTTCACATCCTTAAGAACAAAAGCCTGCAGACAATCAGTCCCAAAGAAGCTTAATTCTCACCTTCGAAAAGACCTCAAAAAAATCTAATAAAAAATACGGGTACGTTTCTCTCGAAGAGTTAATGTCAATTGAGTCCTTAAACGCCTCATTCCGATTCTCGTAGGTCAAGATAGAAAATCGACAAGTCTCCGCTGTCCAAAATCTCCTAGCAGAAAAAGAAGTTAAAGTTTGCCTCGGGAATCATGCCAAAAATTCAAAACGAGGTGAAGTGATCAACACAAAGATAGAAGGCGTACCTCTCATGAATGCGCTACCGCAAAAATAGGCTCAAAATACCATCGAAGTAATCCAAGGTGCCTCGCGGACCGAAGAGTGACGGTGGAAGCCAAAATTCAATAAACGTCGTAGTGCGTCGCATAGCAGAAAGCGCGGATGTCGGGGCCTCCAAAAAATCTGAAAATTTCTCAATAGATGGAGCACAGGATGATGATCATCTTCTCTTCAGGCCTCAGTTGAAGATGGGCTCGGGAAGAGGGCCAAAATCGCGGCCCAAGAGGAACTATATATATAGGCCCAACCAAACAAATCCATTAATTCCATTTGTGTCCCCACTTTCGGGCGCCCAAAACTTTCGGGCTGCTACAGTGCACCGAAAACATACCCCAAACTGTCAAAACCCGAATCAACCCTGAAGCGCCACGTGTCCAGAACAGTAAACAGCAAAATGGGCCAATCCTCGAGTGCCACGTGGCACGCCGCACAGCAAACACCGAGCCCAGCCGTTCACCTCGCAACACGTGGCCCGGCCCCCCACGCCGCCTTCTCGCGCGTCCCGCCTCGGTCGGCGTGCCCACGTCCGCGCACGTCGCGCTGCCGGCGACCATACCGCGTACGCATCCCGAGGCAACTGCCAGCTCTACTCCGTGGACCCAGCCAGTGCACCAACCTAGCACACTCTGCCACGTGGCACCTCGCACCTATAGGAGAATGCCACGTGGCACACCCCCGCGCAGCACCGCGCGCGCCTGCCCACGCGCTTGCCCGCGCCAGCGCGCCTGCCTGCGGGCCCGCACGCTGCCCGTGCCTGCTCCACCGCCTGCCCGTGCCTGCGCCGCCGCGCTCCGCCGCTGCCCGGCCTGCCGGAACAGTAATCCCACACCTCGAAATTCGTGTTTTCGCATTCAGGCTCCGAAAAATACAAGTAAATAGTGCATTTTCATCGTTTTCGCGCGTTGAATCCAAATGCACTGTCCATTTTGCCAAATTCCAATTCCAAAAATTGGTGAAAGCATCCGGAAAGGTGTTTTTAACCCAAATTCCGCGCTGAGTCCAATTTTGATATCCGTTCGCGCGAAACCACTTCTAAAATTTGCCGAAAATTTCTAGAAAAGTAAACTTGATCCATTTCTCATGCCGGGTCAATTTCTTGGTTCCAATACGCGCGCAAATACCACTATCACCCAACATGGGCCTCCAGAAGAAGCTGATCAACCAATAACCTCATCGCGGGGATCCGGGCCCTCACAGTATAGACGAAGCGACTAACCTGCAAAAGATCAACTATATTATACAGATATCAGAGCTGAAAGTAAACTGCTGAAATAAAAAAAAAAAAAATACAAATTCTCAAATAGTACATGCCAGGTCCTCACAATACATAAGTCACTCCAAAACTAAAGCTCTCAAAAGTAAAATATACATGATACATCCCAAAATCACTGACAGCACTAGTACAACACCAAAAGGGTACATATACTCTCATAGGAAGAAGACTGGTAGGGATCTAGCTCGCGACTCCCTTACCTCGATCTGCAGGATCAGCAACTGGAGCAGCAGGAACTATAGTAGAGGTCCCTGGGGAAAAATCACCACGGCGGATGTGAGAACCACATCCCACAGTAGTTCTCAGTGGGTACCGCCAACAAGCCAGACGGTCTGCCCACTAAGTCTACTAAAGGCATAAAGTAACAAATGCAGTACTGAAAGTAAAGGCTGGAAAATAACTTTACAGCTACTATGCCTCTATCTAAATGCTCAAGAACTGGAACAGATGGAAACATGATGCATCTACTACCTCTCAAACATAATCATCCAATCTATACTGACTGCCACATATGGTCCAGTCAAACCTGCGCCTACCTATTGCCGTTACATCCAAGGAGGGCCGGACTTACGTAGGGCGTCCGTGACTGCCAAAACTGGCCCAACCAGAGGGACTGTGTCGACAAGTCGCGATAGCAAGTAACAAGCCCAGCTCCGGAGTGGCACTCGAGGGGCGCGACCCCACCGAGGAAAGTATCCGCGCATCTCTGTCGAGGTCAAATGTGGCTCATGCAGGCTATAGTCCAAATCCACGATCAACAAGATCAACAGTAACCAACGACACCAACTCTCACTCACAGGTTGGAAACCACACAGCCGGGACCCACCCTCGACTCAGACGGCTCCCCAAAATAAAACACTGATCTAACACTGCTACCAGACTCCACTCGGCCCCCAGGCGCGAGTGTAACATGCATCCCACAACACCCGACCACTCGGCCCACTATTCGGGCGAGGAAACTCTAAGTCCAGGTAAAATAATAGATAATAGTTTGGGAATGTCTAAAGCATAAATAACCTAGACCAAGTTGGAGTTTTCTACTAGTCTGGTTAAACATGTCGCATATGACGGGGTGCTACGTCAAGTTCCAAAGATAGCATTTAATTTACAGATTTAGGAAGCAACAAATCAATATGATCATCAAAGCAACACAAGTAACATCAATTCTCTCTTCCTAGCATGCTTCCTAATACGCTCCCAAACATGCATGTTTCCTACAATATAAAATTACTAATCAGTCCACCAGTTTTGAAGACGAAGCAACCCACCTGAAAGTGCAAAGCTGTCCAAGGGCCAAAAAAGCTGAAACTACAAAGGAATAATCCTCCAATTCCCACAATTCCAACGGGTCCAAAAGAACTCAAAAACTCCTCCTGGGTACAAAGATATAGTCCAAAGTTACAGTCAACATAAAATTTCCAAGTGTACAGTTTGCTGAAATTTCAGTCCCAAAGAAGCCTAATTATCACCTGCGAGATAAATTCCAAAAATTCCAATAAAAATACGACAGCGATCCTCGCGAAGCGTAAATGTCAATTGAGTCCTTAAACGTTGAATTTCGATACTCGAGTGCAGAGATAAATATCCAACAAGGTGCTGCTATCCAGGAAAAACCACCAGCAAAATAGGGCTAAAAAATGTACTCGAAACCCCTAAAAAAACTCAAATATGGGAGGACTAGAAAATATAAAAATTGTAGATTTATCTCTCATGAATCTGACGCTGTAAAAATCGCCCAAAAATTCCATCGGAGTAGCTCTGTGGACCTCGTGGACCGAAATGTGATGGAAATGGGCTACCAACGAAAGAACGTCGCACTGCACTAACTCGCCGAAGACGTCGATGCCGTGGCCTCCAAAAATTCTGAAACTCCTTCACAAGATGCAAAATAAGATGAAGATCAAAGTCAGTAGAGGGCTTAGAGCCAAAGGAGCTCGAGAAAAAAAGGTAACATGCCAAAGAGCACGTCTTATTTATAGCCCTCACCCAAAAGCCAACAAAACCCCCTTTTATTGGGCTTTTGGGCCCAATTTCCGAGCGCCCGAGGCTTTCGGGCGGCTACAGTCACCCGAAAAGCCCGCCCGGCCCGGCCCACGCGCGGCGCCCGAATCAGCCTGGCTCCGACGCGTGTCCCGAACAGCGGACAGCGCGTGCGGAGCCAGTTGGCTGGCGCCGTGTGGCCCCGACCGCCAAACATAGGGCGGTGGCGCCCGCTAATCGTAGGGCGCTACATGGCGCCCCCATGTCGGCGGTCACCTGCCCCACCTGCCTCGCCTGCTCCCCTTGCGTGTGGACCGCGCGCACGTGAGCCGGCCACTCCGAGGCAGCCACGTGGCCCGCCCCGGTCATGCGCCAGCCGGCGCGTTTCCGTTGACCGTGTCGCGATAGCCCGCCAACCGTAGGCTGCCACGCGTCCCCCGCGCCCGGTCCATGCACCAGCGCCAACTCTCTGTGGACCGCGCCGCGTGCGCCGGCCAATCCAAGGCCGCCACGTGGTGCCAGGCTAGTCCACGGCTTCCCCCATGCACCAAAATACGCAGAAAACTTTCGGGAGTCCCTTTTTGGGCATCCGGACTCCAAAAAAGGCAAGTAAATAGCCGATTTTCGATGTTTTTTCGCGCTGAATCCAAATATGACCTCAGATTAGCATAAAGCTCTTTCTAAATTCTGACAAAAATAGCCGAAGGGCAGGCTCAATACAGAGGCCTCACAGAGTTCGTCCAACGAGTCCAATTGACGCTTTGCGGGTTCGACACACCAATAATAGATGTTCCACATCGTGGGTCATGGGAAAAGCTACACAGGGATCGGGGCTACTACACCAGCAGAAGAAACTAATCGAGTTTGTTCAACCGTAGAAACTCCGGATGCGGCGCGCCCGAACTTTGGCCGAGGCTACGTTTCCGGTGACCCTTCGCTCACGCCAGCTAACTGGGCGGCTTCAGGCAATGCGGCTGCACCAGGGGAATCATGGGGAGGTCAGCATGACACTTGTCGACATCTTGGGGCAAAATGATCAAAGGGGAAAAGACTGGACCAACATTTGTCCGAGAAGAAAAGGAAGAAGAAGAAGTCCCTTCTCCAGCAACGTGCGGTCAAAGGAGATCACCACACCCACCGGGCTCGACCTCTTGATGGAGAAGGAAGCCGCAGGAAAGGTCTGGCACAATCCCAAGGAGTCAGATGCTTTCTCTTCACCTCTCTCAGATGTAGGGGGAATAACTTCTTCTTGCTGCAGTTCAAACGAGGGAGGAGGTTGGGGAGGCATTGGCTTCGTGGTAGAGTAGGAGGAACACTTAGGGAGGGGGGTGCGGTTTCATCTCCCCCACGTATGCGACTGTTGCAACCAACTCAGGTGAGTTGGGTGCACAAAATGTACAAAAGACCCTCCATTTCTACATCATTTAATCCGGGTCCTCCACTGTAGCTTCAATTTGCAGAGAAGCCCTCCTCAAGAGTACATGCAAATTGCTCTATAAAATAATAGCCTTTTTATGAAATTATCACAATTTTTACTGTATTTTGCATTTTCGAGGCGTCCGAGTCGTCAAACAGAAAAATAGACTTTGCCACGTCGACCGGCTCGACGAAACCTATCAAGTGGTGATTTTGGTTCGTTGAATTTAGGTATAGATAATTTGTAATTCCATCTTACTTTAGTGGCATTTACAGTTCGACATGTATTTCAATGACTTAGGCTCGTCAAATATAAATTTCAATTGCATCATTGCGCTCAGAACGGCGAGACCGATCAAAATGAGTATTTACATTGTCTAGATTGGATCTAAAAAGGTTGAGTTAGGCAATTATCCAGGAAGTATCCAAAAATTAAACAAGTTACTATTCATTTAAGTCAAATAGTACCTAGCTGCTTCTATGCCCCTTTTTCAAAGTGGAAGTCTTGTCAAACTAAAATTCGTAGTGGAAGTCTTGTCAAACTAAAATTTGTCTCGTACCAACGCGTTCATTTCGACGAGACGGATCAACTTATGATTTTACTTTGCTGAATTCGAGTCCAGATAAATTTGTCGGGCAGCAAATTTACAAACACCAAAAAATATAAGATTTCAATTTATAGAACAATCCAGAAAAAGGATTAAAAAAATTAAATTTCATAATTACAAATTCTCGTTACTACATTTATCCGTACTTTGCAAATTTAGTCAAAATTGGAGTACTACGGCCGCGCCCTGCCCACCGTATGACCCTAAATTAAAGTACCCTAACTTAACCTTAATTTAGGGTTATAAGTTTTGACTATTTTGCACTTTAAATTAAAGTTTAAATAGGAGTAAATAAAAATTAATTTTTAAATTTTAAGTGGGAGTAAAAATTTTAATTTTTAAATTTTTATAAATTTTAAAAGATTTATAAAATAATTGTATAAATTTTAATAATTTAAAATTAATAATTATTTTTTACAAAAATGAAATAAAATAAAAAAAATTATTAAAAAATAAATTTAAAAAAATTAAAATTTATAAAATATAAAATTTTAAATTTTAAAATTTATAAATTTAAATATTTTTTAACATTTAAAAATTCTAATTTAAAAAAATAAAAAAATTAATTTTTATTAGGTGTATGCAAAAGAAAGGAAAAAAAAAATAAAAAATAAAAAATAAAAAATAAAAAATAAAAAAAATATGCCGTGAGTGATTGAGAGAGAGGAGAGAGAAAGGGTTGCTTGGGAGCAAGCCTTTTCTCTCCCTCAATTTCCGTGCCCGGTCTCCTATTCCTCTGGTTGGAATAGCTAAAACCGAAAATAGCTAAAATAATCCTTAAATTCCGTTTGGATATAAATTCGGGGATAAAGAAATTATTCCCCTTATTTCCGTTACTAAACGGGATATAAAAGGGTAGAATAATCTATCTCAAATTATTTCGAAATAATAAAAAATAACAAAATATTATGAACAAAATAAAATATTTCGGTCAAAAAAATATTTTATTTGGCAGGACAGTAAGAATAAATTTTGCTATTTGAAATGAATATTTAGCAATAGGTAGCATTTTTGGTAATTTGGGCAATATTTCTCCTAATCAATATGAGCGTGTGACATGACGTTAAAATAGAAAAGAGACTAATAAGAAACTTTCTAAGTTGGTATGGTGACCTTTGGTAGAAATATTTTTCAACAAATCTCTTTCGTAATAGGTCATGGAAGACGTCACATTAATATACTTCTTCAAGTTAATTTTTATATAATTTTTTATAAATATATAGTAAATATATATTTAAATTTTTATATTTATTTTTTAAAATTTTAAGTTACTTTTATATATATATATATATATATATATATATATATATATATATATATATATATATATATAACTCGCCCGTTTAGGACTACCTGACATTCTCGGGACAATTAGGATATCGGGACAATTGGGAGCGTCACAAACTCTTCCCACGTCCTCGGGACAATTGGGGTCTGTTTAGGTCTGACGTGCTCATCAGTCCAAGCCCAAGATCACAAGGTGAAGTAAGACTTGTTTTGCTAGCCCTTCAAACACACGCACAGTCCAGATCACAAGGCAATGTAAGATTTGTCTCGCTAGTCCTGTCATTTAGATTCAGACTCAGTCGAGACTCATCATACACTTCCGACTGGTTATTGGCTCTGATACTAAATGTAACGCCCCTTCAAACACACGCACAGTCCAAGATCACAAGGCGATGTAAGATTTGTCTCGCTAGCCCTGTCATCTAGATTCAGACTCAGTCGAGACTCATCACACACTTCCGACTGGTTATTGGCTCTGATACCAAATGTAACGACTGGTTATTAGCTTTGATACCAAATATAACGATCCGATCCAGTAGCAATAATAACTCGTTGGGCCAAACCACAGTCCAAAATGTTTAAACCCAGTTATTATTATTAATGTCCATATCTTATATAAACTCAATCATAATTTCATCCACATCTGATATGGGACAATTGAGGTATATATATATATATAATCTCTTTCGTTATAGGTCATGGAAGATGTCACATTAATGTCCTTATTCACCTTAATTTTTATATAATTTTTTATAAATATATAGTAAATATATCTTTATAAAATTTAATTTTTTATATTTATTTTTTTAAAAAGTTAAGTTATTTATATGTATATATATATATATATATATTATGGTTAATATTCGATAGAAAAATATAGTTAATCTAGTTAATTAGTAAATTAAATTAAATTAAATTTTTTATTTTTTCAGATATTTTTACACTATTCTAACCGTTAGAATTTTGAAGGACATATTTATAAAGACAAAATTAATTTTATTTATATTCTATTTAAAAATAAATAATATCTTAACGGTAGCAAGTCAGAAAAATATATATCAACAATTTATGACTTTTGAAGGGATAAATATAAAAAGTTAAATTTTGTAGAGATATATCTGCTATTCGATATATTTATAATAAGCTGTGTTTGATTCATCGAAAATTAATAAAAAACTATTTTTCAAAAAAAGAAAAAAAAAATTTGCTCGTAGTTTTTTTTTATTTTCAGGAAAAAAAAAATTGGAACAAAGAAGGGTCTTTATTGCAAATGTTTGGCGTGTACATAGCATTTTTCTATATATATATATAGTGTGAAAAGGAAAAGTTCGATGTATACCCTAAAATGGATGTACATCTTACACTCTATCCATTCTAAAATGAGATGAATTTTATCCATTACTTCGAAGTGATAAGTGGAGAAGCTTTCATTCTTGAATCGGTTGGGTATAAGATATACAACTAAAAATGAATATAAAATGTACATCAAAAAATGAATGTGAAAAGCGATTAAGAAGTTACGAATTTTTTTTAGTAAGATGTAGATCTTACACTCTAGACTTTAAAAGGCTAGGATTTACTTACCTATCGCATCCAAAAAAAAAAAAAAAAAAAAAAAAAAAAAAAAAAAAAAAGAAGAAGTTAGTTTCATGCCGCTCTTCTCTGTAAATATATTGAATAATATTTACATCCTAGAAAGTTTAATTTTTTATATTTATCTCTTCAAAAAAAAAAAAAAAAAAAAAAAAGAGTTAGTTTCATGCCGTTCTTCTCGGTAAATATATTGAATAGCATTTACATCCTTAGAAATTTTAACTTTTCATATTTATCTCTTCAAAAGTCTTAAATTATTCATATGTGTTCTTACAGTTAAATATCTATTCGAAAAATATAATTAACTGTAGATTAAATACATGTACCATGGTTAGTGAGCAAGATAAATTTACCTTTTTTGCCCTTTTAGATATCATACTTAACCATAAATATATTTTTTAATAATTAAAATTTTTAGAGGGATATATTCGTAAAGATAAAATTAACATTTCACTTATATTTTATTAAAAAATAAATAGTAAACTAACGTTAACAAATCAGATAAATATATATAAATAACTTAAAATTTTTGAAGAAATAAATATGAAAAATTAAATTTTATAAAAATAAATTTACTATTCGATATATTTACAGAAAATAGTATGAAATTAACATCTCATTTAAGATGTACACTTTTACACCCCGTTTGGTAACGGGGATAAGGGGGAATAACCCTCTTATCCCTGTTTTTATACCCAAACGGGGTTCAAAAAATTGGGAATAGCTAAATCCGGATTTAAGGGTTATTCTAGCTATTCCCGGGTTTAGCTATTCCAACCAAAAGCTGGAATAAGAGGAATAGGAGATCGGGCACGGGAATCGAGGGAGAGGGGAGGCTTGCTCCCCAAGCAACCCTTTCTCTCTCCTCTCTCTCTCTCATGGCATATTTTATTTTATTTTTTTTTCCTTTCTTTTGCATACACCTAATAAAAATTAAATTTTTTATTTTTTTAAATTAGAATTTTTAAATTTTAAAAAATATTTAAATTTATAAATTTTAAAATTTAAAATTTTTTATTTTATAAATTCTATTTTTTTTTAATTTATTTTTTAATAAAAAATTTTTATTTTATTTCATTTTTGTAAAAAATAATTATTAATTTTAAATGTAAAAATTTGAATTTTTGAAAATAAATAAATAAATGAAAATGATTGAAGTCCAGTTGAATTTGGATCATAAAAAGCACAAGTAGTCTAAGTGTCCCTTTTCTGCAGTGTAAATTGCACAGTTAGTGGGCCAGAAATATCACTTTTCAATCCGAGTCTGATCTCGAAGATCCGAGACCACGAGTGCGACCGTCATGACGAACTAAGTGAAAACCATATTAAGCTTGTTCAGATCTGACGGTCGGATCTTCCAGAAATCAGCGTTGAAGCAGGCGGGACCCGCGACTTAAGTCGCGGGTACAAGTGAACAGTAAACCCTATTTGCGAGTCCCATTCGTGCCAACGTTGAGCCAATTCGCTATCCGGAAGCAGATCATGGCACTTCAAATAGTGGATTTGAATGGTTTCGTCGTTCTGGACGCAATGGCGCTGACGGAATTTCCGTTTGACGACTTTAAAGTCTCGAAAAACGCGATAACTGTATTTGGAGCAGTATTTTATGGACCGAAAATTTATCTGGGCGCTTTCTCGTAAAACGAAAATCGCTACCTGATAGGTTTCGTTGAGCCGGACATCGTAGCGAGGTCTGTTTTCCGATCTGACGACCGAAACGCCTCGAAAAGCATGAAATATGGTAAAAATGCGGCTTTTTGCACATAAAATCCTAATATTTCATGTCTCGTTTTGCGTGCCACTTCTGGGAGGAGAAGCTAAGTGCAAATGTGAGAAAACTATGAAGGACTTAACCCTGAATACCATGAGTTAAGGGTCTAAAGTGAAATTGTGCATATACCTATTAATACATGTTACCCGAGCTAGGTTTCCACCAACCCTAAACCCTGAGCTACCCCATAGTCGCCAGCTCCAACAAACCCCTCTCCCTCTGCCGCACCCTCTGGTGGTAGCCCACCGGCCGCCGCTGTCCGCGCCGCCGGAGAAGAAAAGGATCAAGAATTCTTCTTGACCTCGGATGCTTGGTGAGAAAGACTCTTGGGGGGGACCCTAGGTGAATCAAGTCTTTACCTGAGGGACCCTCTGTGAAGCCGCAGCCGAGCCCAGGGTGAACCGACGCCTGGCTCCGCCCTGCGTCGCCGCGGGGAGAGCCTTCTTCCTCCAACTTTCCGGCGAGGTAGGTTTTGGAAATTATTGTTTTAAGTCCACCCTTGAGCCTTAGCATCGTGCTCCTGACCTCCGGAGGATCATCTTGGTGCAGTCCCGTGGCCCTCGGTGCTCCGGTTAATCGGCCGGGGAGCCTGGTTGCCGGATTATCGTCCCCGAGCCGATCGCCTGCGCCGCCGTGATCCGGCCGTCAAACCCAAGATCAGCACCGTTGGGACGAGTCCTCTCGTCGACTACAGCACCTCCACGAGGTTTGATCACCATCAGTTGAGAATCGAGCCCGACCGGTGATGCCCTAAAAATCGGGATTTTGGCATCTTTGCCGATCACCGCCGTCCGGCGCCGCCGCGGCCTTCCGGCGCCGGCCACCACTGCACCGAGCTTCGTGGCGTGGAGGCGAAGCTGCTGGTCCATCTTGCACCGGCCCGGAGCCGCCCGGCCGGAATCCGCCATTAGCGACCTTGGACCTCGGCCGAGCTCCGCCGCCGCGCGTCGCCGGCGACCCCAGACCCCCGGCAACGGTTCAGGTAGGCCTCTCTCATCATTTCGTGACCAATGGTGGTGTTGCATGGGAATCCTAACGTCAGGTTTGGAGTCTTTTCAGTTGCACCCAAAACTGCCTCGGTCTTCCCCTCCGGCCATCCCCGGCGACTCGGGCTCCTGCCAACCATACAGGTGAGGTCTAAATGCCCTATCCTTGCTCTCCAGCATTTTTGTTTGGCCCAGGAAGCCCCCTGTGATTGATCTCTCAACCTTGCACCCGAAATACCTATTGCGGGCTCATCTCCGGCCGCCACCGCCTTCGGCCGCCGGGGCTCGACCTCACATAGACCCGAGACCTCCTGGGGACCTCTTCTAACTTGTGCTCACCTCTGGTGCAGAGCTGAACCCGAGTTGCTCCAAGAACACCAACCCGAGCCCTAGCCCAAGCTCAAGTGCTGCTCCAGCGAGCTTTCCGGCCGGCCTCCGACGCGCACAAGGTGAGCCTCACTGTCCCTAGACCATGATGATAACCATGCTTCTATTAAATGCTTAAAAGATCAAGTATATGTTAAGTTTCCACATAGTTGTAAATTGGGCCTTAGAACATTATGGGCCAACTTCAAAATCGGGCCCCGTGACAGCCCAAACTTGTGAGCACGGGCTCGGTCTCGACGTAACGGACGCGCTGAAACTTACGACGTCGTCGTTGGACCCCCGGATTTCAAGAACAAGTCGAAACAGTCAAATAAACTAATGTTTTCATGCAATTTTTAATATTTTATGGACCAACTTGCAAGTTTATCACCTTGGCTGCCCTTAGACAGTACTTACGCACCACCTAGCCATTTTGTTAGGGTTCCGAAGGTCCTCGTTGACCGGAAATCGGATTTTGATCGATAAGTCGGCCGATTTGACCCGTTTAAGCTTTCCGTGAGTGTAGCGTCGTCGGAAAAGGGTTGTGTGAGTCTATTACTGACCAGATCTTCTGATACAGGGCCCAGTTGTTCAGCACCAGCCTCCCAGTAGCTGCGCGGGAGTTCGAGGATCTACCGTCATCCAGGTGGGTTATCTTCGAACCGGGCCTCAGCTTTTTGGCCTTCTGGTTGCTTTAGTCCAGTCGGACCCCTGTTTTTGATTTCCCTGCTGATTATATAACCTATCTTGACATATCATGATTCCACGGATTGACACTGACTTGATTAGACCTGTGCTTGAGATTACATGTTCTCGATCAGCTGATTATTGTGTACATACCCCATGATTATTACTGATAGAGTTTGATCTACTTGAGACACATGATATATACCTGTTCATCATCTTTTATATTCCTGTCATTGATATGATTCTTGATATATTGTCGATATGCATGATTGATTGATCCAGATTGATAGATATAGACAGATGATTCCCTGTTGGGATCTCGGCATGTTGCCGACTACCCGGTCACTAGACTGTGAGATTGAGCATTATGATTTGCCATGCACTGCTGTACTTCACAAACATGGCCGGGGTCGCTCCCCGTGGAGCTTGTTCTTTACCGGTAGAGTGGTCTGATGATAGACCCGTGAGCCCTTTTGCATCGAGACTGCTTGGCGTCTATGAAGTGCAGGGTTATGTCAGCCGAAAGGGTGCCGAAAAGTGGCTTTGCCTGAGGTTCTATGAGACCAATATTGGCACATGATTGGGTACTTGGGTTTCTGTTCTTGACGCATGATTCTTACCTTGTACCATTGTTGTTCTGTTTATGTTGTTCTCTAGCATTATTCATTGCAGTTTCACTTATGATTGATTACCTGCCTAGTTCAGTTTACCTGTGGATTTATTGCTTTCCAGTGGATGTTATCTGTTATCTATTTACCTTGCACCTTCGCTGCTCAGTTATGCTTGATTATTACCGTGATCCCCTGATTCCAGCATTTATCTTCTGTAGACGTACTTTTGCTACTTGCAGACTAGTTGTGCATGATTCTTGCAGATATCTTTTAATTTCCTGCATATATGACCTACAGCTTTCATGATTGTTATCACTGATGTATCCTGATTTTTAGCACTCATTTACCTGCTGTTCCTTATGTGGATTACCTGCCTATTTCAGTTGTATCTGTGGATTATTGTGGATTATCAGTAGATCTTATTAGCTATTCCAGCTTTTCCTATTGACTCTTACTATACGCAGATTTTAGTACCCAGTAGGTACGATTAGCTGATTCTCGGCTCGTCGTGCCCACTGGGATACATGTACAGTGTATCTCACACCCCCTGGGTGACCATTTTCCAGGTCCGTCGGGTGGAGGGATAGCGGGACGATTCAGTGAGCCTGTCACGATAGAGCTGTCCCCATGATCCTAGATAGAGATGTTTGAGATCCATGCTGATTTATTCGGCCTTTCATTTATCGCACTTCTTTTCAATTCCTGTTGATTCAGATATTTAAAAATGATGATGTAATAAGTTATTTTAAGATTTTCCTGACTGATTAGATTAGTATGATTAGCTGAGATATCTATTGTATTCTGATGATGATCACTAGCTAGCCGTGCATGTATAGGGGAGTCTCTGTCCATGGGATAGAGGGTTTCCTATATGTGTGGCGGTCTGTTACGCCCAGGTTTGCGAACTCTGATTTCAAAAGAAGAGAAAAAAAAAAAAAATTACCGGATTTTTAAAAACTCGGGGCGTGACAGATTAGAAAAAAAAAAAAAATTTACCGGATTTTTAAAAACTCGGGGCGTGACAGATTAAATGGTATCAGAGATAAATAATCAGCCGGAAGTGTGCGGCGAGTCTCGGCTGAGTCTTGGTCTAGATGACAGGACTAGCGAGACGAGTCTCACATCGCCTGGTGATCTTGGACTGCTATGTGTGTGTTTGGGCTGACGAGGACGTCAGGCCTAAACGGGGGGAGTCTGTGACGCCCCCAATAGTCCCACATCGGATGTGGATGGAATTATGATTGGGTTTATATGAGACATGGACACTAGTAATAATAACTGGGCTTAAGCATTTTGGGCTGTGATTTGGGCCCAACGAGTTATTATTACTAGTGGGTCGGGTCGTTACATTAAATTAATAAAATTTATACAGTTATTTTATAAATCTTTTAAAATTTATATAAATTTAAAAATTAAAATTTTTACTCTCACTTAAATTTTAAAAATTAATTTTTATTTACCCCCACTTAAAATTTTTACTCCCACTTAAATTTTAATTTAAAGGGCAAAATAGTCAAAACACATATTTATCCCCTCTCAATTCATCTTATTCCTCTATACCCAACCAAACACAATTTTTTCTTATTCCTATATAATTTACCAAACACAATTTTCTTTACCCCCGGTATAACTCAACTACCCAACCAAACGCAAATTTACATTAATTTTTGCTTATCACATAACTTATACTTATCCCCAGTGTAACTAAACTTTCCTTATCCCTGAACCAAACGTAGTTTTTTAAGGGAACATGTAGTACTTTTCTATAGGAGCAATTTTTTATATTCCCCTCATTACTGTTCATTTTTTATCAAATGCATTCTTCATTTACTTAACTAGCCTCTAAAACTTTCAGTCTTTCAAATAAATTCTCAAAGACAAGAACATTAAAAAAAAATCATACATTATTTATGTGCAAATTTAAAAATAAACGAAGCGATAGTATGCTATCTTTTTCTCTTAAAAAAAAAAAAAAAAAAGTTATGAACTACTTTTGAAACGTAAGACATGACGCCAAAAGCCAAGAAGTTTTCGTAATTAATTAATTAGCCAAAACCCTAGAAGTTTCTGCTATATATATTGGTGGCAAATTGGAGTTCACTCATTGGAGTCCCAACTGGAACTTGAAGCTATCACATTTGTTCTCTCTCTTCTTCACCTTCTTGATTACTACTTCTAAAGAGATATGGCATCAAAAACTGATGGAGATCAGATACCCAGTCCCAACAGGTAACATTCACAAGCTCCAAGGTTCTATCTAAATCATAGTTAGTTTATTCAGATTCAGATTAGGCAAAAAATCGGTACAGATACAATACGAATAAAATTTTTATCATAATTTTTAAATTTGTTGAAAAATTCGATTAAGATATGTGATTTTTACGAGAATTATACGTTCATCAATTAAAAATTCGGAATAAAAAATTCAGCTATTAAATTAATTTTTTTTTTAAGATTTATACTATTTGCAGTTATAATTTTTAAAAATAATTTAATCAACCAACTTTAGAAATAAAGGAAATATCCCTTCAGCAAAGTAATTTTCTTTTAGGGAATTATTTGTGTATAATAATTTTTAGCTCAATTTTTTTTTTTAAAATTAGTTTGAATTACGTATAATTCGGATTCTCAATAATTTACGAATAATTTGCGAATAATTCGTGAATTAACTAACTAAGATCTAAATACACAATATTTTTTTTCTTTATTCATGTGTTTTTTTTTTTTTTTCTTTATACAATAAGCTTTTAGCATCCCTTGTCAAGAAATTTGATTAAATATTTAATAAGGCACATTACATTCAGCCTCCAAGTTACTTTTTTTTAAAAAGATAATCAATTTGCTTGTAAATTAAATATACTATCATATAGCAAATTATAATTACCAAAATCTTGCAAAGTCTAAAATGAAAAATCTTATAGGCCCTATTTTCAAATGAGTGAACATTGTGTTGAGTTTAATATATTTTATTTATTTATTTGAGAAGCTGAAATATTTCACCAATGAGGGCCCGTTTGGTAACGGGATAAGACAGAACTAGTTATTCCAAGAATAAGTATAAAGTACGAAACTAGTGTAAGAAAACGTTTGGTATGATTTCAGGGATAAGAGATTTTGTATTTAGTATGATAATAAGGAATAAAAAAAATAAAGAGTATTAGTTGTTTTAAATGACCTTTTTATCCTCAAGCTTTATTATGTAATAATGAGATAAGAGATGGTGCCTCAGGAGACGTGGGAGGGTATTTAAGAAAAAGCAAAAGGTTGGTTGGGAAGAGTGAGAATATCAATTCCCACTTATTCTAGTTGTAAGTATTCCCGTAGTTCCTGGTGTGTTTGGGAGCATAAGGGGGATATCCTCCTTATCCCCCAAATAGTTTCGTTGCCAAACCGGGTTGTTACACTCCGTTTGGGTACAAGAACTAGGGGGGATAAAGGGGATATCCCTCCTTTTGTACCCAACCAACAAAAAGCTGCTTGGAACCGCTGTTCCACCTAATTCCGTGATTAGAGAGGAACAACTGTTCCAAGCAGCAGGTGGAACAACTCAGTTGTTCCACTTGCAGCTTTTTTTTTTTAATTAATTAATTTTATTTTAAATTATAAGTTATTTAAATTTATAAAATTTAAAATTTATTTCATTATTTTATAAAAATTTAATTTGCTCTATTCTTCTTATTGCTTTTAAATTTAACAAATATTAGTTCCTGCTAATATCATAACTTACACCTATCCTCGTTGTAACTAAATTTTTCTCATATCTGGACCAAACGCATTATTCATTTTATTTTATTTTATTTTATTTTTTTAGGATTGCTGTGGTAACAGGAGGGAACAAAGGAATTGGGTTGGAGATATGTAGGCAATTGGCTTCTAATGGGATCAAAGTGATACTAACTGCTAGAGATGAGAAGAGGGGTTTGGAAGCAGTAGAAAATCTCAAACAATCTGGACTTTTCGATGTAATCTTCCACCAATTAGACGTGACCGATCATTCTAGCATTGATTCATTGTCGGAGTTCATCAAAAATACGTTCGGAAAGCTTGATATTTTGGTACATACATGATCTTTCTAAGTTGAATCATTATTAGTTTATTATATATTAGTGTCACTCTTTTGTAAGGTCGTTGTTTTTCTTCTTAAAAGATCATTCTTTTGTTATAAACCTGATGAGTAAGTTCATATGTTTTCTTATAATTTTCATGATTCTATCATTATATATATATATATATATATATATATATATATATATATATA
The DNA here is from genome assembly GCA_029168755.2 of Tillandsia fasciculata. Classification (NCBI taxonomy): domain Eukaryota; kingdom Viridiplantae; phylum Streptophyta; class Magnoliopsida; order Poales; family Bromeliaceae; genus Tillandsia; species Tillandsia fasciculata. Next base: position 3,146,243 of record CM054945.1, read on the forward strand.
TATATATATATATATATATATATATATTGATTTATGATTTATTTCAGGTGAACAATGCTGCAATAGCGGGAGCCACAGTAGACTATGAGTTGTTAAGGATTACTATGGCTAATTGGAAGGTAAAAGAGTTTCCTCTTAAACTACTTTTAAGTTCAAGAAATATAACAAACTTAGAGGCTTGCGTATGTGCGAGATTCTGAATGTGTGCGTCTTTGTCATGCACTATAAATACTACAACAAAATTATGCTATAGCGATATTTTTAAGTATTTTTAAAATCTAAAAAAAGTGTCGCTGGCAAAAGTACCGACACTTATTGTTAGTGTTGCTATATGTACCGTCGCTAGGATGTATAGTAACACATTTTTGTAATGTGTCCCGAAAATGTGTCCCTATAACCTAATTTTGGATATAGATGGAATATAGATAGGACACTTATACAAAAGTGCAAACATGTGTCCCTATAACCTAATTTTGTTGTAGTGAATTTTTTTTTTTTTTTTCTGGAGGGTAGATCTAACAATGTGTCACTACAATAAAATTAGGCTATAGGGACATATGTTTGTGACACTTTTGTATAAGTGTCCTATCTATATTCCATCTATATCTAAAATTAGATTATAGGGGCATATTTTTGGGACACATTACAAAAATGTGTTGCTATACCTCATAGCGACGGCACATATAGCAACACTTACAATAAGTGTCGGTATTTTTGTCAACGACACTTTTTTTAGATTTTAGAAACACTTAAAAATATCGCCTAATTTTATTGTAGTGACATGTCCATATGGTTTAGTTTCATACTTCTGCTCTTTTGTTATATCGGTGCATTTCAATTTTGTTTCTCTTTCGAAGGTCACACATCTTGTAGGATTACTAAACAATGTTGAAGTTGGTGGAATGACATTAGAGCCTGAAAAGTGAATTCATAATTTTCTATTAAACATTAATTGGCGCGAATAATATTAATCATCTTAGTGATGGAATTAGCAAGAACACGCGATTTCTTGTTATCTACTACTAATTTTGTTCTTCTTCTAAACTAGTCAAGAAGAATGCCCAACATCCCGACTCAAGAGACAAACAAATCGGCAGAAGAATGCATCGACACGAACTATTACGGAGTTAAGAGGGTAACAGAGGCATTAATCCCTTATCTTCTATCATCCGAGTCACCAAAGATCGTCAATGTTACATCTCATTTGGGAAAATTAGAGGTATGAATTAACTCAAAATACTTTTCAGCAATACTGACATTTATAAGTACCAATTGTATTAAATTCTTGTGGATGCCACATAAGATTTAATTAAATATTTTCAATTAATATTTTTCACTTTTGTTTATATTATGATGATGTTTTTCACTACTAGTCTATTCAGATAATTATATTTTTCACTACTATTCTAACCTAGTTCTTCTTATCCTTGTTATAGTTCTTTCCTAATGAGAGTGTTCGGAAAGAAATGGATGATGTAGATAGCTTAACTGAGGAGAAAATCGATGAGATGGTACAATCCTACCTAAATGATTTCAAGGAAGGAAAGTTGACAAAAAATAACTGGCCAACTACGTACTCGAGTTATGTTGTGTCTAAGGTGGCAATGAATGCATATACGAGGATTATTGCAAAGAAATATTCTGCAATCTGTGCAAACTGTGTACATCCAGGCTACGTGAAAACGGACATTAATGTAAATACAGGTACTTTGCCCGTCGAAGAAGGTGCTAAGGGACCTGTAATGGTGGCTTTGCTTCCACCTGGTAGTCCTTCAGGGCTCTACTATGATATGACCAAAGTATCAACCTTTATGTAATGTGACAATATATTTTGTCGTGATAATAATTTGCTTTTTTTTTTTTTTTCTGAGCTAGTTGGAAGAGATAATAATAATTGTACAAGTTGAAATTTGTAACCTGTGGTTTCCTTTGGTGTTTGTTATCTATTTATTGGCACTGGTTAGATGTTAAATTGTAATACGCGAGAAATTTGAAGTTTAGAATTCAATAAAAGTTCGAAATTCTACATATGCATGTGTGAAGTAGACCCTAAGTAAATGTATAAGTGAATAGTGGCTTGACTTAAGTCATGAATAGTAATCCTCTGGAATTTTAGATTTTCGAATAAAGTTGGTTAACTCTGCCGATCTGAATCCGAATTCGATGAAATAAATACTTAATTTGATCGGTCTCATTGGTCTGAGAGCAATGGCGCACTCCAAATTTATGTTTGACAACCCTAAGCCTCGAAAAGTATGCCAAACTATAAATGCCAATGTGTAAGATGGAATTAGAACCTATTAGAACCTAAACGCGAAAAATTAAGGTCGCTACTCAATAGATCTCATCGAGCCGAGCATCGTAGTGAAGTCTTATTTTCGTTTGACGGCCCTAATGCCTCGAAAAATATAAAAAAAAGTGAAAAATACGATCTTTTGCACTAAAGACCTTATATTTTATGCACCGAAATACGTGCAACTTATTGGGGAGGGGTCTCTTTGCATAAATGATATACAATGAAGGACCCAGCTGCGAAATCTAGGTTTTAAAGGACTAAAGGGAATTTTCTTACAAATCCTATGTATATGAACCAAGTTGGAACCGAGTGAACCCTAGCTTCGGATTCTTGCACCCAGCCACCTCCACGAGACCCTTCTCCCCCCTCTGCTTCATCTCCAGCAGTTACACCATCGACCACCGCCTTCCCTCGCCGGAGAAGGAGAAGAAGAAAGCTTTCACTTATATCTAAGGCTTGGGGAGTAGAGAGGCAGCCTAAACCACTGAGGTTACACCCGATCCCCTCTGGGACGCTCATATTTCTCTGGAGACCCTCCCTGAGGAGCGTCGTTGCCTTGCTCAGTAGTTCGCTGCAGTTGAAGCCACCTTCTTCTTTTCTTCTTCTTCTTGGACCGAGGTAGTTGGGATCCCTCTCTTTTGAGTTTTCTTGCATCAAGACCCTCTCCACTTCTCTTCTGACATCCTGGACGTCGTACATGCACAACCCCGAAGCTTGGGACTCGGGTTGGCTGGTGGGAGTAAGGTGTTGCCAAAAACTTAGCTTTGGCCGGATCTCTGTGTGGGCTCCATCCGACCATCAAAACTTGGATTGGATGCATAGGTTGGCTTCTTTTGATCACCAGGAGGTCCCCCATTAAGTTTCATCCCGATCAGTATAGTCGATCTCTAGGAAACCGAAGTCCTAGTTTCAAGCTTTCTTGACTTGGCCGATCTGCGCCGCCCGACGCTACCGCTGGCTGACCACCCAGATAGTCCCCATTTGTCGAGTGTAACCTCTCCATGCCTTTGCATGGATCTGAATCACCATGTATACTGAGCTCTCTATTGTTGCTCTTAATTAAGGTGACCGCAAGCCTTCTCTCCGGCCAACCGCCGCACTGGGTCGCTGGAGTTGGACAGGGTGGTGACCCTACCACCTCTGTGAACCTCCTCCTACAGCTGCTTGCCTTTATTTGTGGCTAGAACCCGAGTTGGAGAAAGCTCGGCCAACTCAAGCTCTAGCTAAGGTGCATTTTGGCCACCTTGCTCCGGCAACCTTTTCCGCAGCCGTACGTGTGACACCCCGAAGGTGAGCCCTCGACTCCTCTGACCTTACTGAGCATAATGCTCACCTCTTGTTGCTTGGTAATAGCTTGTTTAGTTGTAAGTTGCAACATGTGTCTTTAATGCATAGTGTGTCACGCCCCGGGGTCGAAACTGTAACTCAGGCCCGCCAACAGATCCGCCGCCCATACGGGATACCCCGTATAGACGAAGCGACTAACCTGTAAAAGATAATACTAACCACTACACAGATATCAGAGCGGAAAGTAACTACGAAATAAAAAGAGGGGTACAACTCCAAAATAGTACAAATTTGATCCTCATAATACAATAGTCACTCCAAAATACAACTCTTAGAAGTAATAATAAACAAGTCCAACTCCCAAAATAAAATATACAATAAGACCCAGACTGTCCAATACAATAAATCAGTCTACTGGGGTACCACTAACACTCCAAGTGCGGGGAAGGGAACTAAAGATTTGACCTCAGCTACCAGACTCCACTCAGCCCCCCGGCACGAGTGCAACATGCACCCTACACTATCCCGACCACTCGGCCCACTGACCGGGCGAACACTATAACTAGAAAAGCAATAAAAGTGTGTAGAGATGTCAAAATACAACAACTAGCCCAAGAGAAGTTTTTCTACAAGTCTGGTCAACATCATCCAATAAATGACGGGGTGCTAGTCAAGTTCCATAATTCAAACAATAACAAGATACATCATTAATAGCACCTATACTAGCATGTTGAGTTCTATCATACTAGAATTAGAAAGAAGTCAAAAAGTCCACCCGGTCATCGAGATATGAGCAAAACACTGCGGTACATCCAAAATCAGTAAAACTACATCGTTGTCACACATCAGTCCACGAAATAGTGAAATTTAACCTTCTAGATGTCTTCCAAAAATTTCAAGAAAAATACGCCTGTGATCCTCGCGAAGCGTAGATGTCTATCGAGCCCTCACAGACCAAAATTCGATAACTGAGCACCGAAAAAAAAAATGAACAATCTCAGCTGTCCAGAAAAATTCCACAGCAAGGAAGGGGTTCAGAGATGATCCAGGAAACCCACTAAAAACCCAAAACTGAGAGAAATGATAAATATGAAAATTGAATATCTACCTCTCGCGGAAATGCTGCCATAGAAATCAGCTAAAAATTCCTTCGGGTCTGTCCAGGGGAGCCCACGGACGAAACTACGATGGAGAAAACCACCGAAAAAAAGAAACGTCGAAACACGCCGAAACGGGATAAACGCCGATGTTACGGACTCCAAAAATCCCAAAATTCTACAGAATGTGGAGGACTAGTAGAGGAACAACCCTGTCAAAGAAGGAGCTCAAAAGACTTCCAAAATTTCAAAATCGAAGAGAGGGAAATGGCTTAAATAGGCAAAAGGGCCAATTGGGCTAACCCAATTCGGGCTCCACACTCATTCCGGCCGAACACGGGACAGCGGCACCCGCCAACAACGGGGCACCGTGTGTCCTGCTCCACGAAACAACGGGAGGGAACACGCTCGGGTCGCATCGCGTGTCCCGCCCCTACGTACCGGGCGGCTGGCGCGCACCCAATTGCGAGGCGCCGCGTGGCGCCCGCGTTTGTTGACGCGGGCGACCGCTCGCATACCGCCGTACGCGCTGCCAATCAGCGCCCGACACGGCACTTGTCACGCCCCGGCATCGAAACTGCGACCCGGGCCCGCCGCCAACAGATCCGTCGCCCATACGGGAAGCCCCGTATGGATGAAGCGACTAACCTGCAAAAGATCATACTAACCACTATACAGATATCAGAGCGAAAAAGTAAACTACTGAAATAAATACATACAACTCCAAATAGTACATGTCAGGTCCTCATAATACATCAGTCATTCCAAAATAAAACTCTCAAAATAAAAAGTACAAGATACATCCTAAAAATCTCTAACAGTACTAGTACATCTATAAGAATTTGAATTTTGTAAAATGAATAAAAAGAATGAATAGAGGACAAGTTGAATTTTTATTTGAAAGTGCCTCTGTTCTGCAGTGTAATTTGCACAGTTAGTGGGCCAGAAATATCACTTTTCAATCCGAGCCTGATCTCGAAGATCCGAGACCACGAGTGCGACCGTCACGACGAACTGAGCGAAAACCATATTAAGCTTGTTCAGATCCAACGGTCGGATCTTCCAGAAATCAGCAATGAAGCGGGTGGGACCCGCGACTTAAGTCGCGGGTACAAGTGAACAGTAAACCCTATTTTCGAGTCCCCTTAGTGCTAATGTTGAGCCAATTCACTATCCGGAAGCCGAACATAGCACTTCAAATAGTGGATTTGAACGGTTTCGTCGTTCTGGACGCAATGGCACTGACGGAATTTTCGTTTGACGACTTTAAAGTCTCGAAAAACGCAAAAACTATATTTTGACATAGTTATTATGGACCCAAAATTCATCTGGGCGTTTTCTCGAAAAACAAAAATCGCTACCTGATAGGATTCGTCAAGCCGGACGTCGTGGCGATGTCCGTTTTTTGAATTGGCGATCGAAATGCCTCGAAAAGCATAAAATACAGTGAAAAATACAGTAAATTGCATAGAACCCCCTATATTTTGTGTCTCGAAGTGCGTGCCGCTTCTTGGAGAGGGACCTAGATGTGATTAGAAGCTACTGTACTGGACCCAGCACTAAATACCAATTATGGGTGGACCAAATAGCAATTATGCTATTCAAATGTTTGAAATTCAAACCGAGGCTCTTCTCTTTAAATCCCCGCAGCCCAGGGTCCTCAGCCACCAGTCCAGCAACAACCCTCTCCCCTCTGTCTCACTTCCCGGACCACCCCGCACCGGCCGCCGCCTCCCATTGCCGGAGAAGTGAAGGAGCAGGATTCCACCTTGGGTTTGGGTGCAAAGAGAGGAAGGTGATCAAGAAGGTTTGGAGCGATCAAGATCTAGTCGGGTGGAGTCCCCTGGGAGGCCGCTGTCGAGCCGTGGTGGTTTCATCCCCAACCGCTGCCGAGTACCGTCGCGGGGAGAGCCTCCTTCCTTCTCCATTTTTCGGCGAAGGTAAGCTTGGAACTTTTCTTTTTATATCGGCTCGTGGACCCTAGCACAGTGTTACTGACCTCCGGGGGATCACCTTGGTACAGGCTGAACTGCGGCCGCCGTCCCGATCGCCGGCGGGAAGCAACCCCGCCGAAATTATTGCTTTCTTTGCCGATCGGGTGCGCCGCCGTCATCTGACCGTCAAGATCACGATCAACGCCATTGGATCGACGCCTCTCGACGACTGCAGCTTATCCACGAGGTTGGGGGGAGATCGGTTGGAGATCGGGCTCACGCGAGCCAGCCCTAGAAACCTGATAATTGGCGTTTTCGCCGATCGCCGCCGTCCGGCGCCGCCGCGGCCTCCCGACGCCGGCCACCCCTTCTAGAAGCACCCTGGTGGGGCGAGGAGCAACTTGATCCAAGTTGCACCGGCCCGGAGCTCGTCGGCCGGAAACCGCCATTGACGGCCCTTGAAGCTTGACCGAACCTCGCCGGCGCCGCCTTGCCATCACTCCCAAACGCCGGAAAACCGCCCAGGTGAGCTCCATTGGTCCATAGGAACTCTCCCATCTGGTTGCATGCAAGGTCTAACGTCGGGTTTCTCGTCACAGTAATTGCACCCGAATTGCCTTCAAGATCGGACTCCGGCGATCCCCGCCGCTCCGGCCTCAGGCCAACCTTGCAGGTAAGCCCTAAACACCCCTCCTGTGATCCCCATGATTTTGTTTTAGCCCAGAACACCCCCTGCATCTCAGTTCCAAAGCTTGCACCCGAGATATGAAATTCGGGCTCATCTCCGGCCGCCGCCGCCTCCGGCCGCCGGGGCTCGACCCCACATGGACCCGAGATCTTCTGAGACACTCTCTTAGCTGATGCTCCCCTCTGGTGCAGGTCTGAGGTGGGTTGATCCAAGAATAGCCCAAACCCGAGCCTTGGAAGGAGCACCACCTTGCTCCGGCGACTCCTCCGGCCACCTCCGGCGCGCCTCAGGTGAGCACCCCACTCCTGGACCAACCCTTGATAACATGCTCTAGCTAGATCCTAATTGGATCAAGTCTAAGTTAGGTTATAACAAATTGCTAAATTGAACCCAAGAACATTAGGGGCCAACTTTGCCCTCGGGACCCGTGCCAGCCCAAACTTGTGAGCACGGGCTCCGTCTCGACGTAACGAACGCGCTGGAACTTACGGCGTCGTCGTCGGATTCCCGGATTGCAAGAACAAGCTGAAACAGTCACAAAATATAGTGTTTTCATGCAATTTTAAGTATTTTATGGACCAACTTGCAAATTTAACACCCTGGCTGCCCTTAGACAGTACTTACGCACCACCTAGCCATTTTGTTAGAGTTTTGTGGACTCTCGTTGATCGGGAATCGGATTTTGATCGACAAATCGGCCTATTTGACCCGTTTAAGCTTTCCGTTACTGTCGTGTCGCCGGGAAAGGCTTGTGTGAGTCTATTACTGACCAGATCTTCTGATATAGGGCCCAGTTGTTCAGCACCAGCCTCCCAGTAGCTGTGCGGGAGTTCGTGGGTCTGCCTTCATCCAGGTGGGTTATCTTCGAACCGGGCCTCAGCTTTTTGGCCCTCTGGTTGCTTTAGTCTAGTCGGACCCCTGTTTTTTATTTACCCTGCTGATTACATATATATGACCTATCATGACATATGCTGATCTCCCTTGACATATCGTGATCCCTCTGATTGACATTGACTCTGTTGGACCTGTACTTGAGATTACATGTTCTCGATCAGCTGATTATTGTGTACATACCCCATGATTATGACTGATAGATTTTGACCTACTTGAGACACATCATATGTACCTGCTTATCATCTTTTACATTCCCGTACATAGATTTGCATGATTCGATGATACCTGCTGATTCCTGTCATTTGAGATGGTTCTTGATATATTGTTGATATGCATGATTGATTGATCCTGATTGATAGATATAGACTGATGAGTCCCTGTTGGGATCTCGGCATGTTGCCGACTACCCGGTCACTAGACCGTGAGATTGATCATTATGACTTGCCATGCACTGCTGTACTTCACGAACATGGGCGGGGTCGCTTTCCGTGGAGATTGTTCTTTACCGGTAGAGTGGTCTGATGATAGACCCGTGAGCCCTCGACAAGGGTTATGCCAGCCGAAAGGGTGCCGAACAGTGGCATTGCCTGAGGTCCTATGAGACCAATAGTGGCGCATGATTGGGTACTTGGGTTTCTACCTTTGACGCATTACTTTTACTCGTACTGTTGCTCAGTTTATTTCCAGTATTATTATCTGTAGACATGCTTTCATCACTTGTAGTTCTTTATACATGATACTTGCAGTTATCTTTTGATTCCCAGCATGTATGATCTACAGCTTTCATGATTGTTTATCTTTGATATACCCTGATATTCAGTATACCTACCTGCAGTTCTTACTTTTGATTATTAGTAGATCTTTCTTTTCAGCTGTACCAATAGATCTTTACTATCCGCAGATTTTAGTACCCAGTAGGTACGATTAGCTGACTCTCGGCTCGTCGTGCCCACTGGGATACATGTACAGTGTATCTCACACCCCATGGGTGACCATTTTTCAGGTCCGTCGGGTGGAGGGATAGCGAGACGATCCAGTGAGCCTGTCACGATAGAGCTGTCCCCATGATCGTAGATATTGAGCCCTGATGATCTATGCAGACTTTCATTTTCCGCTTTTCATTCCAGTATCTATTTGATTTAAACTTTTAAAACTGATGATGTAATAACTTATTTTGAATTATTCTTGCTGAGTAGATTAGTAGTAGTTACTGAGATATCTGTTGCTCTCTGATGATGTTTATTAGCCGTGCATATATAGGGGAGTCTCTGTTCTTGGGATAGAGGGTCTCCTATATGTGTGGCGGTCTGTTGCGCCCAGTTTGCGAACTCTGATTTCAAAAAAAAAAATTTTAGACCGGATTTTTAAAACTCGGGGCGTGACAACATCACTAAAAGGGGTACGTCTACACTCTGTACTAGAAACGGGTAGGGATCTAACTCGTGACTCCCGTACCTCAGACAGATGGATCAGCAACAGAAGCGGCAGGAACTGGAGAAGAGATTCCTGGAAAAAGTCACCAACCACGGGTGTGAGAACTACACCGTCATGTAGTTCTCAGTGGATATCGCCAACAAGCCCGACGGTCTGCCCACTAAGTCTACTAGAGGCATAAAGTAACAAATGCAGTACTATAAAAGAAATGCTGGAAATAACTCTACAGCTACTATGCCTCTATCTAAATGCTCAAGGGGTGATACAGATGGAACATGATGCATCTACTCTCTCTCAATAATACAATCACCGAATCTACACTGACTGCCACATAGGGTCCAGTTAAACATGGGCCCACCTACTGCCATTACCTCCACGGAGGACTGGACTTACATAGGGAGTCTGTGACTGGCCAAAAAGGGCCCAGCCAGAAGGACTGCGTCGACAAGTCGCGATAGCAAAGTAATAGGCCTAGCTACGGAGTGGCACTCGAGGGGCGCGACCCCACTGAGGAAAGTATCCGCGCATATCTGTCGAGCTCAATATGGCTCATGCAAGCTATAATCCAAATCCACGATCAACAAGATCGACAGCAACCAACATCACATCTCTCACTCACTGGCGAAAAAATCCTCACAGCCGATACCCACCGTCGACTCAGACGGCTCCCAGGACATATACTGATCTAAACACAGCTACCAGACTCCACTCGGCCCCAAGGCACGAGTGTAACATGCACCCCACGACCACTCGACCACTCGGCCCACTACCCGGGCGAAGAACTCTAAGTCTAGGTGATAAGAATAAATATGTGGGAGTGTCTAAAGTATAAATAAACTAGTCCAAGTTAGAGTTTTCTACTAGTCTGGTTGAACATGCAACATAAGACAGGGTGCTAGGTTAAGTTCCAATAATAGCATTTAATTTAACACAATTAGGAAGCAATAATGAGCATGATCATAATAACACACCAGAAAATATTATCTCATATAAACATGCTTCCTATTACCTCTCACATTATGCATGCTCACTAACACATATAGAATTAGAGAACCGTCCATCGATTTTGGAGACGAAGCAACCCACCTAAAAGTACACGTCGATCTAAGGTCCAAATGGGCTGAAACTGAACGGGGATAATCTTCAGATTCCTACGATTCCAACGAGCCTGAAAATACCAGAAAACTCCTCATGTGTACAAATAAATAGTCCGTCCAAACATCACGGTAAGCAAAAATCCCCACGATCACAATACTATGGTAAGATCAGCCCGAAAGAAGCCAAAATATCACCTACGAAATGATCTCCAAAAATTCCAATAAAAATATGGCTACAATTCTCGCGAAGCGTAGATGTCGATCGAGTCCTTACAGGTCAAAATATGATAATCGAGCATAGAGATAAAAATCCAACAAGCTCCGCTGTCCATAAAAATCACCAGCAAGAAAGGGGTTCAAAGATGTTCTAGAAACCCCAATAAAAACCCAAAACGGTGAGGAGTGGAAGACATGAAAAACAGAGATCTACCTCACGTGAAACTGATGCCGCAAAAATCATCCAAAAATTCCTTCGGGGTAGCTCAGGGGACCTTGTGAACCGAAATACGACGAAAAAGGCCGCCGAAGAAAGAACGTCGCAGTACGCCAAATCGCCGAAGACATTGATGCCGCGGCCTCCAAAAATTAAGAAACTCCTTCAATAGATGAAGTACAAGATGAGGATAAACTTTGCTTAAGGGCTCAACCACATGGGAGCTCGGGAAAAGCCTAAAAGAAGAGAGGTGGGGGGCTTTATATAGGATTTCCAAAGAAAATCCAAAAAAACAATCATTATTAGGCTTTTGGGCCTATGTTTCGGGCGCCCGAAAGTTTTGGGCGCCGAAACAGTGCCACGGCCCGGCCTACCATCAACGCCCGAATCACCCAGCGCCCGACATGTGTCCTGAATAGCGGACAGAGCATGTGCGGGGCACCACGTGGCCCGACCAGGTCAGTGGGGTGGGTGGCGCCAGCAAATCGCAGGGCGCCACGTGGCGCCCCGCGTACGGCCGCTACCTGCCCACACCTGTCCCCTCACCTGCCCTGCCTGCTCCCCGTGTTGCGTGGGCTGCGTGTGTGTGAGCCGGCCACTCACAAGCCGCCACGTGACCCGCCCCGGTCCATGCACCAGCCCGCGCGTCGCCGTGGACCGCACTGTGTGAGCCCGCAAATCTGAGGCCGCCACGTGTGCCCCGCGCTTGGTGCATGCACTAGCGCCCCTTTTCTGTAGACCGCGCCGCCTGCGCCGGCCAATTAGTGGCTGCCACGTGGCATCCGGCCGGTCCACGGCTCTCCCATGCACCAAAATGCGCAGAAAACTTCCAGGTGTCCGTTTTTGGGTATCCGGACTCAGAAAAATACAAGTAAATAATCGATTTTCGACATTTTTCAGTGCTGAAACCAAATCCAGCCTTGGATTAGTCTGAAACCCTTTCTAAAATTCGACAAAAGTAGCCGTAAGATAGGCTTGATCCAGAAGCCTCACTGAATCCGTCCAACACGTCCATTTGATGCATTGCGGGTCCGACACACCAATAATAGGTGTTCCACAACGTGGGTCATGAGGAAAAGTTGCACGGGGATTGGGACCACTACAATACTGATTGGGGCGAATCGGAGCGCGCCACGTGGCTTAGGCTACGTTGGCTGCGCCCAGTGCACGCCCACGGGCTCGTGGACCGGCCCACCCGGAAAAATGGCCCGTTAGGCCCATTTGCCCAAAAATAATCGATTTTCACATTTTTTGCTAGCTGAGTTCGTTTTTGACGTCCGTTTGACGCACAACGGGCTCGGTACACCAATAATAGGTGTTTTCTCACTGCCGATCACCCAGCCAGGCCGCACGGCCGGTTCGGGACACCACATAGTGTAAGTTGAGCCTACCTGTTATTAGGCTTTGTGCCACTCCCAAACAGCGAGCATGGTGTCCAGCATATCGAGGCCCCTCTACTGATGCCCACGGATCAGCCCGAAAGTTCTCAGATTTTGTAATCGAATCAAAATATTAGAAATTAGAGGTTATTATGTAAATTCTCATAAACCTAGGGGTCTTCTTGAAAATATGAACACACGTGCTTCTTTGGGCAGTGTGTACGTGTTCTCTGGACTCTTCGTTTGAGGCTCAATGGCCTTCGTTGAGCAAAAATCAATTTCCGAACCATAATAAATTGGCAAAATTATCGGTTTATCGGCGGTTCTGTGCAAATCGCGCATTTCATGGACATTAGATGATTAGTTGTCCCAGGCAGATATCCCTGGCTGTTCCCGGCACTGCCCTGGCTGGTCTAGTGACCTTCGTTTCACGTCGATGACTTTCGGAGTCAAAATCGGTTTTTCTGGAAGCAACGTTGGTATTTTTGGCCCAGATTGAGCACAGATATTCACAAATGGTTTTTGGCTGTCCGGACATCTTAAGTGAATCATTTTGGGTCAGCGTGTGAAGTTTCATTATGTTTGAATACTTGTAGATAATATTCGGGCCATAGTTGGTCGTTTAGTGGGTTTTCAAAAATTTCGATAAATTTTGGGTCATGAGGAAAGTCCACTATTAAGCCATCCTATACATAGTGTGTCGATGGGATGGGTATGAGTGTGATGACCCGGATCTCCGCGAAGGTCTTACGAAGTGAATTGTGATTTTTAGAGGCCTACGATGTGTGTTGGAGATGGTTGCGCGCAAATCGAACCTCAGAATTAGACACAGTGCGAAATTTGGATTAAGAATAACTGTTTGGATGCCTTCGACAAATTTTAGAAGTAGAATTTGGCAAAATGGATGTCGGATTTGGACTCAGCGTGCGAAAACGATGAAAATAGACTATTTATATGTATTTTTCGGAGCCCGGATGCCAAAACACGGATTTTGAGGCATAGTTATTGTTCCAGCGGCCGACGGGCAGCATTGGCAGCACGGGCAGGCAGCGGAGCGCGGTGGCGCGATGGCAGGCAGGCGCGGGCAGGCACGTGCGAGGCGCGGGCAGGCCGATTCATGAGACTTGGGCGTGCACCGGGACTAGAGGACTTCGGCGGGACACGTGGCGCGCGCGGATTGGGCGGTCAACGGACGTGACGTGAGGCATGACTCGCGCCGGGCGCGGTGCATCGTGGATCGTGCAAGGCCACGTGGTGCTCGCCCACTGGCGGGTGCAGCGACCCAGGTGGCCCGGCGAGGACCGCAGCGCGTGCACCCCGCCGTGGACCGCGTCGCCACGCGGCACGCCGCGATTGGCGAGCGCACGGGGCACGGAGCAGGTGACGTGGCGCGCCGAGAGGGATTCCGGCGCGCATAGTAATGGGCTTGGGCCGGATTCGGGCGCCCAAATCCGGCGCCTGAATCCGAATCCCTTCCTTGGTGGGCTTGGGCTATAAATAGCCATTTGGGGTTTCATTTGTGGGCTTTTCCTCCGAGCTCTTTGGCCCATTTTCGACAGGGAGTGTCACCTGCGAGTCTTCTTCGATATTTGGGATCCCGGCAATTTTTGGGAATCGTGCCATCTGCGTTCTTCTCAACATTCCGAACTTCGACGCGCCTTGGATACCGAATTTTTTTCGTCGACGCTTCTTCCGCGAGCTCCCCAGGACTGACGGGAGAGAGTTTTTGGCCGATTTTCACGGCATCGATTTCACGAGAGGTAGATCTTCATTTTTTGTACTTTTGCTCCTCTCAGTTTTGGATTTTTACTAGGGTTTCTGGAACATTTTTGAACCCCTTTCCTGCTGGTGGTTTTTCTGGACAGCGAAGGCTCGTCAGATTTTTATCTCTGTGCTCGGTTATCGGATTTCAACATGTGAGGACTCGATCAACATCTAATCTTCGCGAGGATCACCGCCGTATTTTTATTAGAATTTTTGGAGATCATCTCACAGGTGGTATTTAAGCATTTTTTGGACTGATTTTACAGCAGTGTTGTGATGGTGGGAAATGATGCTTATCTCGATGTTTGGACCGTATCCTTGTACTTAGGAGGAGTTTTCTGGTATTCTTGGACTCGTTGGAATCGTGGGAATCTGAGGATTATCCCCGTTTAGTTTCAGCCATTTGGATCTTGGTTTGACGCGCGCTTTAGGTGGGTTGCTTCGTCTCTAAAATCGGTGGACTATTCATTAATTCTATCGTGTAGTAAATCATGCATGATTGTTAGATGTGTTAGGAAGTATGTTAGATATAGAGAGGATGTTCTCGTGTTGTTATCATGATCATGTTGATGTATGCTTCCTATCTGTGTTAACTTAAATACCACTATTGAAACTTGACCTAGCACTCTGTCATATGTTGTATGTTTAACCAGGCTAGTAGAAAACTCTCACTTGGGCTAGGTTTATTTTATGTTTTAGACATCCACACTTTACTCCCTATCCCTGGACATAGTATTTTTCTCGCCCGGGTAGTGAGCTGAGTTGTCGAAATTTCTCTTAGTGTGGGATGCATGTTACACTCGTCCTTGGGGGCAAAGTGGAGTCTGGTAAATGTAGCTGGTCTTATATCTGTGGCTGGAGCCGTTTGGATAAACGGTGGTCCCGGGTTTGCTTGTCACCACTGTATTCGCAGCAGTCGTGTGCTAGTGATAGCAGGACCTTGAACCCAGAATCTTTTTGGACACATATGATTTTAGTCAACCAATATTTTTCTTCCAAACATCGAAGGATCGCCGGAGTCTGTTCTTGTCTGATTGGACGAAGCATTAGCCCTTCGGGGTTTGGGAATAAAAACTTATTTTCTAACTGTTTTTCCTAAAAGAACTAAAAATCATTAAAAATAGATTTTCCTCAAATCAAGATGGTTTTCCAAAAAGGAACTACTTTTAGTCCTCACCCCGTATGGGTTTGAGTAAAAAATGGCTTTCAGTAATAAATGTCACATTTTTCTTATAAATTTTCCCACTTGAGAGGATTCGAGTAGTCTGGGTTCTAAGGGCTTCCTTTTTTTTTGGGTCGAGAACATTGAGAGGTTATACCTAGAGTTTTTTCTTGTTTGATTTGGATTGTAGATTCTAGTCTTTCAGGGTTCCCGGACCCGTCATTGTTGTCGGCTATGGAGTATACCCAGCCAGTGAGTTTGCATGTTGAGTTGATGTTCTATTTAGGGAGCCGTTGGGTTGACAGCGGTCCTGACTGTTCGAGTATTTCTTATTAGTGTGTTAAAGAGGTGATTTGGGTACTGTCGATCTTGTTAATCGTGGATTGGACTATAGCCTGCATGAGCCATATTGAGCTCGACAGAGATGCGCTGATACTTTCCTTGGTAGGTTCGCACCCCTCGAGTGCTGCTCCCGAGCTAGGCCTGTTACTTTGCTATCGCGACTTGTCGACGCAGTCCCTCTGGCTGGGCCAGTTTTGGCAGTCACGGACGCCCTACGTAAGTCCAGTCCTCTGTGGATGTAATGACAGTAGGTAGGCGCAGGTTTGACTGGACCCCATGTGGCAGTCACTGTGATTGGGTTGATTATATTGGGTTAGAGTCGATGCATTATTTTTATTTGTATCACCCCTTTGAGTATTATAGATAGAGGCATGATAGCTGTAGATTTCTTTCCAGCTTATCTTTACATTATATCAGTTTTCATGTTATTTTCTGCCTCTAGTAGACTTAGTGGGCAGATCGTCGAGCTTGGTGGCGGTACCCACTGAGAACTATGTGACGGTATAGTTCTCACACCCGCTGTGGTGACAGGTTTTTCCGAGATAGCTGTTTCGGCTTCTGTTCGAGCGGAGACAGCAGTTCGAGGTGAGGAAGTCGCGAGCTAGTTCCCTACCCGTCCTTGGAATATAGTGGTACCCTTTTTGGAGCTTTATAGTACAGTCTGCTAGATTATAGTAGATAGTTACTTTGAGAGTTTATTTTTGAGAGACATATTTTGTAAGATTCAGATTTGTACTATTTGGAGTTGTACATTTGTGTTTCAGTAGTTTATTTTACAGCTTTGATATTTGTATAGTCGTAGTTTTATCTTTTGCAGGTTAGACGCTTCGTCCATACGGGGCTTTCCGTATGGGCGGCGAATCTGTTGGCGGACCCGGGTCGCAATTTTGACCCTGGGGCGTGACAATGAGTGAGTCTGTTATTGATCGACATTTATTGTTCAGGCCCTAGAAATTAGGAGCTAGCACGTGAGTAGTCCAGTTGACTTTGGGATCGCCTACACTGAGGTGGGTTGCTTCAATCTGGGCTTTATCATCTCGACCCTATGGGGTACCATATTTGGCCGGACCTTTGTGATTTATACTAGCCTGATTCTATCCTTGAGCCTTACTTTTATTGTTTGATTTTCTTTAGCTATTCTACCTCGACTATTACCATGCTTACTTGGTCATTAGCTGATATTAGTATACTTAGTTTATACCTGGACATATGCCATGTGTGATTGGTCATTACATAGATTCACTCTTGCTCAGACATATCAGCTTCCTTGTATTCTTTACTGCATAAGATGACACATGATTGGTATACAGATATTGCATCCCAGTTGGGATTCCGGCTTGTTGCCAATTACCTGGTCCTTAGACCGTGAGCTTGAGTATCAGTATTATGATCGCCACGCACTGCTATACTTCACGTACACCGTGGGATTGATCCCCCACCTTGCATTCTTTACCGGTAAAGTGGTTAAGAGTGAGACCCGTGAGCCCCCCGATAGCACCTGTGGGTGCGTGGTTATGTCAGCCAGAAGGTGCCCAATAGTGGCTTTAGCCTGAGGTCTCTGGGACCAATAGTGGCAGTGATTGGGTACTTGGTTTCTATTATTGATGCATAGTTCATACTATTGTATTTCAGCATGCTTTAGCTCTTGTATTTTCATGCCCATATATGCTTAGTACTGTGATTTGATTACTACTAGTCATTGCTTTTGTATATCAACTTTTACCTATTGATTTATTACCATCCGCTGATTATAGTATGCCAGTAGGTACGATTTGCTATTTTCTGACTCGTCGTACCCACTGGAATACATTTATGTTGTATCTCACACCCTTGGGTGACCATTTTTCAGGTCCGTCGGGTGGTGTCACGCCCCGAGTTTCAAAAAGTAGGCTTTTTTTTTTTCATTCAGAGTTTAAAAGTATTTTCAGGGTATGAGCAGATCGCCACATATATAGAAAATTTTTAGTCCCCTTGGACTGAGCCTTTTCTATACATGCACGGCTAAGCACTTACAGTTATTATCAGAGTATTCTATACTAACATAAGTATCACAGTTCTTTAGCATATAGTAAACAGTTAAGTATTTATTACATTTAACAGTTCCATGTTTTCATAATATCAAAATGTGAGGAAAATATTAAAATCTGAAGTCATCAGGGGGACAACACTATCGTGATAGTCTCACCAACACGTCCCAACATCCCATCACCCGATGGACCTAAAAAATGGTCACTCAGGGGTGTGAGATACAGCAAAGTGCATCCTAGTGGGTACGACGAGCTAAAAAATAGCAAATCGTACCTACTAGTATATAATAATCAGCGGATAGTAATAATCAGTAGGTAAGGCGCATATATCAAGCTAATAACTGAATAAATCGTGAATCTAATGTTGAGCATATAAGGGTACTGAATACAAGAGTAAGAGCATGCGGATATAGATAACTGAATCATAAACATGATACTGAACAATCATAAGAGTACAGGTACTAAGCATAGTGAGTAGGTATATAATGCATCAATGATAGAATCACAAGTACCCAATCGAAACTGCTATTTTGGTTGCTGGACCTCAGGCGAAAAGCCATAACCTGGCACCAACTTGGCTGGCATAATCCCGACACCAACTAGTGCTAATCTGTGGGCTCACGGGTCCACTTTAGACCACTTTACCAACAAAGAACATCCTGACGGTGGCCAAACCATCGGTGTACATGAAGTACAGCAGTGCGTGGCGATCATAATGCTGATGCTCAAGCTCACAGTCCACAGACCGGATAATCATCAACAAATCGAAAATCCCAACTAGGATGCAAGTACTGAATGCCAATCTGATGTCATCTCATGCAATACTAAATGCAGACGGCTTAGAGATCATAGGCACACAACCCAAGACAGCCCATGAGGCTATAATTATGTTTAGACCACTGGGGTTCTATAAAATTACATAATTACATAGCTTTTATGCCGTTTTCAACTTGCATTTACTCTCTAAGCATATTTCAACCAAACCGAGGCCACCAGCAGGTGGGCCTCGACGTATTGAACGTCGTGCTCTCCATTTGGGAGCAGCACGGAACCCAAGAATAACTTCGGATCATCTTTACCTTAGGCTATTAGGCTTAAGTTTCAATTCCAACTCAACCACTCGTCTATTTGCAAAACTAAAGTGAGCATCATGCTCAGCATGTCGAGGGGACACAGAGGCTCACCCTAGCGAAACCGCAAAGCTGCTGGAATAGCTTAAGGAGCTACCTTACTCTACTCAATGCCCATCATGCTTGAACTAATTATCCACTCAACCATTCCTCAAATTGAGGTGAGCACTGAGCTCAGTGGGTTGAGAGAAGTCAGGGGCTCCCCATCTAAAGGTTGCGGGCTGGCCGGAGTAGCCGCCGGAGCAACCTCGGCCATGGCAAGTGCTCCAGGGCTTGAGTATGGGCCATATTGCATAACTGAAGTTTTGGAACAACACAGAGGCAAGCATGGGTTTCCTCCACTCGAGGGCACTCCCAGGAGCATCTTTGGGTCAGCTTTCGGCGTGTGGTGGCGGCGAATGACCGGAGCTACGCCATGCGACCACCATGGACCACAAGCTTGGTCCCGCACTAACCAGGGGCTTTCGGGTGCAACCAATAGCACCAATGGCTTAGTTACATTATTTAGGGATGATCTGGGTGCCTGGCCAACGGCGGCAGGCCGCGGACGGTCGGCCACCATTATTGCGGCCAACCAAGCTCCAACCATGGTGAAGCTTCAACTTCGGGATCTAGCTCACATGCAAGGGTACCAGCAAGTCCCTCTTGACCTCGTGAAGCCAACCGAAGGCATGGCCTACGTCGGAGAGCGGCGGCGGCGCCGGAGCAAAACGCTCGGCCGTTCTATCTTTTTCCAAAAACTAAGGCACGATGTCGCGGCCTTCACAGTGCATGAAACCTCACCAAACTTGGTGGGAGGCTAGAATAGGTCCAGTAGAAGAAGCTGGGCATCTTTGTTCTCAAGAAAAATCGTTGAGGGCTATGGTTGCTCGAGGCGAAGCAACATGCAGTTTTTCGGCGGTACAACTTCACCACTGGCCAACCGGCATTTCCCTGGCTTTGGGGCTGGGCTGGGAGATTCCCTAGGGACCCAGGAACCTGCTGCTAGTGGTCTTGGCTCACCCTAGGGGGAATGCAGCATTTAAACTTATCCATGAATCATTTCATAGGACAAATTCCAGAGGAAATCGGCAAGATGCATGCATTGGAGTCCCTCGATGTTGCGATGAACAATCTTTCTGGCACTATTCCACAAAGTCTTGCTGCACTGAATTATTTGAGCCACTTAATCACTCTAATACGACATCACCTATCAAAGAAAATTTTTTTATATGAGAACCAAATGGTCCATAGCTATCAAATCGATCTTATAGGAAATACTGCGTTACCCAGCAAATTGATCACTCTAATACGACATTACCTACCAAAAATAATTTTTTAATATGAAAACCAAATGGCTTATAGCCATCAAATCGATCTCATAGAAAATACTGCATTACCCACCAAATTGATCACTCTAATACGACATTACCCACCAAATCGATATAATAGAAAAAAATTCAGGAATAGTCTAACATATATGAATGTACATTTTCTATAGAAAGACCTACAATTTTAGGATTTTTCTCTTGCATCTAAATCAAAAGAAAAATTAAATATACATGATTAATTCAAAATAAAACTCAAAATTGGAAAAGAAATCAGAATAAACGGAAATTGGAAATAGAACAGCGGATCCTCCTCGTATGTTAGTTTAGTGTAGCAAAGCAATCCAAATTGAAATGGCATTCATATTTTTTATTGTTTGGTTGGGAGAGAAAATTAATGTGCTACCAATACAATAATTTAAAAAATATTCATATTCAAATTTTTAATATTGAAATTAATTTAGAATTTATTGTAATATACTGAAACTTTACAAATTATTAAGATCTAATATAAAATATCTTACAATGCCATTTGAGAAGTTTTAGAAAAGTTTGAGAAGAGTAAAAATTATTTTGGTGTGAAAAACGAAATTCCTAAGCTAACTTTGTAGTTTGGGCCAATTCTCGTTTCAGTACCCGCTATGATCACTTTGAAAATATATTTTGTTGACCGGGTTCGATCGTCGATCGGCCCCGGGTTGGTTGTATGGTGACCCGGATCTTTGCAGGGCTTCTACAGTGTGACCGGCAGCTTCTGGAGGCCTATAGGGCATGTCGGCCGTGTTTGTGCCCCAATTTGGACACAAGTGATGGACTCCGGGCTTAAAATGGACCGCGTGGGTAATCGAGGGACCCCGTCAGATGTTTAGAGGTGTTTCGCGCAAAACGGATATCAAATTTAGACTCAGCGCGAAACTCGGATTAAAAACGCCTTTCCGGGAGCCTTCGGCAATTTTTAGGATTAGAATTTGGCAAAATGGACGCCGGATTTGGGCTCAGCGCGCGAAAACGGTCAAAATGGGCTATTTACATATATTTTTTGGAGTTTGCTACAGTAAAGTTACTGTTCACTGACGGAACAGTAACTCCGGCGACCGGCAGGCGACGCGGCGGAGAGCGGCGGCGCGGCCTCGGTCAGGCGGAGAGCGGCGGCGGGAAGGGCGCGCGGGCAGGCGCGCAATCCACACGGCCGGCGTGCACCGGAGCGGGGGGCCACGTGCCGGCTTCCCATTGGGTGGTTCACGGGTCGCGGTCTACGAAGCAGCGCGGTGTTTGGTGGACTCGGCGGGAAAACACGTGGCAATACGTCATTGGTTCGGTGTATAGGGTGTCGTGCACCGGGTGCAGCGAGAGTGTGGCCTGGACACATGGCGCGCGGGGATTGGGCGCGTCACTGTGCGCGTGCAAGCGGCAGGGGGGCGCGGCAGGTGGCGGTGGCGGCTGGCGTGGCGGCCACGGCGCCGACGTGGCGCACGCGTGCGCCACGTGGCGGCCCGCCATTGGCGGGTGCCAACTGCAACGTTGACCGGGGAGGGCCACGCGGCGCAAGGGGATCGGCTGGATAGGCTGTGCGCTGTTTGGGGACACGTGGCAGCATCAGGTGAATTCGGGCGCTGGATCGACGGTCGGGATCGAGTCACTGTGCGGCACTGTAGCAGCCCGAAACGCCCGGTTCACAGGACACAGAGGTCGTTTCTTGAAATGTTTGGAATGGGACTATATATACCCCCTCCTCTCCCTCTTTCTTCCCTTTTTTCGAGCTTTAGAGAGAGAATGGGAGGGAGAGCTCTATATAAAAATTGTTCCCCTTGATGTTCTTGAGCTCGTGGTGGATCCCCGGAATTTTTGGAAGCTCAGCAACGGCGATATCAATTTTACAGTTCGCCTCGGTTTTTCCCCCATTTCGGCCCATTACCATCACAGTTCAGTCGGAAATTCGCTGTGAGCAAACCAGGAGGAGTTTTTGGACGATTTCTTCGACAGCATGTTCCTAAGAGGTAAGGCTTCAATTTTCGTGTTGATCGTTTCACTCTTTTTCGCACTTTTGGCATGGTTCCCGAGGCATCTTTGACCCCTATTTTTCTGTGATGGATTTTGGATAGCGGAGGCTTGTCGATTTTATATCTCAGCCTAGGAGCATCGGATCAAGGCGTTTAAGGACTCGATTTTGATCTACTCGTCGCGAGGAACACAGTGGTGATTTTTCTGGGATTTTTAGAAATTGTTTCGAAAGTGATAATTAAGCTTTTCTTGGACAGATTGCTACATGAATTTTGTTATGGGAGGTTTTGAGTATGCAGCGGTGTTTTATTTTTAACTTGGCCTACAGGTATCGGATCTGGACGTATAAGTAGTCGTTTTGGGGCTACTTTTTGCGAGGAACGTGACCGTGAATTTTCTGGATTTTTTTGAGGACTGGACAGAGGTGATATTTACCCTTTTCTGTGCTGTTTGGATGACAGCAAATGCTGTTTTGGTGGTATGTTTACACCGGGTGCGATATTTTGTGTAGTGGGGCACAGTTATCGGTGGATTGCTGTGTTAGAGGACTGCGGGCAGCGAGAGGTTTCTTTTGGTGCTGTGCGCGCTTTTCGAGGTGGGTGGTTGTTGCATGCCTCAACGTCTGATTTACTCACTAAGTTATTAGAGAAGCCCACTATTGAGCATATTGATTGATTATCATGCATGATTGACTGATATAAATGTGAGCCTATCATCTGAGATTAATTTTGTGGATATAACATGTTGGGGATATTATTGGGATAATATTGCTGTTGGAACATGATCATTGGAATAATTTAATTGTGATAGTTAACATGCCGTATTAGCACATAAATATTATGGAAATTGGTTAAATGGACTAATTATCGGGACATGATGACTTATCTATGTGCGGGTTCCACCTTGGGATTTATTATGGATCAGGGATCATATACATGTGTAATTGACTGATGATTTTAGCATGATTGTTATATTTATGTGGATATTATTAATTGTTACACATGTAGAACTGTTATTTGACTTTCTCTCTCTTTCACATTGCATGAGGACTTTTGCATGCTTATTTGGACATCTAGATAGGCCACTATTTCATTGCTACACTATCATATTGGGATTTGACTTAGAAGAAATCATGATTGCTTTCTTTCTCCTTCTTATTTAGACTTTCGAGTCATGTTGCTCGGGTTCGAGCAGAGGTTTGGGATAGTGTAGCCGGGACCTTAGGGTTAGAGACAGGGTGTACTTGATGTTGGATTGTGGGTTATTGCGGCAACCGCAGACAGTAGGCGGTTGACCGGATTTTGATTATTTCACCTGATTGTGGGTTATTGCGGCAACCGCGGACAGTAGGCGGTTGACCGGATTTTGATTATTTCACCCGATTGTGGGCTGTGGGTTATTGCGGTGACCGCGGACATTGGGCGGTTGACCGGATGAGTACTATTGCATCAGATTGGGTATCAGATTTCTCTAGTGGATGGTATTTCCACTTATTGAGTACTATTGCATCAGATCAGGGTTTCATTAGTGGACGGAGTTTCCCACTTTGATCATAGTCTTGATCCAGTCCTGCTATTGTGAGACATTGGTTACAGAGATGCTTGATACAGTGATACTTTACTCGTGTGGGTCGCTCCCCTCGAGTGCCACTCCGGAGTAGGCTTTTGACCGTGACGGGTGCCGGTCGGTTGGACAGTTGTGAGTGATGGCAGAGCAGGCAGTACCAGTTTTACTGGTGGCACTAGATTGGGTTTATTTGGTCAGATACTGTTTCCTGATGCATTCATACAGTCATTTCTTCCAGGATTGCATTTAGAGGCATACTAGTAGTGGTTTCCCCTTTATTCAGTAGTTCTGTTTACAGCTTTACCACTTGTACCTTTTCTTGCCTCTAGTAGACTTAGTGGGTACGCCGGAGCTTGAGGCTTTACCCACAGGGGGAGGCTACTGGTTTACTAGTGGTTCTCACCCCCATTGTTGTTTCCCTCTTTTCTTCCTCCTGTTTTGCAGTGTTTTTTGCGGGAGTTGCTGATCTTTCGGTCGTTGTTCGAGGCGAGGGAGTCACGAGCTAGATCCTTACCGCCCGAGGAGTGTAGCTGTATCCCCTGGTTGGAGATTCCTTGTAGCTGACAGCTGGTTTTTTTTATTATTTACTTATAGAGGGATCTTTTGTATTTTGAGAGACTGATGTACTATGGTTTTAGTTTATCTCCCTTTTTATAGTTGAGAGATGCTGTACTGAGGACATTGTATGATGATTATCTGTATTCGAGGAAATGGATATTGTACCCTATTTCATGTTGTACAGTGATTGGATTTTATTTTACAGCATTTTATTTCAGCTCTGATATTTGTGTAGCTATAGTACTATCTTTTGCAGGTTAGACGCTTCGCCTATGCGGGTTTTAGCATAGGTGGCGGATCTGTTGGCGAGCCCGGGTCGCAGTTTCGATCCTAGGGCGTGACAG
The DNA here is from genome assembly GCA_029168755.2 of Tillandsia fasciculata. Lineage (NCBI taxonomy): Eukaryota > Viridiplantae > Streptophyta > Magnoliopsida > Poales > Bromeliaceae > Tillandsia > Tillandsia fasciculata. The sequence goes on from CM054945.1 coordinate 3,170,983, forward strand.
ATTAGGTTGGTATCAGAGCTTAGGGATAGGTCAGTTGGGACTGTAGAAACCCTAGGCTTATGGTTGGACCCTAGGAGGACTTCGTGAGAGTCGTGATTTTAGCGAGAGTCCTGATTGAGTTTTATACCTCTCCCAAGGGACGGGATGGGTGATTGGCATGTTTATTCTCCTAAGCAATTATGTTGGCTGCAGACAACATAATGCGGCGGAACGGTTGACATGCTCTAGACTCTCGCCGGATTGGGTCGAGTTTTGTTTTGTGCTGTGGTGCAGTTGGTCGTGGTGAGTTGTGCCTCCCCGACGCGTTATGCGGATTGGTGTGCACTCGTCGCGGCATTGGAGCGTGAGCGGATTGTTTTGGGGCCGGATACCCGGATTGAGGTCAGAGAGCTCCGGACCCAGATGACAGGATTGTCAGAGGCTTATCAGCGGCAGAGTGAACAGCTGGTCTGGGTGACGCAGTTGTCGGAGCAGTGGGCAGTCCGATAGTGCTTTTCTCCTGAGATCACCTAGTTACAGTATCCTCAGTGGCAGTGATTTCTGTGGCGCCGATGGAGCGAGTAGCCCCCTCTGTGCCAATGTTTAGTGCTGAGGCACCGAGGCGGGGTGGATAGCTGACAGTTGATGAGCTGTGGGACATCATCGATTAATAGAGCCAGTTTTGGCAGATGAACCACCCCGATTCTTGGATTTGAGTTGGAACGTTTGGAGACAGAATCGTGGTTGGTGGTGATGGAGTGATCAATTAAGAGCCTCTCTGTGCTAGAGAGTTTCTTTTCCAGCTTTTGGCGTACCAAATGTCATCTTTTTATTCGATCACGTCAGCCGAACCGACTATTAATTGGCATCACATTTTTTTATGCCAACAAAATGATTAAAAAAAATAAAAAATAAAAAATAGAATGGCAAGAAGTTTGGATTTTTTTTTTGTTTTTTTTTTTTTTTATGATGCCATTATTGCTATCTAAATAATTTTTTTTTTTTTTTTAAAAAAAGGCTTGCAAGTCCGATATTTTGTTTGTGTGACCCGCTGCCACTTTTTTTCACTAATCTTCTATGTCTTACAGTGGGCCCACTATTGTATTGGCCTACATCCTTTTTATTGACCCTACTTTCAGGTCAACTGGCCCCAAAGTTCGGTCAAAGAACCAATCAACGAACGGCCTCTCGTTCTTTCATTTGTTTACATCGGTGGGTCTACTGCTGTTAAGGTGGATCCGCCACCACTTGCCATGCATTTATATTTTTCGTAGAAAGACCTACAATCATATGATTTTTTTCTCTCACATGTGCACCAGAAAATGATCTCAATGGCTACCTTAGGGGTGGCAATCCAGCTCGCTGTTCGTGAGTCAGTTCGTGTTCGGCTTGAAATGAGCTCGAGATTGAATCGCTCGTTTAGTAAAGGAGCCGAATACGAGCCGAATTTTCAGCTCGTTTAATAAACAAGCTGAACACGAGCTGGGGTCAGCTCGCTCGTATTCGGCTCGATAACAGCTCGAATATATATATATATATATATATATATATATATATATATATATATATATATATATATATATATATATATAAACTTTACTATTTAGATTTTAGATTATCAATTTTTTATGAATTTTAATTATTAGATTAAAATTTTAATATTTTAAATTTTTTTCAACTTTACACCTAATAGTAAGAATGAAAATTAAACTTGTGTAAGAATGAAAATTAAACTTGTTCTTCGCGAGCCAACTCGTGTTCGACTCGTTAATAAACGAGTCGAATTTTTTAGCTCGATATTTAAATGAGCCAGCTCATGTTCGGCTCCGAACACGAGCTAACTCAGCTCGCTCGTGTTCTGCTCATTGACACTCCTAGGCTACCTGCGAGGAATTAAGTATCATCTCTTCCCGCAAGGCATATGGAATTAAGTATCATCTCTTGCCGTAAGGCATATGTCGTTGTATGTCCACACAAACACAGTATTTTTTTTTTCTATTTTTTTATTACTTCATCATTTTATTTTTGAATTTCTCGTATAGATCTTTATCCCTTTTATCTCTTCTCTACTCTTCAATTCTACATTTTCTTCTCTTTTATGCGCATTTTTCTTTCCTCTCACATCTGTTTCTCTAATTTTTTTTCCTTTTTATTTTTTCCTCATCTTTTTTCTCGTAATTTTTTTAAAAATTCTTTTTCACAATCCCTTATTACTTTTTTATTACTTCAATCTTAAAAAAAAATAATAATAATAACAAAATCGAAAATCTATTTATTACGTAAGTCAAAAAAATTACAACTTAATTTTTTTTTTATACGTTTTGAATAAATTTAATTTGTAAAGTTTTTTTTTTTTGTAAAGAAATATAAAATTATAAAAATCTGAAAATATATCCAACTTGATCTGGTCATTATATGACCCATTTTTAATTTTTTTGGATAAATTTTACATTTTTGTGAGATTTACCATATTTTTAACTTTGAGAATTCTATTATTGGAAATATGAAAATTCTAATAAAATCAAAAACTAAATAAAAATAATTAATATTTAAATTTGCTTTATATATATATATATATATATATATATATATATATATATATATATATATATATATATATATATATATATATATATATAATCATATTGTTTATTGTTAAATTTTTATAAACAGACCACACAATTTTTCTTATTTAATTTTAAGAAAAAATAATTTTTTTGGATGAATTTGACTAATTTTACATAAAAAATTTTTTAAAAATAATTTTCTTTGTATTTTATAATTTTTAAAATTTTTTTTAAAGAAAAAGATAAATCAAAAAATTTGAAAGATTAATCAATTTTTATCGTAAACTTGTTTAATTTATTTATCATAAGATTTATTATTAAATTTTTATGAACAAATCTTATAATTTTTTTTACAAAAATAGAAAAAATATTTTTTTTTCCATAAATATTCTTTAAAAAATTTAAAAATAAAAATGAATATAAAGAATATACTAGTAAATTTAGTCAACTATTATTGATAATTGATAAAAACAAATTAATATATAGTCAAAATTTATAATTATTATTCTAAAATTTTTATAAAATATCATTATAAGGTCTTATTGAACCAAAAATAAAAAAATTAAAAAAAAAAAAAAATCATATCAAAATGTACCACTAGAAGGTTGTGCGTGCTCATCAACACGCAAGCATAATATGTGTTTGCACGTAAGTATATTTGTGCCATAGCGGACAATAATCGGCACACAGCGTGCCACGACATTTTAGTTAGACATTTTAGTTAATCCTTGGCTACATTTGCTTAGAAAGGCCCAGAATCTTATGTTTCGCATCTAGATTAGTCTACATTATGATGCTCATTTGATTGGGCCATATTAATTAAGTCAACAATTGATTGGGCCATATGATTTAAGTCAACAATTTTTGTAGAATAGTACAATTTTCTATAATAATTCAAAGAAAACCAACCAAATAGATGTTTTTGAAAGAGTCTAAAGATTCATTAGAGTCTAAGGTGCCGTTTGTATTGGGACTAGAACCGGGAATAGCGAGTTTATCCCTCTTATTCTACCAAATGCTTCTGGAATCATCTGATATTGCTTATCCCAGTACAACTAGAATAGCTGGTATAACAAATCCCAACATATTATTTTAATATTATATTTTTTATCATTTTACCTTCTTTCCCTACTTTATCTCCTCCCAACATATTATTTTAATAAAAACTCTCTCCTCTCTCTCTCTCTCCTCTCCCCTCCTTTCTCTCTTCCCAATACACTCTCATCGTCACAAATCCCTCTCTCTCCTCTCTCTCTCTTTTCCTTCATCCCACCTCCTTTCTCTCTTCCCAATACACTCTCATCATCATAAATTAATATTATAAAATTTTAAATTTTAAATTTAAATGTTAAAATTTTATGTTTGAAATTTTAAATTTAATTTGAAAAAATAAAATATTAAATTAAATATTATTTTTAAATAATATAATTTAATTATGATTATAATTTTATTTCTATTTTTTTAAACCATTAATCCATTAATTAAAACGAGAAAAACGATTTTAGAAAATTTTAATCACATAATAAAGCTTGAGGGCAAAAATTTATAAATATTTAGCAAATATACGATTTTTCCAAATTTTAAAAAAATTTTATATTAAAAATTTATTATTTAAAATAAATATTATAAAATTTTAAATCTTAAAATTAAAATGTTGAAATTTTATATTTTAAATTTAAATTTTAATTTGAGAAAATAAATATTATTTTTAAATAATATAATTTAATTATGATTATAATTTTATTTCTATTTTTTTAAACCATTAATTCATTAATTAAAACGAACTAATTAGATTTTAACAATTTTTATCACATATTAACTCTTGAGGGCAAAAAGATAATTTATCCCACTTATCCTCTTTATTCCTCCTATTCCTCATTATTAAACCAAACACAAAATCCCTTATCCCTGTAACCATCCCAAACGCTTTTTCGCTCTAGTTCCGTACTTTATACTTATCCCCGGTTTAGTCAATTCCACCTTAACCCGATTCCAAACGCAGCCTAAAGGTTCATACTAGTTATCTAAATTCATAAAAAATCATTAAATATAACATCGTTCAAATAATACAACTGTAACAATATGGCCCGTTAACAATAATAATTCGTTGGACCCAAACCACAGCCCAATCATAATCTCATTCTCATTTGATATGACTTTTCCCATTTATGAGCCCAAACTACAGTCCAATCACAATCTCATTCTCATCCGATATGACTTTCCTCATTTACGAATGACATTCTCATCCGATGTGACTTTCTCCGTTTAGGCTTGACATTCTCGTCATGTCAAACACACATACAATAGCCCAAGATCACTAAGCGATGTGATTCAGACTCAATCGAGACTCGTCACACACTTCCGACTGGTTATTGGTTCTAATACAAAATGTAACGATCCGACCCGCTAGAATTTTTATTGAATTTATAATTAAACTCAGGATTGAAATTAAGAGTTAAACATACATTTTGAATTCTACATTTGAGATCATTCCATTTGAGTTCAATTTTTAAATTTAAATTTATTTTCTTTTGGTTGAATTATTGAAAGTCCTTCAAATTTAAAAATTAAACTGAAATTTGAATTCAAGTGTTGACAATACAATTTGAAATTAATATTTGAGTAAAAGATTTATATTTGAAATTAGGTTTAAATTTAAACTTATTTAGATATAAATAGATTTCTTAAAATCCCTTGTGTTCGAAAATTAAATTCAAATGTGAATAAAATTTAGCCATAAAATTTAATTTACAAATATAAATTTAAATTTACATTTTTTATTAAGATATATAAATTTAGCCATAAAATTTAATTTACAAATATAAATTTAAATTTACATTTTTTATTAAGATATATAATTTAATTTAGAAATTTAAACTCAAACACGAATTGAAATGTTAAGCCAACAACACATCTAATAACAAATTTACCATTGATATTTTTTTTTTTAATTTCAAAATCACAATTTCCACAAGTTTTGATTTATATATTAATTTTATTTTATATTGTAATGGTAAATAATGCCTTTATGGATAAATAAAATTTTATATTATAGGAAATCTAATGGTTAAACAAAACACTAAAATTCTATACTCCTAATCATCTAAGATAAGATTACTGCACGAATCAAACTTAAGAATATTGGATTTCAAGTAATCTAGTTCTTAGAAATGAGATTCTTCTTAATCTAGTAATCCTAAGAAATTTTAATACCACAAACCAAACCCACCCAAAAGTCCACACACCTGGAACATCACCATAAGTGCAGATCTTTCAGTAATAAAAAGTCTCCATTTTCATTCAAAGTTTTTATATGTCCAAGCACCAGGGCCATCACTATATATTCTCCAGTTTTGATGATCAATTCATAGCCTTCCAACTTGATTAGTTGCCATTAGTTTAAAACAGAGAGAAAAAAAAAAAGTGAGACAACATGGCTCCTCTATTTGCTTTTCTGCTTTTTATCATAGCAATCCAAGCATTTGCGGCAAGCGGGTGCTTCGAGATGGAGAGAAATGCATTGCTAGCTTTCAAAGCAGATCTAATCGATCCTCGCAACCGTTTGGCCTCGTGGAAAAGCCAAAACTGCTGTAGATGGAAGGGAGTCGTTTGTAGCAATACAACTGGTCACATTTTGAAGCTCAACCTGCGAAACTCCTACGACAATATTGATTACTTTTACTATAGTAAAAGATCATCAGCTTTGAGTGGTAAGATTAGTCCATCTTTGTCTCTCTTAAACCATTTGGAACGCTTAGATCTCAGTTTGAACAACTTCAACGGGATTCACATCCCGGAGTACTTTGGTTCTTTAAAAAATTTGAGATATCTTAATCTCTCTGGAGCTTGTTTCAGTGGAATGGTGCCTCCTCAACTTGGAAATCTCTCAAAACTTCATTATCTCGACCTCAGTTCTTTGGATTGTCATGCTTACAATATCGGAGTAGATAACTTCTGGTGGCTTGGCCGTCTGCATTCTTTGCATTATCTGGATATAAGTTTTGTCAACATGAGTTTTGCTACAGATTGGTTTCAAGCAATAAACATGTTGTCATTATTGGAATATCTTGATATGAGTGGAACTAGTCTTTCCACAATTCCCATTTCTCTACCATTTATCAATATTACAACTCTTAGAGTTCTCAAAATTGCAGGCAACAACATCAACTCCACCTTACCTAGATGGCTATGGAATCTTACTAGCATCACTCATCTTGACCTTTCTTTCAATCAATTCCATGGCTTCATTCCTGATGAATTGAGTCGCCTAAAGTCCTTAAATGTTCTTTTTTTAGGACCTAATAATTTTGAAGGCATGTCACCAAAAGCATTTAGTAATCTTTGTAGCTTGAATACTTTGGATTTGGGTGGAGTTGGTTTTGGTGGAGAAATAAATAAATGGGTAGAGACATTGGCGAGCTGCAAGCAACAAGATTTACAAATTTTGTATTGTCAGCATAACAACTTAAGGGGTAATTTGTCAGGTTGGCTAGAGTACATGACCAGTCTAACTGAAATAGACATCACTGGAAATTCACTAAACGGGACCATCCCAATTGGAGTATGGAGGCTTCCTAGCTTAACTAGATTATATCTCGATAGTAATTTCTTTGAGGGTACTATAACAGAAGTCCAACTTTCTCACTTACAGAGACTAAAATGGTTAGACCTTTCGTATAACTCCTTTAACGTGCAAATTAGTCTTGATTGGATTCCTCCTTTTCAGCTAAAAACACTTCACTTGGCTTCTTGCAATATGGGACCTAAATTTCCTACTTGGCTTCAAGGACAGACACAACTGGAAGAACTTGGCTTATCAAACAATGGAATTGTAGATACCCTTCCCAATTGGCTTTGGAATATTTCTAGCTCCTTAGCTTATGTACATATTTCTAGTAGCCAAATCAAAGGAAAATTACCATTGTCACTGGACCATGTCATCCTACATTATTTAAATTTGAGCTCAAACCAACTTGAAGGCCCATTGCCAGCTCTCCCGCAAACTCTTTCTGTCTTGGATTTGTCAAACAATGTTTTAACGGGACCGATACCGAACTCTACATTATTAAGTTTACAATATTTGCTTGTTCCTAATAATAGTTTCGACGGCAGCGTACCATTATCTTTATGTGAATCAACTTCATTACAAATTCTTGATATATCAAACAACAAGCTATCAGGAGAAATTCCTTCGTGTCTGGGGATGTTGCAAGATCAACTTCTTGTTCTTGATATGACGAACAATAATTTATCTGGAAAAGTTCCTACCTCCCTCGGCGAACAAAGGGCTCTTTCGATACTGGATTTAAGCAACAATAGCTTGTCAGGAGAAATTCCTTCTTCTTTGCAATATTGTACACAGTTAGTTAATCTTAACCTTGGATATAATAATTTTTCTGGAACAATTCCTGAATGGATTGGAGAAAGCTTACTGGTTCTTATGGTGCTCAGCTTGCGCTCAAACACGTTTTCAGGTAGCATACCTTCGCAAATCGTACAACTTGGATTTCTTCGTGTCTTAGATCTTTCTTACAACAACTTATCTGGATCTATACCCCAATCTATCGGGAAATTAAGTTGGAAAAATGGAGTTCCTACGGATCACATGCTACTTTTTCAATATGGAAGCTTTGAAGTCTCTGCCGGCACCACATATTTAGTTGTAAAAGGAGAGAGACGAGAATATTCGAAACTTCTTTATCTTTTGGAATTCATTGACCTTTCTTGTAATAATCTATATGGAGAGATTCCTGATGAGATCGGAGATCTGGGGGGAATGCAGCATTTAAACTTATCCATGAATCATTTGACAGGACAAATTCCAGAGGAAATCGGCAAGATGCATGCATTGGAGTCCCTCGATGTTGCGATGAACAATCTTTCCGGCACTATTCCACAAAGTCTTGCTGCACTGAATTATTTGAGCCACTTAAATGTGTCGTATAATAATCTGTCAGGAAAAATTCCGTCAGGAAATCAACTACAGACTCTCGATGATCCGTCTATATACATCGGCAATCCATATCTTTGTGGGCCACCGACTATGCAGAGTTGCTCCCCTAATGAAACAATTCATATTTTTAGCAAGGGGCACCAGGACCAATTTGAAAGATTTTGGCTATTCGTTGGTGTAGTGTCAGGATTTATAATGGGATTTTGGATTTTTTTTGGTGTTCTTTTGTTAAACAGGTCTTTTAGAACTACTTATTTCTCTGCGATCGACCGCACATATGATAGGCTTTATGTTGCTGTTGCATTAACACTCATTAGACTAAGAAGGAGACACGGGGAAATATAGTTTTGAGTGGTGTATATTATGATGCTATGAAAAACTGAATATTATATTTGTTAAGAATTTACAAAATCTATTAGCATGCAGTAATTAATGAAATCATTGTTGTATTTGGAATCACTGGAGCTGTGTTTGGAATCACTGGAGATGTGTTTAATTTGGGAAAAAACTTTGGGTGTATGATTTACATCCATCCATTGAATGAATAGGATCCTTTTACTTGTCACATGTTGTGACAAGTAAATAAATCACATCCATTCAATAAATGGATGTAAATCATACACCCTATTTTGGAGTACATGAATAGTATTTTTCAGGAAGAAAATCTTAATGTGGATGTCTTAATTGCAATAGTAGTCCCTGAACATTTTGCAAGATTCATTTTGCTCCTAAAATTTTTATGCTCATAAATTGAAACCCTAAACTCTTGAAAAGTGTTTAGTTTACTTCTTATCCATATTTGTGTATAGAGAAAAAATCATTGGTTCCTATGCGCCTGTTTGGTTTTGGTATAAAGGGGGGATATCCCCCCTTTGTACCCAAACAAGAATGGGACGGGAGGGGGGAATAGGATATCCTCCTTACCGGGTTGTATCCACTACATTTAGCGTATACTACTATACTCTTATAAGTATAAATCTTTTGTACTCATAACTTTTTCATCCTTTGATGAAGGAATATACGGTTAGGATGATAGTGCTCTCCCTAGGGTTAGTAGGTTATTGAAAAAATAGTAAAAATCTTAGAAACTACTATAATGCTAACCGCACATTCGTTCATCCAAGGAATGAAAATTTATGAATAAAAAAAAAAAATTTTACTCATAAAAGTATAATAGCCGGATCCTATATATATATATATATATATATATATATATATATATATATATATATATATATATATATATATATATATATATATATTGTTAACTACTAGAAGGCTATAATGGTTTAAAAATTGAAATTTTAGTTTTTTCTGAAAAGTTTAAAAACTTAAAAAAAATTATACAAAATTTTAAATTTTATAATTTATTTGAATAAAAGTATGTATAAAAAATTATATTTTTTAAAAAATTAATTTTTAAAACATTTTAAAAAAATTACAAAATATTTAGACAATTTTAAGTTAAAACTATTTTTTAAAATTTCTCTAGAAAAAAAAGGACTAAGCTCCCAAGAGAGGGAGCTGAGTCCTTGGGGTAGGGCTATGGGAGTCGGAAAAAGCATATTATTATTCGCGAATTATTGAGAATCCAAATTAAACGTGCCGTTTCTGACTTTTTCCAAAAATTCGGAATAATTTGTGAAATTTTGAATCAAAAAGTATTATTCGCGAATTATTCGCGAATTACGAATTTTTGGGTGAAAAATTCGTTCTTTTTCAAAAATAAAATAAAAAATACCCTATCGTTCAAGATAACATGTGTTACGTCTTACGAGAGCAATTAATGATATACTAAATATTATTCCTCGTAGGAAGAAATGCTCCCTCGTTTTCCGAACTGGTCTTACGAGGGCAATTATTATTTACTTTTAAGTTTTAATTAATTTATTTTTTTTTATTTTTTTTTAATATTTAGTCATTATTTATTTTATTTTATTTTTTGTCGGGAATAATTTAAAATTATATTAAATTTTTTTTATTCTAAATGAATATTTTATTTATTTCTAAAATAAATTGATTAAATTATTTTAAAAAATTATAATTATTTAATAGCCGAATTTTTTATCCCGAATTTTTAATAGTGAACGTATTATTTCCGTATAAATCACGTATCCGAATAATTGACGAGCCCATTTTTTAGCCGAATTTTTCAACGAATTTTAAAATTATAATACGAACCCATTTTTTAGCCGAATTTTTCAACGAATTTTAAAATTATAATACGAATTTTATCCGTATTATATCCGTACCGAATTTTTGCCGAATCCGAATTAACTAACTATGGAAAAAAGTGGCCATGGGCTTATTTTTTTTCTAAACGCAATAATTAATACATTAATCTTATCTTGTTTTTCTTTTCTAAAAATCAAAAAGGGTTATTTAATTTGAGCAATGCTATCTGTACACTCAATGGGTGTACGATACACGCTCCACCCATCCAGAGATGGGGACTTAGCCACCAGTAACTTCGAAGTGATCGATGAAATTTATTTTATTTCTGAATAGGTGGGGTGTATGATGCATATCTATATAGGGTGTATAGTTAGTATTTTTCATTTAATTTCTAATCACGTTAATAGAGACATTCGAAGGACCGGTTGAAAAAAAATAGACGAGAGGGACTTGACTGTTCAATATTAATCTCAAATAGTTAACTTAACTTCAGAGAGTGCAAGTTAGTCTCAAACAGTGCAAATTTTTTTTTCCTTTTTTCTCTGCTTTCTGATCTTTTCTTGCAGCGGCCACGACACACGATGACCTTCGCAGTAGAATTTTTTTTTTTCCTTTTTTTATTCTTTCATCTTCTTTTTCTTTCATTCTCTGCATGCTTTCTCGATGCGCTCTCCCTTCCCGTCGTTCTCAAATTCTGCGACACCTTTATCACCATCATCATCCACGGTCATGTAGGGGATCAAGACAACGAAAAACTTTTTCTTATAATACAAGGTTTTTGTGCTTCTTATTCAGAACTAAAAATAGAGGTGCAAAAATAAGATAAACCATAAACTATTAAGTGAAAAAAAAAAAATTTTGTAGAATGAATGATGGAAATAAAAAATTACATACACATTTTTTATCATAGCCTCACCGTTACGATCTGCGCCATATCGGAGACGACGTCAACGAAGGTGCATGCAAGATAAGATGAGGTGGCTGAGGAAGAAGGGAGAGAACACAAAAAGAGAAAGAGAGGAATTAACGAAGTGGAGGACGATAATGAAAGAAAAAAAAAAAAAAAAAAAAGAGAGGGAGAGAGAAAGAGAAATAATAGTATTTTAGTTCGTTTATAAAAAAATTTAGGTTGAATCAGCAAAATTCAAAATAATGTTCTGTTTTTACAAAAACACAAAATTGGTAAATTTTTAATTTATATAATTTTTTTAAATTTATTTTATTCATTTTTTCTCTAATTTTTTTTTCACACGTGTCTTTATAAATTAATTTTTTTACTAATAAATTCTTATAAAAATTTATGTCACACATATACCAATTTAAATTATTTTATTTAAATTAATTAAATTATTGAATTACTTTTATTTAAACTGATTTAATTAATAATCAGACTAACAAATTAATATTAAAAATATTAAGATTTTAATTAAAATTTATTATTAAAATATTTTGTATTTGCAGTATCGCAAGGGGACTTCACTAGTGCATAAATGGAAGTTGAGGCTAAATTGTAAGACATGGAATTAAGATCATATGAAATGATCCTTCACAAAATAAACACATTTAGTGAAAATGGTTAACCCCATAAATAGGCCACACATATTAATTATTACCTAATTTCTTCATACATTTTATTAAATAGTTAAAATATTTTTTTTTCCTAATTAATTGCTGGAAAAAGTTGAATTTTACCACTATTGGTAAAAGTATTGCATAATAGAAAAATGGAGGAAAATTTGTTAATTATTACATTAATCTCCTTGCAACTGATATTGAAATGATAGTGATTTATAAGGCACAAAGTCAACATAAGAGGTGTTGATGTGGTAGGAAGAATAAATAGTAAAGGAAATACCACGTTACCCACCAAATTGATCACTCTAATTAATACGACATTATCTATCAAAGATAATTTTTTCATATGAGAACCAAATAGTTCATAGCCATCAAATCAATCTCATAGGAAATACTGCGTTACCGAGCAAATTGATCACTCTAATGAAGGGGGACCGGCCGTGGGGTTACCGAGCACACCTCAACCCACACAGCACACGAGCGCAGCGGAAACAGAATCTTTCGTAGATGAAAGTAGGCGAAAACGATTGTAGAAAACAAGCACGAGAATAACTAAAGAAATAAAACAAATAAGGGAATGCAAGGATACGAGAATTACGTAGTTCGGCCAACAATGTGTCAACCTACGTCCACGGATAAGACCACCTCAATGCGTTATTCGATTAATCCATTGCACAAAAGTACAAATAGTAAAATTATATTACAAGAAACTCTCTTACGGAGGCTCTTCACGTTTTTCCTCTCAATTAGAATTTTTCAATGAAGCCCTAAAAAATAAAAGATGAATCGCAAAATGTCACGCCCCGAGTTTAAAAATCCAGTCTGAAATTTTTTTTTTTTTTTTAAATAAATCAGAGTTTGCAAAACGGGCGTAACAGACCGCCACACATATAGGAAATCCCCTTTCCAAAAGGATAGGGTCTCTCCTACACATGCACGGCTAGGCTAATCCAATCATCAAACAGAGAGCAATAAATATCTCAACTAAACAATACTAATCATCAGGAATAATCTAAATATCATACTATCATCAATCTGAAGTATCTAAATAAACTGGAAACTGAAATAGCATAAATAAAGGTCAACTACAGATAATCGGGGATCTCAATCATCGATCTATGTCATCAGGGGACAGCTCTATCATGACAGCCTCACTGGATCGTCCCGACACCCCTCTACCCGAACGACCTGAAAAATGGTCACCCAGGGGGTGTGAGATACACTGTACATGTATCCCAGTGGGCACGACGAGCCGAGGATCAGCTAATCGTACCTACTGGGTACTAAAATCTGCGGATAGTAAGAGTCAATAGGAAAAGCTGGAAAGCATAGAGGTCTACTACTAATCAGAATCAGAACTACAGGTAAGTATACTGGAAATCAACCATAAAACAGTAGATCATACATACTGGAAATAAAAGGCAACTGAAAGGTATACTAGAACGTGGAAATATAGAATCTATGCATCAATCACAAGCATACCAAGTGCCCAAACAATGCCAATATTGGTCACGGGGACCTCAGGCTCATATCACTATCTGCACCTGTCCCACTGACATAACCCCGCACCCATAGGTGCTATCTGGGGCTCACGGGTCCTCAGGCTCATATCACTATCTGCACCTGTCCCACTGACATAACCCCGCACCCATAGGTGCTATCTGGGGCTCACGGGTCCTTCCTCTGGACCACTTTACCGGTAAAGAACAATAGCCACGGGGAGCGACCCCGGCAATGTTCGTGAAGTACAGCGATGCGTGGCAAGTCGTACTGATCAATCTCACGGTCTAGTGACCGAGTAGTCGGCAACATGCCGAGATCCCAACAGGGAATCATCTGTCTATCTCTATCAATCGGAATCAATCAATCGTGCATATGAACAGTATATCAAATAACATCTCAGTGACAGGAAACAGTAGGTATCAACTAATCATGCAAATCTATATATCAATCAATCAGGATCAATCAATCATGCATATGAATAATATATGAAATAACATTTCAGTGACAGGAAACAGTATAATCAGATCATGCAATCTAAGTACTGAACTATATAAGCTAATAACAGATCTGTTTCAAGTGTCAAGTATCAACGAGTATCATCTAATCATACAGATCTATGTACTAAAAAGGCTGATGAACAGATGTAACTTGTTTCAAGTAAATCAAGATCTATCAAGAATAATCGTAGGGCATGCAACCCTACTAATCAAGGCTAATCCTGAACAGGTCTAACGAGATCAATGTCAATCAGGAGAGTCAGGGTATGTCAACACAACTCATATGGGTAAAATCGGCAGGGCAAATCAACAACAGGTGTCCGACTGGACTAAAGCAACCAGAGGGCCAAAAAGCTGAGGCCCGGTTCGAAGATGACCCACCTGGATGAAGGCAGACTCTCGAACTCCCGCACAGCTACCGGGAGGCTGGTGCTGAACAACTGGGCCCTGTATCAGAAGATATCATCAGTAATAGACTCACATAACCCTTTCCCGACGACGCTACACTAACGGTAAGCTTAAACGGGTCAAATCGGTCATTTCGTCGATCGATATCTGATTCCTGGTCAACGAGGACCATCGGAATCCTAATAAAATGGCCAGGTAGTGCGTAGGTGCTGTTTAAAGGGAGTTCATACATCCGTTTTGCATTTTAGTCCATAATGTATTTAAAATTGCATAAAATATTAAGCTGTTTACTGTTTCGGCTCGTTCTTAAAACCCGGGAGTCCAACGACGACGCCGTCAGTTTCAGCGCGTCCGTTATGTCGAGACGGATCCCGTGCTCACAAGGTTGGGCTGGCACGAGGCCCAATAACAAAGTTGGCCTATAGTGTCTTTTATATCCAAAACACAACTATTCTAATATTTAATATATACATGATCATCATGGGATATAACTTGAGCATGGTGTGCAGCAATAACAGGGGAGTGCAGTGCTCACCTGAGGCGCGCCGGAAACCGGCCGGGAAGATGGCCGGAGCAAGGTGGAGATCCAGCCAAGGGCTCGGGTTTGGATCTTTTGAAAAATCTTGCTGCCAAGCCCCAACAAGGTGAGCACCAGGTAGAAGATGGTCCCAGGAGGTCTCGGGTGCTGTCCGGGTCAGCCGGCGGCGGCCGGAGGCGGCGGCGGCCGTAGGGGAGCTGGAAACTTAAATTCGGGTTCAAGAATTAAGACCCAACAACAGGGGCCTTTTTGACCCAACTAAAATGATAAGAAGCTTGGGAATGGCGTTTAGGTCTTACCTGTCAAGATGCTCGGAGCCCAGACCGCCGGGGATCGCCGGAGTCCAACCCGAGCTGTTTTCGGGTGCAACTACAGAGAGAGGAAACCCGACGTTGAGACCTTCATGCAAGTTGATGGGGGACCCCGAAATGATCCGAGGAGCTCACCTGAAGGTTCCCGGCGACTGAGGAGCACCGGCGAGGCGGCGCCGGAGCAGCTCGGTCGAGCTTCGATGGCTGTTAATGGCGGAATCCGGCCGGCTAGCTCCGGGCCGGGACAACGTGGACCAAAAGGGTCCTCTCGGTGCTAGGAGTCCTCTGGTGGGGTTGGCCGGCGACGAGAGGCCGCGGCGGCGCCGGACGGCGGCGATCGGCAAAACGCGAAATATCAGTTTTTCTAGGGCACTCGTGCGCGGCTTCGATCTTGATCTGATCGAGCTGGGGCTTCGTGGGAATGTTGCAGTTGCCGAGGAGAACCGATTCAACGGTGCTGATCCTTGACTGGCCGGTCGGATCTTGGCGGTGCTCGGCGGCGGCCCAAAACGATAATGGTCCGGCCGAGGATGGTCCCGCCGGCAAACGGGACGGCGACGGCAGCTCAGCCTACATCCGATCATTGCTCTCAACACCAGGAGCACCTTGGTCGCGTCCAAATGCCACAGAAAATAAAAGAAGTCCAAGATCTTACCTCGCCGGAAAATGGAGGAAGGAGAAGGTGGCTTCCGCGGCGGCAGGGCGCGGGACCACCCTGACTCGGACGCAGCTTCACGAGGGAGTCCCCAGACCGCGTCTAGGTCGCCCAGAGCTCTCCCAGGTGCCTTCTCTTCCAACTTCCGAGATCAAGAAGGCTTCTTGGTCCTTCTCTTCTCCGGCGATGGTGCAGGCGGCGGCCGGGTCTCACGAGTAGTAAGCAAAGAGGTGGAGTTTGTTGCTCTCGGTTGATGCGAGGCTTGAGGTGCGGGGGTTCTTAAGGAGTTGCAACCGCATGGTATTCAAATCTATTTGAATAGTGCAAGGTGCACAATTTGCGGTTTGCTCCTCACTTACACAGCATTTTGGGTTTTGGTCCTCTGCAGCATGCATCATTTGCATCAAGGTCCCTCTCCCATGAGTGACACGCTTTCCGAGGCAAGAAACATAGGGTTTCGTATGCAATTTTTGCATTTTTCGACGTATTTCATGCATTTCGAGGAGATCCGTGCGTCAGACCGAAAAACGGACTTCGCCAGGACGTCCGGCTCGACGAAACCTATCAAGTAGCGATCTTCGTTTTTCGAAATAGTGTCCGGATTAAATTGCGGTCCATAAACACTGTGTCAAAATACAGTTTTCACGCTTTTCGAGACTCCAGGGTCGTCAAACAGAATTTTCGACAGCGCCATTGCGTTCAGAACATCGAAAATAGCTAAAATTGACTACTCGAACCACTATATTAGGAGTCCAGATAGTAAATTAGCCAACGTTGGCGCGAAAGGGGACTCGTAAAAAGGGTTTACTGTTCACTTGTACCCGCGACTTAAGTCGCGGGTCCCGCCGGCTTCAACGTCGATTTCTGGGAGATCCGACCGTCAGATCTGAACAAGCTTAATATGGTTTTCACTCAGTTCGACGAGATGGTCGCACTCGTGGTCTCGGATCTTCGAGATCAGGCTCGGATTGAAAAGTGACATTTCTGGTCCACTAACTACACAAATTACACTGCAGAAAAGGGGGCACTGTCGCTATCTGAGTCATTGATGATCCAAATTCAACTGGACTTCAATCAATTTCATTTATTTATTTATTTTCAAAAATTCAAATTCTTACACAAAAGTTAATATAACTCTAAAGACCTAATTCTAATAGGAAACGATCTCCACCGTCCATCCGAGTTTTTAAATCACTTCTAGTCGTCGTCCATATTATCTTAAGAATTATCTTTGAGATATTCCTAAATCATCCCTAATATTTAGGAATAATATTAGATCAAATCCATATGCACTCGAAACATGATTTTACATAATCCAACATCTAATACGACATCATCTATCTAAGAAAATTTTTTCATATGAGAACCAAATGGTCCATAGCCATCAAATCGATCTCATAAGAAATAGTGCATTACCTAGCAAATTGATCACTCTAATACGACATTACCTATCAAAGATAATTTTTTCATATGAGAACCAAATGGCCTATAGCCATCAAATCGATCTCATAGGAAATACTGCGTTACCCAGTAAATTGATCACTCTAATACGACATTACCTATCAAAGATAATTTTTTTATATAAGAACCAAACGGCTTATAGCCATCAAATCGATCTCATAGAAAATACCGTATTACCCACCAAATTGACCACTCTAATACGGCATTACCCACCAAATCGATATAATAGAAAAAAATTCAGGAATAGTCTAACATATGAATGTGCATTTTCTATGGAAAGACCTACAATTTTAGGATTTTTCTCTTCCATCTAAATCAAAAGTAAAATTAAATATATATATATATATATATATATATGATTAATTCAAAATAAAACTCAAAATTGGAAAAGAAATCAGAATAAACGGAAATTGGAAATAGAACAGCGGATCCTCCTCGTATGTTAGTTTAGTGTAGCAAAGCAATCCAAATTGAAATGGCATTCATATTTTTTATTGTTTGGTTGGGAGAGAAAATTAATGTGCTACCAATACAATAATTTAAAAAATATTCATATTCAAATTTTTAATATTGAAATTAATTTAGAATTTATTGTAATATACTGAAACTTTACAAATTATTAAGATCTAATATAAAATATCTTACAATGCCATTTGAGAAGTTTTAGAAGAGTTTGAGATGAGTAAAAATTATTTTGGTGTGAAAAACGAAATCCCTAAGCTAACTTGTAGTTTGGGCCAATTCTCGTTTCAGTACCCGCTATGATTACTTTGAAAATATATTTTGTTGGCCGGGTTCGATTGTCGATCGGCCCCGGGTTGGTTGACACTCTGGATGTGATGCTTCGCGTGCCAATAAATCAAGCGATCGGGCCGAGAATCCTTTTATGGTTGGTAGTAGACAGGTTTTACCCTGAAAGCAGCAGCGTAGGCGGCTTGCAGGTTTGACATGCCTTCGAAAGGAAGCCGATTATGCAACAGGCTCCCACAACACTATTGCGAAGCTGCATACATCAACTTTGTGATTGTAGTGCTTCTTTTCTCCGTGCCTCAAATAGACTCTGATCCTTCACAATGTGCAGCATGTTCCCGAGATCCAACGGAACCTGATTAGTGGATCTTTATTAGTGCAATTAGGTTATAAGATTGTACTTGAATCTAATAAAGTTGTAATTTCTAAGGGGGAAATGTTCATTGGGAAAGGTTTTGTATCTGACGGTTTATTCAAACTGAATGTAATTTCTTTTGTTGATAATAAAATTTGTTCACATTCAGTGTCAACTTCTTCTTCTACTGTGTTAAATACTGAATCTTGTGATGTATGGCATGGCAGATTAGGGCATGTGAACCTTAAATCTATTCTGAAATTGACCAATCTTAATCTCTTACCAAAATTCAAGATTGATTCCAAATCTAAATGTGAGATTTGTACCCAAGCTAAGCAGCCTAGAAAACCTTTTAAATCTGTTCCTTATAGGGATACCCAGATTCTTGAACTTATTCATAGTGATGTCTGTGATTCTAATAGAGTACCTACCCGTGGAGGCAGTCGTACTTTGTGACTTTTATAGACGACTACTCCAAGTTTTGTTACACCTATCTCTTGAAGACCAAAGATGAAGTCCTCTATAAGTTTAAAATCTTTAAAGCTGAGGCTGAAAACCAATTGGATAAGAGGATTAAAATTCTAAGGTCTGATAGAGGAGGCGAGTATACTTCAAATGAATTAAACCTATTCTGCGAGGAATATGGAATAATTCATGAAGTAACTGCTCCTTACTCACCTCAATCTAATGGTGTAGCTGAAAGAAAGAACCGAACCCTATTGGACATGGTTAATGCCATGATTTTAAGCTCTGGTGTACCTCAGAACTTGTGGGGGGAGGCTCTTTTATCAGCTTGTTACATCCTCAATAGGATTCCCTCTAAGGATAGAACCCAGACACCTTATGAATTTTGGAAAGGAAGAGCACCTAGGTTGAGTTACTTCCGAGTGTGGGGGTGCTTGGCTAAGGTATCTATTCCTGAACCCAAAAGAAAGAAGATTGGACCTAAAACTGTAGATGCTATCTTTATTGGATATTCCTTAGATAGTAATACCTATAGATTTCTTGTGATCAATTCTGAGATTTCTGAAATTTCCAATGACACTTTGATTGAATCTAGAGATGCAACTTTCTTTGAAAATATTTTTCCTTTCAAAACTCGCATCTCTAGATCTACCTCTGATTATCAGTCTACTTTTGATCATGCTTCTATACAGCATCTGATTTGCATTATAGTTTAGATCCTGTAGAACCTGATCCTATTCCTGAATTAAGGAGAAGTAAGAGAACTCGCTTTGAGAAGAACTTTGGTGAAGACTTCTTTACTTTCTTAATTGAAAGTACTCCTTCGTCTTATAAAGAAGCAATGAGTTCTCCTGAAACTTCCTTTTGGAAGGAGGCTATAAAAAGTGAGATTGAATCAATTATCTGTAATAACACTTGGATTCTCACTGATTTACCTCCTGGTTGTAAACCCCTAGGATGTAAGTGGATCTTTAGAAAGAAACTTAGGACTGACGGATCAGTAGAGAAGTATAAGGCGCGACTTGTTGCTCAAGGTTTTCGACAAAAAGCTGATGTCGACTACTTTGACACTTATGCGCCCGTTGCTCGCATTGCTACTATCCGAATTCTTCTTGCATTAGCATCCATTCATAAACTTTTGATTCATCAAATGGATGTCAAGACCGCTTTTCTTCATGGTGATCTTGAAGAAGAAATCTATATGACTCAACCTGAAGGTTTTTCTGTGCCTGGTCAAGAGGATAAGGTGTGTAAATTAGTTCGCTCTCTATACGGACTAAAACAAGCACCTAAACAGTGGCATGAGAAATTTGACAGTGTTATAGCTTCATATGGATTTCTGACCAACGATTATGACAACTGTCTCTATTTCAGGAGATTTGATGATCGTTGTGTCCTTCTTTGCCTTTATGTTGATGACATCCTGATTCTTGCTCCTGATCTTGATCTGATTAACCAAGTTAAATCCTTTTTATCGACTCATTTTGAGATGAAGGATCTTGGTGAAGCAGATGTAATTTTAGGGATGAAGATTATTAGATCATCTGATTCTATTTGTCTAACCCAATCTCATTATACCCAAATGGTTCTTGATAAGTTTGGTTATTCTGATTGCTCTCCTGTATCTACTTCTTTTGATCCTAGTGTTCAACTTGTGAAGAACACTAGTAATCCTGTGAATCAGGAAAGATTTGCCCAGATTATTGGTTCTCTGATGTACCTAACCAATAGAACTAGACCCGACATTGCCTATGCCATATCAAGATTGAGTAGATATACTAGTAGTCCTAGTATGATTCATTGGATTGCTCTGGAAAGAGTATTTCGTTATCTTAAAGGCACTCTTTCTTTTGCTCTTAAATTTGTTGGCTATCCTGCTGTAATTGAGGGATACAGCGATGCCAATTGGATTTCTGATTCTTTGGATATTAAATCTACTTCAGGCTATGTTTTTATTCTTGGTGGTAGTGCAGTTTCTTGGCAATCCACCAAACAGACTATAATAGCCAGAAGTACTATGGAGGCTGAGTTGGTTGCTCTTGACACTACTTGTCTTGAAGCCGAGTGGCTCAAGAACCTTTGTCATCAATTCCATTGATTTCTACTCCTATTCCACCTATTTCTATTCGGTGTGATTCTCGAGCTGCAATTGACTTTTGTAAAAAGAAATTGGTAAATTCTAAAGCTAGTAGACATATTAAGTTGAGACAAAAGTCTGTTAGATGGCTTACTTCTCATGATGTTGTTTCTTTAAGTTTTATCAGATCTGATCAGAATCTTGCAGATTGCTTGACGAAAGGCCTGAATAGGACTAAAGTCCTAGAGTCATCGAGGGGGATGGGACTTTGCCCATAAAGGGCCTTCCTGCAGTGGGAACCCAACCTTTGTGATAGGAGATCCCTTGAAGAAGGTTCAATGTGGTAAAAACAAGCTGTCAGGTTGGCCAAAGAGCACTTTCTACAGTTTATTAAGAGGAACTTTAGTTCCAATTCCATCCCTATGATGAGTAGTGCTCTGTGTAGTGGTTGAGGTTGAGTTTATAACTCTTAATGGGATCCAAGGCGGTAATTTCCGCGAGATGTGACTCTACACACATTCCTGGAGGAGACCACCTATATAAGAATATTCGTACAAGGCCGCGACTATGAGATGTGGGCTGTCCATAGAAATTCTTATGAAAAATCAAGATACTGTGCATGGCCTTTAATGCACAGACCCGCGACGGAGATTTCTATACTGTGTGTGTGGTAGTTGAAATCAGGGTCAAAGGAACGTAGTTCAAGACCTGGTTCACTCCGATTCCTTCTGATGGAAAACTATCTACACTAAGTGAGGTCAAGTCTCTTAAAGACACCTTACCTATTACATAGTATAAACACCCAATTATTTATTTAATTAATTTATTTTATTTTGTGATTTTGAATTTTGTGGGGGATTGTTGACTAAAATTCAAAATTTAAATTTATTTTATCTTTATTTTATTTATTTTTATTTATTTTTATTTCTATATGTTTTTTTTTTTTTACGCAACGTTCCTGCGTAGCCCACGTTACGGCCGCGCGCCCTTTAGACCCGCTCTCAAACCGCGCGCTATGCGCGGACGTTACGGCCGCGCGCCCTTTAGACCCGCTCTCAAATTAATTAGAAGGCAACGTTCTAATTAATTTGGGAGAGGGCAACGTTCTGATTGCCAAGTGTCGTTGAGGGCATGCAACGTGTGTGTATATATATATATATATATATATATATATATATATATATATATATATATATATATATATAGGCGCCAGCAGCAGAGCAGTGGAAGTGAGGGTGTGTGTATATTCTTTTCAATTTCAAAGAAAATTTGATACTTCTTAAAGAAAGTTTGTAGTTGTTTTATTTTTTGGGTGTTGAAGAAATTCCGTCAACCTCTTCCGCGTTCGTGTCCGTAGGAGGAGGAATTCCGGTCGTATCTTGGGGCGGTGTTTTCGACTAATTCCGCACGAAGGAGGGAAATACGCCTTAGGACAGTGCCTAGCGCGCTTCCGGAACTCTCGTTTCAAATTCTTTGTCGTACATTTGGATTTAGCGATTATCTGTAAGTCTATTTTATTTTGTTATCACAAATTTTTAGTTAGATTTTAATAACAATCAAAATTCTGTTGTGGGTAAATCCCAACAACAGTGCTATATAACTACAAGAAAGGTTTCAAAGATTAGATTTTCACAAGGTTAGTAATAGGTGATTCACACAGTAAAACATCAAAATGAATGCAGGAGACACCTCAGGGGCCATCCAACGATATGTTCCTGTTTCGGCAGTCATCATCTCTGTCAATGTCTCTTCTCTTGCCAAACCAAGGTCTACAAGTTTCACTGTTCTCTGGTCCGCAGACAACAGCAAATTCTCTGGATGAAAGAACCAAATAGATAACATTCAGAAGCAACAAAATGTTTATAGTATACAAAATACTTCTCAGTAACGAAACGCCTCATGGAAGAATCCAAATTATCCATCATTAGGCTTACAGAACTCACTAATTTTCTAGTTCGGAGATCATGAATGACCTATGAATAACTGAAAGAGGAGACATCATGTCTCATATACTCTATCCTAGATCATCTAACCAAAACTGAAATGTAGGGTGCAAAACTCACACACTAGCGAGAAAAAGGTTTTCAAGCCATTGCCTAAATCTAATAAATCAAAGAACTTATAGTTCACATATAGAAAGATTACCCAGAGTTCAGCATTGGATTTGGTCATTTTGGAAAATTTTGGAGAAAAGAACTGTTAGAAACTTCTTACGAGTCAGTAAGTTCTATCCAAAGGCATGTATGTACTTCGTACTGATATAAACACCCTTTTCTCATACAAAAGTATTCCAATTTTGACACATAAATTTACCGCATGCAATGGGTACTCTCATGCACCATAAGATAATGTGATGTATTGAAAAGCAAGCACAAGATCTAACGAGTCTTTTACATTTGTCCTGTATTTGCAAGAAAAACATCCACTGAATGGATTATCTTTCTTCTCTTTATGAAGAAACACTGGTTTAGTTATCAAAACCTTAACACCCAAAGAAAAAGATTCCTATAATGCCTACTTCACCAATACATTCAATTATTGTCAATTCATATAAAACAATAAACAGAACTGAAGCACCTATCCCAATATGACTTCTTTATCTCACCTGTATTATTCTGATTTTGATCAAAAAATAAATCTCATATAAAACATCCACTAGATTTGTAAGTAACACAGGTACAAATGGAAGTAAAACTACATAACTCTCTTGCTGATGCACAACATAAGATTCTTGTTTTGAACAAGAATTGATGTGCCCTCACAAATTTAAAGAACAGGATGACGAGATCCAAATGGCTTACACAACATAACTAAGTGGAAGACTAATGTCCACAATAATAGGAGGTCAATGATAGTTCTCAACGACAAGGATGGCGTGAGATATGCACTCAAAAAAAAATAATTAAAAAATAAAATAAAATCGGCCGGAGCCCGGCAATGCAGGGGCCCACCCGCGCGATGGGCCACATGGGCATCCAATCCGCTAGTCCGTGCAAGCCCAATAACATGCTGGGCCGCACAGGCCCCAAACAGCTTTCTGGGCCTGCACGGGCCCACTTGGGCGGTGCAGGGGGCCCAGCCTGCATGCAAACTCAAGGTGAAATACGGTAGCATTTGAGAATAAAAGAATTATGAGACCTGATCAAGGAATTACGGTAACATCATGTCTTCTGAATGCACGATGATCTGATCAAGGAATTTGAGAATTATGAGACTGCTAAAAGTATGTGGGAGCAACTCAAGGTGAAATACGGTAGCACTCCAGCCACAAGACTTCGTGCCTTGAATCTCAAATTCAATCAGTATATAATGGACCCGAAGCACTCTATGGTAGAGCACTTGAGGGTGATGTCTACTATAATTAGAGAGCTTAAAGCAACCGATTGCGAGCTCATTGACAAATAACAAGTTTAGTCAGTTATAAGTTCCTTACCGGAGTCATCTTGGAGTTAAGTCAAGTTAGTGCTGACCTACAATGAGGGTATTAAAACCTTCAATGATATAGCTCGACATCTTGAGTTGGAAGCGGAGCACAGAGAGGCGAACCGTACCAATGTCCTACCCGTGCTGTATCATGCTAACAAGATATCAGCATGATATGACCCTTGTGTCGTTACTTGTTAGTAGAGCTCAAAACCCTCTTTTCTATGAAAATAAGAGTAGTTACCTCAATAAAGTGCAAAAGATTTGATAAACATTTAATAAACAATTAAAATATATTGGTGCTAGAAAAAATAAATATTTCATATTATAGTGTGTCGATATAATAAATTTTATTATTTTGGATAGATCTAGTATTTTATATAAGATTTGCGATAAAAATAATTTTATTTTTAAATTTAAAAAATTAAAAATACTAATAAAATTAAAAGTTAAATTAAATCAATTGATACTTAAATTTGTTTAATTTATTTGTTATATAAGATGTTGTTCTTTTTCTAACTTTCTTAATAAATTTTACTTTAATTTTATATTTTAATTTCTATTTATAAAATTTAATAAAAATCACTATATTAAAATTTAAAAGTTATATATAGTGAAATCATTATTTGACTATATCTTTCAAAATAACATTATAAAAGTTTTAATTTATTCCTTCTTTTGAACTGTGCCATCGGCACGGGAGTTGTATAGTGCCGGTATCTTGTTGGCACGGTACGGCACGGTGGATACGGCCCGTGCCGATAGATACTTAAATCCTTGGTTTACATACAACCAAACATAACCTAATTGAAATGGCAAAATCTGAGGGTTTGCCAGACATGTTATCATGAATATGAAAACAAAAAAGTGGCAAAAAAGAATGATCCTTCGGCTGTTGTGAATAATCAAACACAATTAAGGCATATGCCCATTAATGGGTTAGGAATTGCATATTAATAATTTTGTGAAACTGTTACAATCACCCCAACTCGTAAGCTAATCCAGATAGTCTTTTCCTTAATAGATTAGGATTATTTAATGATTAGATTCGAGAAAAGATTTTGTTTGGCATATCTTATTATGGTTTAGAATATGTTTATCCTTTCCATATTTGGTTTTCTAGTCACATCAGGATTATTATATAGATTCTAGGCTATAAGTAAGAGGCCTCTTAATGCAAAATCGGATGTAGATAGGATTGATTTGTTTAGATTTTAATTTTTTTTTTATTTTCGGAATTATTCGGTTGGTTAGTTTGTTTTGATTGTTTTTTTAAAAGATTTCTAGAATTTATCCCTAAAAAATAAGGATATGGTTTAGATTTTCTTAGATATTTTCATATTACAAAAGATCTCTAAAATCGTGAGATTTGTTTTAGATTAGGATTGTAGATTGACGGCTATAAATATAGCCAATGCCTTGTAATTTGAGGGACGAGTTATCATGAATTAGTTTCGTGTTTATGATTTAACTGCGGTCATAGTTATCTTCTTCTTTCTCTTGCCGTATTCTTGACGGATATCTTTCTTCAAGATTCTATCTTCTCTTTCCTTCCTTATCTTTTCTCCTTTCCTCTGTTCCTTCTGATTCTTCTCTAATTTTTTTTTTAACTTCAAAATTAATTTAAAATTTATTAACTTTTTAAAAAAAAACTGAAAATTAATCTACAATTTTTAGAAAATTCTATATTTGGTTTTAAACATATTTTGGGCTCATCACTAGCAAGATAGATTAAAATTTTCCTAGTTTGTCCTACATCAGTTTTCGTATCAGAGCCAAAAATTGATTCATAAATTAATTTTCAAAATGCCGACAAACGCAAAACTTAGTTCAATGTTTGAAAATTTTAAGCTTTCTACCAACACTTGTTTCGAAAGTTAGAAACTGATTTGCAATTTCTTCAAGCTGTACATAACCAAACAAATTTAAACTTGGTTCGAAGCAATCAACAATTAGCCGAAATAAAACAACTCGTCCTAAGCTTAACCCTTCATAAATCTCCACCACCCTCAAATTCTCGTCCAACAATCATGTCTTCCATCCGGGTTTCACCTCCTGTCATACCACCAATTCAAATCGTTTCTAATCCTTCACCATCTCCATCGTCTCCACCAATTTCGAAACCATCTCAAAAGTTTGTAAGGGCGTTGACTATCCAACCACCACCGGAAATTGAGAAGTCTCCACTTTCACCATCGGAGAAGAGTATGCAAACGGATACAGTTACAGTGTACATCCGCTTCTTTACTTCTACATAAATCAAGTTGTATGAAATTTCTGGACGCCAATCTTTCTTCTTATAATGCTGCAATTAAGATACCACTGATAAAGGTTGTTCGAGATGCAGGCATTGGATTCCACCACTTCATCTTTCCAATGATACAATGTATTAGCATTCTATTGTTAATCATCATAATCTTGAGGACGAGATCCTGCGCAACGGAAGCGAATGATGCAAAATCGGATGCGGATAGGATTGATTTGTTTAGATTTAAATAAAAATTTCTAATCGGATGTGGATAGGATTGATTTGTTTAGATTTTAATTTTTTTTTCCTAATTTTCGAAATTATTTGGTTTGTTAATTTGTTTTGGTTGTTTTTTTTATAGGATTTGTCATATAGAATAAATCCCTAAAAATTAGGAATATCGTTTAGATTTATTTAGATATGTTCGGATTAGAAAAAATTCTTAAATTTGTAGGATTTGTTTTAAATTAGGGTTATAAATATAGCTAATGCCTTATAATTTAAGGGATGATAACATATCATGAATTAGTTTGGTTTTTATGATCTGACTGTGGTCATGGTTATCTTCTTCTTTCTCTTGCCATGTGCACTTACGGATATCTCTTTCTTCGAGTAACTATCTTCTCTTTCCTTTCTTATCTTTTCTCCTTTCCTCTGTTTCCTTCTAATTCTTTTTTTAAACTTCAAAATTGATTTAAAATTCATTAATTTTTTTTAAAAAAATGAAAATTTTTGAAAATTAATCTACAATTTCTAGAAAATTCTATTTTGGCTTTAAACATATTTTGGACTCATCACTAGCAAAATAGATTAGGATTTTTCTAGCTTGTCTTGCATCACCTCTCCTCCTTTGTATTCAAAATATTTGGCTTTAAACATATTTTGGATTCATCACTAGCAAAATAGATTAGGATTTTTCTAGCTTGTCTTGCATCACCTCTCCTTCTTTGTATTCAACGGTTGATTTAATTAATAAAGATGAGTTTCTTCTTTATTGGCTTCTACCTTAGACTAAGTTAGAAAAAAACGTCCCTCTTCTTCTAGAAACGGAGAGGCATTCAATAGAGATGTTAACTCTATCAATTAGGTTATCAGAGCAATTGTTAGCAAAAGGAGATCCTAATAGAAACTTTTAACTTTTCTACAATCAATTCTCATGCATTGATGGAACAAGTGAAGCATAAAAGGTAGCCCAAGTTTATATATATATATTATATATTATATATATATATATATATATATATATATATATATATATATATATATATATATATATATATACACACTTGTATATACATATATATGTACACTTGTATATATATATATATACAAGTGTACATATATATGTATATACAAGTGTGTATATTATTATATATATATATATATATATATATATATATATATATATATATATAAACAAGTGTACTCCCTCATTCTCTCATAGCCTCTTTATCAGATTAATTCTTACAGAAATTCTGTAGCTCTAAGATGCATGAATAGGTTCTGAAATAATATTGTGTTTTGTAGCTTTTTACTTATTTTGGATGATGTCTATAGCTATGACAAAACCTGTTCTTATCTCGAGGAACACAAATTGCTCCGGTAATCTGAAGTGTTTGATTATTTATAGAAGTGTATATATACCAAGTGTATATATTTATAGAAGTGTATATATATATATATTTATACAAGTGTATATATATATATATATACACACACTGTGTATATATATATAGTGTATATATATATATATATATGATATATATATATACACTTGTGATATATATATACAAGTTTTATATATATATACAAGTCTATATATATATTATATATATATATATTATATATATATATATATATATATATATATATCTATATATATATATATTTACACTTGTATATATATACAAGTGTATATATATATATACACGCTTGTATATATATTATACACTTGTATATATATATATATATTATATATATATATCATATATAATATATATATATATATATATATTATATATATATATATATCTATCTATATATATATATTATATATATATATTTACACTTGTATATATATATACAAGTGTATATTATATACACGCTTGTTATATATATATACACTGTATAATATAGTATATATATAATATATATAGTATATATATATATACTAGTGTGTATATATATATATATATATATACACTTGTATAAATATATATATATATATACACTTCTATAAATATATAGAAGTGTATATTATACACTTCTATAAATAATCAAACACTTCAGATTACCAGAGCAATTTGTGTTCCTCGAGATAAGAAACAGGTTTTGTCATAGCTATAGTGTCACGCCCCGAGTTTAAAAATCCAGTCAAATTTTTTTTTTTTTTTTAAATCAGAGTGCACAAAAATCAGGGCGCAACAGACCGCCACACATATAGAAAATCCTCTATCCAAACGGACAGAGTTTTCCCTATACATGCACGGCTATAAAATCAGAGATCAAGTACAGAATTTAACTAAACAACATATACTATTATAATCAGTTCTAGACATAATATAAGTCATACATAACTTCAAAACTTGTAAATTTAAAACTGTTTATAATTTATAACTATTCATATTGTCCAATCCAAAATCCAGATCATCAGGGTGACAGCTCTATCGTCATATCCTCACTCATACGTCCCGTCAACTCCTCACCCGATGGACCTGAAAAATGGTCACCCAAGGATGTGAGATACATCATAGTGTATCCCAGTGGGCACGACGAGCCGAGAAATAGCTAATCGTACCTACTGGATACAATAATCTGCGGATAGTAGCAGGTCAATAGATACAGGCTGGATAAGCAATAAGAGCAATAATAGATACTGAAATAAGCATGCTGAATAACTGTATAGGCAGAAGTAATACAAATGCTGATAGTAAATGACTGTAAGCAAGCAGGAACTGAAAATCAGGGTACAAGATGAATAGCTACATGTAGATAAATCATGGATATGATAAAAACTATGCGTCAATGAAAGAAACTCCAGTACCCAATCAATGCCGCTATTGGTCGCAAGGACCTCAGGCTATTGCCACAGTGGTCACATCGAACCTCAGGCTAATGCCACTATTGGTTCTCATTCGAACCGCACTATAACTGGCTGACATAACCTGCAGCGCAGAGGCTCCGCCTCACCGATGCAAAGGCCACGGGTCTTTTCTCTAGACCACTTTACCGGTAAAGAACAATCTCAACAGGGAGCGACCCCGGCAATGTTCGTGAAGAACAGCAGTGCGTGGCAAATCATAATGCAATGCTCAAGCTCACGGTCTAATGATCGGGTAGTCGGCAAACCAGCCGAGATCCCCTCAGGGAAGCAACAATCTGTCTGTATATCAATCAGGTCTATCATGCATAACTGAAAATAAAAGTAAGTATCTCTGGATATAATGCAGTAATAACTGATAGATATGAAGCAATAATAAGGCATGATCAGACCATGAATACCAACTGTGCTGAATAATGACAGGTAACAGGAAATGTCATAATCTATGAATATGCGATAGGTATACCCAATCAAGGCTAAGTCAAAAACAGGTGTCCGACTGGACTAAAGCAACCAGAGGGCCGAATAGATAAAGCCCGGACCGAAGATAACCCACCTGTGTGTAGGCTGACCTTGTACTCCCGCTATCTACTGGGAAACTGGTGCTGTACTGCTGGGACCTGAACAAGAACTGGAATCAGAATAGACTCACTCCAACCCATCCCGACAACACTATATCAACAAAAACCAGACTTTAAAACTTTCGGATCATTAAATCGACCTGCCGACAGTTTAGAATTATCCGAAATCTACCGAACTATAGCTGCTGTCTCTAAATATCATAATCTCAATGTTCGAGTAAATAAAGGTAAGATTACAACCTCCCGTGCTGAAACGTTGTCATAAATACTCATGCCGTAAAACCAACTTTTTCGTCGATTAACGGAACTAAATCCAATTTCTGCTCAATGAGAGTCTACGGGAATCTAACAAATTGCCCAAAGACATGTTTACTATGTTTAAATACTGTCCACATGGCTATATTTACAATTTAATCCTTAAACTTCATTAAATTGTATATATTCTTCTATTTGAACGCCGTTTCGACTCGTTCTTCCAATCCAGGAATCCAAAAATAGCGCCGTAAGTTTCAGCGCGTCCGGTTCGACGAGACAAAGTTCATGCTCATGGGCTTGGGCCAGCTAGAGGCCCACATACAAAGTTGGCCCATAATCAACTAAGGCCCAAAATGACACTATGCTACTATTTATTCTACACTTAGCCCAAGTGAGATCTTAAGTGAGCATGATGTACACCGAGGTTAGAGAAGCGAGGTGCTCACCTGAGGCCTGCCGGAAAATGGCCGGAAAGTTGGCCGGAGCAAAACCTTTATTTGACCAAAACTCGGGTTGGAGTTTCTTGCACCAAAGCTGGATCAACCCTGGATCAAAGGTGAGCACGAGTTACAACAACCTCCCAGAAGTGATGCAGACCAAGCTAAGTCCGCCGACGGCGGCCGGCAATGGCGGCGGCCGAAATATTATTTAACCCAACACAAGGTTGGAGTATCTTCAAAAATGTGGACTTCTTAGCCAAAACAAAATGATGGAGAGTGTTCTTGTGGGGTTTAGAGCCTACCTAGATGGTTGGCCGGAGCCCGGGTGCGACGACGGCGGCCGGCGGCGAAACTCGGTTGCAAATGGGTGCAACTACGAGGAGAGTAATCCCGACGTTAGAACCCACATGCAACACGTTAGGAAGCTTCCTAAGGACCATTATAGCTTACCTGGGTAGTTTCCCGGCGATGGGAAGCGTCGGCGACGAGCGACGGCGGAGCTCGGCCAAGCTCGGAGGAGCTTTAATGGCGGATTCCGGCCGGCTGGGTTCTGGCCGGGGAAACTTGGTCCAGAAGGCTCCTCTCGGTGAAAGGAGTCTTCTAGTGGCGGTGTCCAGCGGTTGCGCTGAGCGGCGGCGCCGGTCGGGGGAGATCGGGTGTGTAGGGTGAAGAAGCTCTCTAAAGTAAAAACTCACACATAAAATTTGCTACAGCAAATGAAGTGGAAGAAACACTTTTTTTCTTTTGTTGTTTCAAACAAGCTTACAATCAAAGGATTTAAATAGAAGAAGAAAACTTAAAGCTTAAGAAAACCTAACTCAACACATGTTCTCCACTACACCCACTACACATGTACTCCTAAAAACTAGTTAGCATGAACTCCACTACATAACCCACTACTTACACAAATTAAGCCATCACTCCATGACTTAATCAACTTCTAACTAAATTGGTCCACTACTAGCACTACATTCATCCACTACATGCATAATAATAGGACCACTAACATTTGTTGCATCATTTTCCAACACTCCCCCTTGATGCAAATTCAGTAACACCGAGGGCTTTTCTGAACTTTAAAAATTTGTCGTGAGAGAGAGCTTTTGTCAATCCATCGGCAACTTGTTCGTTGGTGGAACAATTCTTCATGTCAATTTGCTTATTATGGACAAGATCCCGAATGAAGTGATGACGTATTTCGATGTGTTTTGTACGACCATGGAATACCGGATTCTTCGTCATTGCGATGGTTGAACGGTTGTCACAATATATTTCCGTTGGTGTTCTTGTGCATGATGTAGATCCTCCAAAATTCTTTGCATCCAAACAGCTTGACATGCGGCCGATGTTGCTGCTATATATTCAGCTTCAGAGGAGGACAATGCGGTAGTAGCTTGCTTCTTTGATGCCCAAGAAACAGCTCCTGATCCAAAATTGAAGATCCATCCGCTTGTGCTTTTCCTGTCATCTTGAGAACCTGCCCAATCACTATCACTAAAACCAACCAATTTGAGATTAGTAACTGGGTGGTACCAAATGCCGAAATTAATAGTTTCCCGAATGTAGCGTAGAATTCGTTTTGCAGCTCCAAGGTGATGCTTTGTAGGATCATGCATAAATCTGGATATTAAGCTGACGGAAAACATAATATCAGGACGTGAATGTGTCAAATACATTAAACCCCCAACTATACTTCTGAAAATTCGCGCATCAACTCTTTCTGTTCCATCATCCTTTGTCAATTTTTCATTCGAATTCATAGGAGTTGCAAATCCTTTACAATTCTGCAGCTTAAATTTTTTGAGCAAGTCCAATGCATACTTTTCTTGAGTCAAAAAGATACCATTATCAGTTTGCATAACTTGAAGACCAAGAAAATAATGTAAAAGTCCCAAATCTGACATATCAAATTCATGCATCATAATATTCTTGAAATCATGAATAAGATGATCCGATGAACCCGTGTAAATTATGTCATCGACATAGACACAAATAATGATAATCTCTTTACCTTTCACCTTTATATATAACGTAGGTTCATTCTCGCTTCTCTGAAAATCATGTTGCCGGAGATGGATATCAAGGCGGCTATACCATGCTCTAGGGGCTTGCTTCAAGCCATAAAGAGCTTTCTTGAGCTTGTAGACTTTCTCTTCTTTTCCTTTAACGACAAAACCCTGTGGCTGCTCTACATACACATCTTCATCCAAATTTCCATTAAGAAAAGCCGACTTAACATCGAATTGATAAACAGACCATTTCATTTGAGCAGCTAAAGCTAAAATAATTCGAACAGTTTCTAAACGAGCAACAGGTGAAAAAGTTTCAAGAAAATCAATACCAGGTTTTTGAACATATCCTTTGGCTACAAGCCGCGCTTTGTATTTTTGAACCTTTCCGTCAGCACCATGCTTCACCCGATAAACCCATTTTACACCAATTGCTTCTTTTTCTTTTGGCATGTCAACAAGCTCCCAAGTTCTGTTCTTTTCAATAGCTGCAATCTCTTCATGCATTGCGTTCTTCCATTCCTTTTTTTCATAAGCTTCTTCAAAACATACGGGCTCTGCAACCATAAGAGCAAATTTGCAAGTTTCATAAATTTCTTTCAAGGACTTTACCTTTAAAGGAGGGGTTTCTGAATCCGACAATGATGAAGTCGATTTTTCCACAGTTTCTTTCCTTTGGCCTTTTGGAGTGGCTTGCGAAGCTTCTACTTCTTCATTTGGAAGTGCGAGTGACTTTCTTTCGTCAATTGGTAATGGTACATGCGCACTTTCATTCCAATCCCAAAAACTTTCTTCATCAAAAATAACATCTCGGCTTATAAGTAGTTTCTTTGTTATCGGATTGTATAGTCGATAGCCTTTTGATTCATTACTATAGCCAATAAAGATACATTTTTCACTTTTGTCATCCAATTTTTTACGATTTTCGGTGTGAACAAATGCATAGGCAATAGAACCAAAAATTCTAAAATAGCTCACCTCGGGCTTTCTTCCACACCAAGCTTCAAAAGGTGTCATATTACGTACCGCCTTGGTTGGAGATCGATTTAGGAGGAACACCGAGGTTGCTACAGCTTCAGCCCAAAAATCATTTGGAAGCTTCTTCTCTTTAAGCATACTTCGAGCCATCTCCACTATTGTTCGATTTTTGCGCTCGGCAACTCCGTTTTGCTCCGGTGTATACTTCACTGTTAATTGCCTGCAAATGCCATTTTCTTTGCAAAAAGAAAAGAAATTAACGGATAAAAACTCTCCCCCTCGATCTGTTCGGAGAATTTTAATGGAATACCCACTCTGGTTCTCAACTTGCGCCTTAAACTCCTGAAATCTATCAAGTGCTTCTGATTTCTGTGCGATGAAGTACACCCAACTCATTCTGGTAAAATCATCAGTAAACAACAAAAAGTACTTACTTTTGTTAAGAGAAAGAGTTTGCATTGGACCACAAATGTCGGCATGTATCAACTGTAGAGGTCTTGAAGCTCTCCAAGATTTTCCAATGGGAAAGGAAATTCGGTGTTGCTTGCCATAAACACACCCTTCACAAACTTCATCCATACAATCTATTCCCGGTAAGCCAAACACCATTTTCTTTTGACTCAACAATTTCAATCCATTAAAATGTAAATGACCATAACGCAAATGCCAAAGCCATGATTCATTTTTAGTATTAGCAACCAAAGCATGCTCATCAATACATGAAATGTCAAGTACAAACATCTTATTTTCAGCCATATGAATTTTAATCAAAGGCATTTCAGATCTTTCATGACTAATCTCACAAAAATTATCATGAAACTTAACATGATATCCTCTTTCAATCAGTTGTCCAACACTTAGTAAGTTATGAGCCAATGAAGGTACATAATAAACATCGTTGATAAGCTTTTCCATACCTGACTTAGTTTTTATAGCAACTGTCCCTTTTCCTTCAATTTGTAGAACCTTATCATCTCCGAGCCGAACTTGCAATTTTACGGATTCATCAACGTGACGAAAAAGGTTCTTAAATCCCGACATATGGTTGCTACATCCACTATCCAAAATCCACAAATCAGCACTACTAACATTAGAATTCAGACAGGTAAGAAATAGTTTACCTTCATCTTCTTTCTTTTCTGCATAGTTGGCTTGTTGTTTTGCTTTAGCCCAACAATAAGATTCTATATGACCATATTTCTTACAAAAATGACATTGCTTACTTTTATAGCCTTGGCTTTGGTTGCTTTTCTCGTTGTCATCTTGTTGATAGTTTGTATCGAATCTTCCTCTACTATAGCCTCGGCCTCTTCCACGACCGCGAAAGCCACTTCTTCCACGGCCTCTTCCTGCATATTTTTGGTCGCCTCTTGACTTCGAATTCTCAACTCTTGAGTCAAATGCATTTTCTGCACTTTTCTCGATTGATCTGTTTAGTCGCTGTTCATGAGCTAAAAGAGAACCAATTAATTCATTAAATGAATA
This sequence comes from Tillandsia fasciculata, assembly GCA_029168755.2. Lineage (NCBI taxonomy): Eukaryota > Viridiplantae > Streptophyta > Magnoliopsida > Poales > Bromeliaceae > Tillandsia > Tillandsia fasciculata. The sequence goes on from CM054945.1 coordinate 3,206,771, forward strand.
ATTTGATAAGTCCTTTGATTCCTCTATGGCGGCGACAATATGATCAAATTTAGGAGGAAGACTTCTCAAAACTTTTTCGACCACTTTCTTCTCAGAAATATCATCACCAAGACATTTCATCTGATTAATAATGATGGCAACTCGAGAAAAGTATTCTTGCATACCTTCGGTATTTTTCATGTAGAGATTTTCAAATTCTTTTTGGAGAGTTTGTAGCTTTACCGTTCGAACTCGGTCATTTCCATGATATTCTTGCTTCAAGATAGTCCAAGCTTCATTTGATTTGGTGGCATTTGCAATTCGAGGAAAAATAGTGTCGTGCACTGCCTGCTGCAACACAAGCAACGCCTTGGCATCCTTTTTGCGGAGCTCTTTTTGATCTGCTGTCTTATCTGTACTTTTTGAACTTTCTGCTTCTGCATAACCATACTCAACTAGATCCCAAAGATCTTGTGAAATAAAAAAAGTTCGCATTTTGATGCTCCAAAATTCATAATTTTCTCCATTAAAAATTGGAACCAAGGATTGAGAGAGATTAAGTGCACTTGAGTTACTCATCATGGAAACAAATGCAATGAGAATATACCTCTCTTTGTACGACAACCCTTCCGACTGCTTCTTGCTTGAATACCACAACGCCCAGTCTTGATCACAACGGGGCTCTGATACCAATTGTAGGGTGAAGAAGCTCTCTAAAGTAAAAACTCACACATAAAATTTGCTACAGCAAATGAAGTGGAAGAAACACTTTTTTTCTTTTGTTGTTTCAAACAAGCTTACAATCAAAGGATTTAAATAGAAGAAGAAAACTTAAAGCTTAAGAAAACCTAACTCAACACATGTTCTCCACTACACCCACTACACATGTACTCCTAAAAACTAGTTAGCATGAACTCCACTACATAACCCACTACTTACACAAATTAAGCCATCACTCCATGACTTAATCAACTTCTAACTAAATTGGTCCACTACTAGCACTACATTCATCCACTACATGCATAATAATAGGACCACTAACATTTGTTGCATCATTTTCCAACAGGGTGAATGCACAAAAAGCCCGAAGCTAGGGCTTCTTTGCGCGGCTCAACGACTCACCTGATCGTTATGAGATTTCGTGGGTAGCATGCAGTCACCAAGAAGAAGAAGATGAACGGTTTTGATCCGAGGTTCAACGGTTGGAAAAATCGAAAACCGAGTTCGTCGGAAAACGATAATTTCCGGCGAACCTCGTCTTTGCCGGCAACGAGGACAGCGGCGAGGGCTTGGGTTGCGCAGGGAGGATCCCCTCGATGTCAGGAACCTCAATCAAGGGTCCAAAGCCACAGAAGTTTTAAGAACTTCCAACCTTCATCATTGCCGGATTAAAAAGAAAGAGGAAGGGTGGCGGCGGCGGCGCACGGCGGTGGCTGGGGTCGGGCTTACTAGGGCTAGGTTTCTGCTTGTTAGTGGAGCTCTCAGAAGAAAGTTGGGCTATCCTACAACTCTTGGTTGAACTCTGCTTCAAGAACTCAAGAAAACCTATCTATTTATAGCTTCTCATCCTTAACTCCGGCGACCCGAGCGGCCGGGAGTTTCAGCAGCCGAGGGGACGCGTCGGTTACAAGGTGGAGAAGGTGCTGGAGCTTCCGTTACGAAGAGGAAAGGGCTGAGGAGGTTTCGGAAGCTAAATCAATTCATGCATGTGTTAATTGCACATTTGCAAAAAAACCCCTTCAACTAACAGTATTTGGACATAAGTCCTTAACAAAAGTTGGTCCTTTTACTGTTAAGTCCCTCATCTATAAGCTGCACATTTTTCGGAGCAGAAAATTAAGGGTTTTTCTGCAAAATACTATACTTTTCGCCGTATTTCACGCTTTTCGAGGCGTTTCGTTCCCCAAAACGAAAAACAGACTTCGCCAGGACGTCCGGAACGTCGAAATCTGTAAGGTAGCAATTTTAGTTTTTCGACATGACGCCCTGGTAAAATCTCGGCCCATAAAAACTGTACAAAAATACAGTTATCAATACTTTCTGAGATTTCAGGGTCGCCAAACAGAAATTTCGTCAGCGCCATTGTGTTCAGATCGACGAAACCGATCAAAATGACTACCTGGATCACTACTTTCGGAATTCGGATAGTGAATTGGTCAATGTTGTATTCGTCAAAATCCCGAAAAAAATAGGGTTCACTGTTCATCAACAGTGCTCACTTAAAGCACTGTGCGCAGATTACTGGAATAATTAAATAGCAGTATTTAGCCTTCTTCATCTTCGATTTCTGGAAGATCCGACCGTCGGATCAAAATGTACTGAATATGAATCTCGCTCAGTTCGACGAGACGATCGTAACGGTCAACTCGAATTTCCAGGATCATGCCCGGATCAGAAATAGCCTTTTTGCATCGTAAATTGTGCAACTAGCACAAAGGCAATTGACCAAGTAGGTCATCGTAGGTCTTTGGAACCTATTATCAGGCTAAAAATTTTCTTTAAATTTATTTATTAAAAATAAATATTTCTGGAGTATTACATATAGATACATCATCCAAATAAGTAAAAAGCTACAAAACACAACATTGTTTCAGAACCTATTCATGCATCTCAGAGGTACAGAATTTCTGCAAGAATTAATCTGATAAAGAGGCTATGAGAGAATGAGGAGTACCCCAAATCGGCAGCTCGCTGAGCGACTCTGCCAAGCTCTCTTCGCGCTTCTTGCAAACCGATTCCGCGTAGTCGCAGATCTCCGACAGCTTCCTCAGAATCGCTTCTTGTGCCTCCACCTGCGAATCCCTAACCAATTCAGCCCAAAATCCAAAGCCCTAACCCTAGCAAGCACTATTCTGCTGATCGATCGAGCGTCTATCTACCTGAGAGAGGAGATCGTCCACGAGCAGGCCGCGAGCTCCTGCCTCCGCCGGAGGAGGCGGCGGCGGCAGATGAGGAGGAGTGGCGGAGGGAGGGGCGGCGGAGGAGGAGAGGCGGAGGAGGGCGGAGGCGAGGGACTCCCACTGATCGAGCTCGCTCCGGTACTTGTCGCGGAGGCCGAGGAGGCAGAGGCGGCGCCGGAGCTCGTCCTCGGCTTCGCCGGGCGGCGCCGGAGGAGGAGGAGGGTGGGGGTCGTCGGCGTCGGCGGCGGAGGGGCGGAGGAAGAGGCGGCGGCGGCGCTTGTAGACGAATCCGTCGTCGTTGCAGATCTCCCACTCGTCGTCGTCGCCGTCGCCGAGGTAGGGGGCAGAGGTCACCGCCATTTTTGAAGATTCGAGGAGTCGTGCGAGTGACTGAGAGTGAAAGGCCGCGGTCCGGATTCGAAATTCATTAAGCCCTCAACAAAAAAATAAAAATAAATAAATAAATAAATAAATGTCGGATTATTTATTATGTTTTTAAACCCAAAATTAAGTTGAATGTGTTTCCAATAATATAATAGTTCAACTCAAAAATAAATTATACATAAAATTTGATAAAAATGTATAGAAAATCTCTGCCAGGTTAGATGAGATTTAAAATTTACACCTCACTTATTTAAAATTTCTAATTCTTTCTCTAGTTTTATTTTTAAAAAATTTATAAAAAAAATTTGTAAACCTTGAAGGTTAAAAATATAAGATAACAATCCATCCATCAGTTTGAAGCGAACATGCTCATCATACAGCACGCACCACTTTTCGCAATCTCAAACCGAGTCTTCATCATCCACGACTAAACCCGAGCAAAAACGGCCAACTTAGCCCGTTTGTTGTGGATTGGAGTCGAGACATCTGGTCAAGCCAGGCCGGCCCTGATCATCTGGCTGACATTTTTACTTACTTGATCACAAGCCAAATATGGACTGCTACTGCCAGTGAGTGGAGAGACAAAAACTGATCAGTTTTAGTATTCAAAGTAGAGTCCCCACACCCATACACAAATGAGATAAATAATGTAAAATTATTAGAACCCTCCTCACATGTTGTCCAAAAGGTCATGGTGAAATTGCATGCTTTGATGCTTCCTCTCGCTTTGTTTGTTTCCGCTAATGAAAGGTCACGCATGGTAAAAGTGCTTTTTCAAAAAATAAAACAAAAAAGTGGAACAGCATATTGTTGGGTTTTATTTTGATTTGGTGATTTTAAACTTGTGTTTTAACTTTTGTTTTTGGGAATTTTGCTTCTTGGGCTACCCAAGAGCCAACCTTGGGAAGTGGCATCTTGGGCTACCCAAGAGCCTTCCTTGGGAAGTTGCTTTTGGGCTGCCCAAGAGAGATCTTGTCCCCTGGTGAGTTATTGTGCTTGTCTCTTTGGGCTCTTTAAATTGAGAAGAAGAGTAAGCTTTGAGGACTGACAAAAAAAAAGCTACAATTCTCTTCTCTTATTTTAGATAGCTACAATACACTGTGATTTACATTTTCCTCTTTGAGCTTCTATTTTTGCTGGATCTCTGAAAGTTGTTGGGTTCGCTACGCACCATTCCGGAGTCGTTGCCGACGGGGTGGACAGTGGTCGTTGTATCGCTAGGGGTGATTGCCGGAGCCTCGCACGTAGAGGGGCAATCTTGCTTCTAGGACAGTGCTCACGCACGCCTCGACATTCACAGGCTTCATCTAAACCTTGTTTTATATTATTTTGAGTTTAAATTAAGTTTAAATTATCTAAAAGAATTATTTTGAAAAGATAAAAGTTTTTCTAACACATATAGCCTTTTTTAACCAATAAAATCCCTACACATGTCACCATCCCCAATGCCGATTTGTGAAGAAGGGCGTTTCGTGTACGAATTTTCACAACTGCTTTGTTGATGTAATAGAGATGCTTAGTCAACTCTTTAAGGCATTGTAGGGTAGGATATATTTTTTTTTTAAAAAAAAATAATAATTAATAAAAAATTAAATAAATAGGTCAAAATTTTATATATTTTTTTTCTTTTTTATGTATAGTGTAATGTACCAGATTTATGGTATATAAATAATATAAATAAAAATGGTATGAAATACTATTTTTATTGGATTCGGAGAAAAGTGCTAAATTATGGTTTATTCAAAATAGGGGAGAGTGTAGTACATCGATTTTCGCGAAAAGGCAAAATTCAGCAAAAATACTTGTAACGCATTTCAAATGTAATTACAAGTGAGTTGGAAGCATTTCGAATCGATGCAAAAGTTATCGAGTCGAAAAGTGAGTTGGAGTTGAGAATTTGAAGCTTCAATTGTGAAGCTTAGGTCATTGTTTGGCGATTTCCGCAAAAAGTGCGAAATTCAGCAAAAAAACTTGTAACACATTTCAAATGTAATTACAAGTGAGTTGGAAGCATTTCGAATCGATACAAAAGCCATCGAGTCGAAAAGTGAGTTGTAGTTGGAAATCGAAGCTTCAAGCTTGTAAAAGGTAGACCCACGTTTGCCGAATTCGCAAAATGGCGAAATGCAGCGAGAAGACTTGTAACATGTTTTAAATATGATTACAGTTGAGTTCGGTGCGTTTCGGGCTGACGCGAAGGGCATCGGGTCGAAAAGTGACTTGAACCCCGAGGACTTAGCAAATTCTGGAATTTCTGAAATTTGTGATCATGAAGCCTTTTCGGGGCTCTCTTTCGAGGGCTTAGAGTGGCCCAAAAATTTAAAAGAAATCGTGGGGTGTCTCACAAAAGTTTCCTGATTAAAAGGGGTGAAAAACCTAGGTGAGCGATTAAGGAAAAATTGGAGAACGAAGCGAAGAAAAATGCTTCGTGAATTCTGAAACTGCAGTTTTTGACAGTACAGTTGATCGCGAAGCCTTTTCGGGGCTCTCTTTCGAGGGCTTAGAGTGGCCGAAAAATTTAAAAGAAATCGTGAGGTGTCTCACAAAAGTTTTCTGATTAAAAGGGATGAAAAGCCTAGGTGAGCGATTAAGGAAAAATTGGAGAATGAAGCGAAGAAAAATGCTTCGTGAATTCTGAAACTGCAGTTTTTGACAGTGCAGTTGATCGCGAAGCCTTTTCGGGACTCTCTTTCGAGGGCTTAGAGTGGCCCAAAAATTTAAAAGAAATCGTGGGGTGTCTCACAAAAGTTTTCTGATTAAAAGGGGTGAAAAACCTTGGTGAGCAATTAAGGAAAAATTGGAGAACGAAGCGAAGAAAAATGCTTCGTGAATTCTGAAACTGCAGTTTTTGACAGTGCAGTTGATCGCGAAGCTTTTTCGGGGCCCTCTTTCGAGGGCTTAGAGTAGTCCAAAAATTTAAACAAAATCGTGGAAAGTTTAATAAAAATTTGTAGATTAAAGGCAGGAAGAAAAATTATGATTTTAATTTCCCAGTTGGCGGCCAAACGCGGAGAAAGAGGTCTATCCGAATTTCCTTTCTGCAGGAGAAATGCTGCAGAAATTGAGGGCAGTTTTGGAATTTTTTTTGAAATTGGGGGGCAAATGAGTAAATTCATCCCCCCAACCACCACCTGCAGAGATTAAATGCTCTCTCTCTCTCCCACTTGAACCCTCACTCTCTCTCTCTCTCTCTCTCCCTCTCTCTGTTTGAGCATGAAACGAAAGAAGAAGGAGAAGAAGAAAAAGAAGAAAGAAGAGAAAGAAGAAAGGAGAAGAAGAGAAGAAGAAGAAGATGGCTAACTCTCTCTCCCTCTCCCTCTCAGTTTTTTTTTGTTACGGTGCTGTTCTCTCTCTCTCTCACTCTAACCTCTGCTAGCAGCAGCAGGTTGTGCTGCTGCTGCCAGCAGGGCCTGCAGCAGCAGCTCTAGCTGCTGCTGCCAGCAATGCCACCAGCAGCAGCAGCTTGAGCTGCTGCTGCTGGCTGAGCCACCAGCAGCTGCTGCTGGTGGTTGAGCCACCAGCAGCAGCAGCTCGAGCTGCTGCTGGTGGGGCTAGCAGCAGCAGCTCTAGCTGCTGCTGCCAGCAATGCCAGCAGGAGCAGCATGGGCTGCTGCTGCTAGGGCCTGCAGCAGCAGCATTGGCTGCTGCTGCTAGGGCCAGCACCAGGCAGCAAGGGGAATTGACAAAAAAAAAAAAAAAAAAAAAAAAAAAAAAAAAAAAAGAGAGAGAAGAGAAGAAGAAAAAGAGAAGAAATGAGAAGGAAAAGAAAAGAAGAAAAGAAGAAAGAAAAAAATTTCTTCTTCTTTTCTTTGCAAGATCAGTGATTGGGGGAAATTGCCCAAAATCGGTAATTGGGGGAAATTGCCCAAATTGAGTTTCTCTCCAATTTTTTAATGCAAATTCTTGATTTTGCCAATATGCAAAATCGGTAATTGGGAAATTGCTCAAATTGAGCTTTTCTAAAAATTTTGAGGGCATTTTGACCCCGGATCGAGTTGAGCAAGTTTCTTTTTGGCAACATGCCATGGGATGATCATCTTTCTCCCATTTCTGTAAACCAATCAAAAAGTAGCCTTTTTGTGGGAAAAAGTGATCTAATAGGGGTTTTCCCTTTTTTCTTGTCAAAAAGGGGTTAGTTTACCGCCTTATTGAATTTAGTGAATCACGTAAAAGCAATTGCTTTATCTTTTGCCTTCCTTACAATGTAGGGAAGCCTCGCGGATCCAAGAAGCTGAGATTGTCTCCTTCAAGGACCAAAAGAACACACCGAGGTGGGGGATTCTGCCGAAATTGGGTGACCTCTCCACTTTTTTCCTCTGCTTTTGATCTTGAAGCATTATAGTGAGCATGCTAGTGTAGTGTAATTTTAATTGTGATTATGAATGAGGAAAAAGGAAAATAGGTGATTTATTTATATGTTTAAATGAACATAGAGGAAAATGTAATTTTGATTTATCTACATAGATGATGAATATTATTCATGATTGAGATGGAAATAATTGCATGCATAAGAAGGGATTAATTATTTTATGATTGTGATCATGTTAGGGTGTAACCCTAGGAACCATGGAAAAGTATAAGGGAAAAGAGCATGTTGGTAGTAAGACCTAGGAGAAAATCTAGAATTAGGGTTTTATGAGTGACATCGAACTTAGGAACTTATCCTAGGATTGAATGAGTGGCATTGTCTTAGGAGATAACCTAAGGACATTGGATAGAGTGATTAACATAGAGTCAAGGAACTCTAGGATGGGTATGACGTGAAACTTAGGTAAGGAAAATCTAAGGTGAGCTAGTGGAGTTTAAACTCACAGATAATGAATTAGAGTTAATGTGACTCTAAATGCAAAGTGGAACAGGTAAATAGAGTTAATATAACTCCAGCTTCAACGGGGGAAAAGGAAATGAGTATGTGGCCACAAAGTTTAAAGAATTTGACAGATAGCAAGGTAATTTAACTTAGAGTCAAACTCTAAGGATGAGTATATGTGATCACAAAGTCAAAAAGCTAAATAATACAACCCTAGAGTGGGTCATAGGGTGTCCGGGTAAATGGACAATCACTTTAACTTCAATTTGAGTTAAATGAATGAAAGAGAAATGATAAGAGTCCAAGTGACTCTCTAGTTATCCTGACGGCGAGACCTAAGATAAGAGGTAATTAATGCAAAAGGGTAAAGTTTAATAGCAAGCTAAAAGCGGCTAAAAGAGCATAACAAGAATGTAATTGGCGCCTTCGAATTTGAGACTCGTCAAGTGGAGCAGGACTCCCTGGGCAGTGACCCGTCGGACGAGGTACTTTCGAAGGGCTAAAAGTGAAAGTAAAGAGCTAAATGCTCGAAGAAAAGAGAAAGAGATTTGCCAGTTGCAAAATGGGAGCTATAAGCTCGAATAAGAAAAGAAAGCAAGTGTTCAAAGGCAAAGAGGCCAAGAACTAAAGTAAAAAGAGAAAGAAAAGAAAAGAAAAGAAAGAAAATATAAAGATAAAACGGGCGGACCTACGGTGAAACCAGCCCATGTTGGAGGTACGGGCAGTATCCCTCTCCCGGGTAGAGACCCGTTCGGGACGTTTCTTCCGTAGGACGGGGTAACACTTGCGGGTGTTATCGGCAACCTTAGAAATCTTATCTTATGGTAGCAGAACTACCGGGCTGGGGCCCGTTGGATAAGAAATTTCTGAGGGTTAACTTGAACTAAAGCACCAGAATCTAAAGAATAAAGAAAACAGAGTGGCCAAGGTGGCCGGGTTAGTTTGACCCTGTATACAGCGGCATAGTGGCCGAGTTGGTGCTTAGCAGCCTAGTGTGGCTAGACAGAGTAGTGCTGGGTCGATGAGTATACACAGATAGTGTAGTGACCTATTATATTGTAGCCTAGTATGGCTAGACAGTGTAGTGCTGGGTTGATAAGTATATATACAGACAGTGATGTATTATTTTGTATAGCTGCATTTGATATCGAGGATTTTAGTTTCCTAGCACTATTATTATTGCTTCCATTGGACCAAGTGGTGTAGGACACTTTTTCTCGGTGGTTGAACCCACTGGGAACTCAGTTGTAGTTCTCACACCCCTTGGGTGACCCCCCCACAGGTTCGGGTATGGATACGGCGGACGAGACGGTTCAGATGCAGACGGCGAGGCATACGACAGGGGCAAGGGCCCAGCAGCATAGAGACCTAGAGGGTCTAGCAGAGGTATCTCTTTTTATATATATTTCTTGAGTGAACCTTGTATGGTGAGGAATTTATGTAAAAGAATTGTAATAATTTTATTTGCAAGTTCAGAAATGTAAAGTGTAATAAATTTAATTCATGGTTCACTCTCGTATGCTTTCATTTCCGCTTAAACTATTTGTTTATTGAATGAAAGTTTTAAATTTGTAGTGATTTTTAGTACTCTGATACTGAGCTTCCGCATATACTTGTTGTATGATTATGGATGTTACCGTTCCTTTCGGGTAGTGAAAGGTCTTACCCGATTGGCGGGTTTCTTGGCGTGCCCGAACCGTACTAATTGGCGGACTCGGGGCGTGACATATAGATAACAATATGATATTACCATAGCGTCAAATTACTGACTAAAAATTTTAGTGGTAATAAGTAGAGTTTATAAGCGATTGAATTAGCTTGAGAATTCGATTCACAGTCGAAATGAATTCGGGGTGTGGCTATGTAGCACTTCAGTTACGATTCAAACAATAAAAAAAATAAAACTCTTTTAAGTGCAATTAAGCAACAAAATTAATCAAATTAGTACGGTTGCAGCAACAGCAACAGCTAAAATTTTTATGAATGAGAAAAAAGGAAAAAAATAAAACTCTTGTAGCAGCAACAGCTGCTGCAGCTCCAGCAACTGCGCAAGGCAGCCATGTTGCTGCCTTGCGCAGCAGCCATGCTGCTCAGCTGCAGCCCCACCCCCTCCTCTTTTTTTTTTTATTTTTTTTTTTGTTTCCTTCCCCCTCCAGCCGAGAGAGAGAGAGAGAGAGAGAGAGAGAGAGAGAGAGAGAGAGAGAGAGAGAGTACAATACCTTCTCCTTCTCCTTCTTCTTTTTCTCCTTCTTCTTCTTCTTTCCTTCCTTCTTCTTTTTCTCCTTCTTTTTCTCCTTCGTTTCCTGCTCACAGAGGAAGAGGGAGAGGGAGAGGGAGAGTGTGTGAGAGAGAGAGAGAGTGATTTTCAAAAGAGAGGAGAGAGTAGAGTATTTACTCTCTGCAGGGGTAGGTGGGGGAAAGGGGTGATTTTACCAAAAAGCCCCCAACTAAACCCCAATTTTACTCAAATACCCTTTAAAAATGCTGCAGTTTTCCTGCAGTGAGCAAATTTGAGTACCCTCTTTTCACTGCACTTTGCCGTCAGCTGGGAGATCGAAAATAAAATTTTTCTTCTTCCCTTTATTCTACAAATTTTTTTTAAACTTCCCACGATTTTGCTTAAATTTTTGGACTACTCTAAGCCCTCGAAAGAGAGCCCCGAAAAACCTTCGCGATCAACTGCACTGTCAAAAACTGCAGTTTCAGAATTCACGAAGCATTTTTCTTCGCTTCGTTCTCCGATTTTTCCTTAATCGCTCACCTAGGTTTTTCACCCCTTTTAATTAGAAAACTTTTGTGAGACACCCCACGATTTCTTTTAAATTTTTGGGCTACTCTAAGTCTCCGAAACAGGGCTCCGAGAATGCTTCGTGATCACAAATTTTAGAAATTCCAGAATTTGCTAAGTCCTCGGGGTTCAAGTCACTTTTCGACCCGATGCCCTTCGCGTCAGCCCGAAACGCACCGAACTCGACTGTAATCATATTTAAAACACGTTACAAGTCTTCTCGCCGAATTTCACCATTTTGCGAACTCGGCGAACACGAGTCCAAATTTTGCAAACTTGAGGCTTCGCTTCTCAACCACAACTCACTTTTTGATCCAACGACTTTTGCGTTGATTCGAAACGCTTCTAACCCACTTGTAACCATATTTGAAACGTGTTACAAGTATTTTTACCGAGTTTCGCCACTTTCCAGAAATCGGCGAACTTAAGCTTTAGAATTTGAAACTTCAAATTCTCAACTTACAACTCACTTTTCGACTCAACGGCCTCTGCGTCGATTCGAAATGCTACAACTCACTTGTAATTACATTTGAAATATCTTACAAGTATTTTTGCTGAGTTTGGCCATTTCTGGATCACCAAAAGCCTCGCTGTATCAAAAATCGCTGGCGGATCCCGTTCTCGCAATCTGGGTGTCCGATCAACGCGAAATTTTTTACTGTGGCCTTAAAACAATATTACGGAGCTCCCAGAATTTTCTCAGGATTTTCTGACACTGTGAATTTCCACTAAAAATCTGGGCCCCCATTTTCAATTAAAATTCTAAATCCCTCATTCTTAATCCGATTTCGGCCCGATTCGCTTCCACATCATCCTCACTTCTCTAACTTTCATAAAAATAGTATTTCATACCATTTTTATCTAGATTTATTATATGTGCCGAAAATTCGGTACATTACACTCCAAGACGTTGGGACGTTTGGAGTTTGACCTCGGAGGGAGCGAGGGAGGGCCACTCTACTGATTTCAAAGGAACTCGTGCACGCTTGGATAGGTATATTCGCGGAGTATACCGAGCGCACTAGTTGGTCCGGTAGCGTTCTGGGAAGAGATCGCTAGCTGGAAAGGGTTTTCCCTGCGAGGGAGGCACAAGGTTGGCGACTAGCTGCAGGAGACTTGGGTTAAGTAGGGGCGAAAGGGACAGAAGGGCCGAGTAGCACCTCAAGAAGAACCGAGTTGCAGGGATGTGCCAGTGCCATCTGGGTTGTCGTGAGCAGACGATAAGGTTAACATTCTAGTTCCGTGTAGGAGTTTTGTGGTGCGGGGGAGGCATCCGGAGCTGGGGAGCTTCAACTCAAGGGGACAGAATGGTTTTCACAGTGTTTCGGGTCAGTATGGCATGCGATGCCAAGGCCGAGGGCGGCTCTGATCTGGTTTGGTCGAGAGGACCAAGGAGCTTCAGCAATGCATTGAGTAGCGGACATGCTCAAGGGCGGGTCAGTGTGGTATGCGATGCCAAGGCCGAGGGCGGCTCTGATCTGGAGTAGCGGTTGGCAGCTATCAACCAAGCTGGAGGAACGGATGGACATCGACGAGGGCGTCGATAACTTGGGTGGGGGAGTCTGTCACGTGTCGATCGAGTTGGTTCGACCGTGACATCCTTGGGGGCCACTTTTGGAGGACATTTGGTAGGCATTTGGGTTGACAGAGTTACGGGGTTGCGAAGTTGGGATAATCCGTCAGGGTTGAGCCACGGGCGAACCAACGGGGGCAATTCCCTAGCAATGGCCCATGCCATGACCATGGAAATGGTGCCGCATGCGGGGTTTCAAAACGTACCCCTCGGTGAGCACCTTTGTACCCCCGGGGTGCCAAAGGGGTGGATGCCTCGTGGGTTATATAGAGGAGGGGTTGGACACTTGCGAAGTGGCCCCGACTCCCCCGTTGGCCTATAGGACATAGGCCATCTCTTGGCGAGCGGAGTCGCCAAGCCTAAGTTCGTGTGGGCTGTATTTGATGGTCGAAGAGCACACGGGCTTAGGGTAATGCCTAAGACACGAGGTCGACGGCATTACGGAGCGGGGTTAGCCCAGAGGCTTTGCCTCTAGGTTCGCTTGCACTACCTTATGCCGTTTCGGATCTCTGTAGTGGAGCGAACGAGCGGATGAGGTACAGTATGGCGAAAGGTTGGTCCGCCTCAATGGACAAGGCTTGCGAAGGCATGTGGGTGCCTAGCGGGAATTCGTGAGGCGCGAGGCCTACGAAGTTCGCGAGGCGAAGGAACGGTCGGTCCGCCGTAATGGACAAGGCTCGCAAAGGCAGCGGTGCCGAGCGGGGATTCGTGCGGCGCGGCCCACGAAGTAAGAGGAGACAATCGATACTGGTTTTCGTGAAGTGAGCCATGGAGAGGACCGAGGGTGTTGGGGGCCAGGCATGGCCGGCCAATGGAGGTGCCGAATGGCTAGCGAAGCGAAGCGAGGCTGATCCGATTGTGGGCGACATCCGTCAAGCAAACCTTGGATACTGGGCCGAGTGTGTTGGCGGCCGAGCATGGTCGTGCAATGGAGGTACCAGGGGGTTGGCGATGCGGGAGGAATGTCGCTAGGTTGGCAAACCCTTGCGAAGGGTATACACACGCGGGAACGAGTAGTGTGGGGTATTCGGGAAGCGGACCTTGGACCGAATCGGGAGCGATGACGGAACTAGGTGGCCGGCGGAACGGGACATGCCCGACTCGATTATGGTTCCCGTCGTGGGAGTTGCGGGGCGCGCGGCGCCTTGGCAAGGCAATGGGTCGATGGACGGGCGAGACGTGCAGGACGGGTCGCTCGGTTAAGCAGACGAGCGGAACGCGCAGGAGCAACTCGCTCGGGCCCATTCAAATGGACTTAAGTTGTGAGAACTTGTATTGTCCTGGATGCTTGCTTCGGAGGCAAAGGGGGCATTCGGTTAAGCAGCACTCTCGAGGAGAGTTTGTCCGGCTAGGCGGAATATACTCGGCTTGAAGGCCAACCTCGGTGGCGGGGTTGTTTGTTCAGAACTCGCGGAGTTCGACAAGGGGTTCGACATAAGGCGCGGCGCCGGGCAGTCAGGCTCGTGGAGGAGCATGCTTGGTTAATGCTTGAGTTGTGATCCCGCTGTTTAAGTTCGAGGGCGTGTCCGTGGCAAGGGACTCGGGAAGGCTGGCTCGGGTGTGCGACACTTGAGCGCCGCACGGGGCAATTTTAAGGCGAAAAAGCTGGCCCCGTGACAGGCCGCTCAAAAACGTACCCCTCGGTGAGCACCTTTGTACCCCCGGGGTGCCACGGGGGGGGATGCTCCGCTCGGGTAGTAGGAGGGAGCCGCCGCTCGCCCAAAAAAGCCCCGCGGGGGCGAATCTGCCTGCAAATGCCTTCGTTTTTTAGCGCCGAGCCGCTGCTCAAAAACGTACCCCTCGGTGAGCACCTTTGTACCCCAGGGTGCCACGGGGTGGGGATGCTCCGCTCGGGTAGTAGGAGGAAGCCGCCGCACGCCCAAAAAAGCCCCCGGGGGCGAATCTGCCTGCAAATGCCTTCGTTTTTGAGCGCCGAGCGGCCGCTCAAAAATGTACCCCTCGGTGAGCACCTTTGTACCCCCGGGGTGCCACGGGGGGCGATGCTCCGCTCGGGTAGAAGGAGGGAGCCGCCGCTCGCCCAAAAAAGCCCCGCGGGGGCGAATCTGCCTGCAAATGCCTTCGTTTTTGAGCGCCGAGCGGCCCGCTCAAAAACGTACCCCTCGGTGAGCACCTTTGTAGCCCCGGGGTGCCACGGGGGGGAAGCTCCGCTCGGGTAGTAGGAGGAAGCGCCGCTCGCCCAAAAAAGCCCAAATGCCTTCGTTTTTTAGCGCCGAGCGGCCGCTCAAAAACGTACCCCTCAGTGAGCACCTTTGTACCCCTGGGGTGCCACGGGGGGGGAAGCTCCGCTCGGGTAGTAGGAGGAAGCCGCGGCTCGCCTAAAAAAGCCCCGCGGCGGCAAATCTGCCTGCAAATGCCTTCATTTTTGAGCGGCGAGCGGTCGCTCAAAAACGTACCCCTCGGTGAGCACCTTTGTACCCCCGGGGTGCCACGGGGGGGGATGCTCCGCTCGGGTAGTAGGAGGAAGCCGCCGCTCGCCCAAAACAGCCCCGCCGGTGCGAATCTGCCTGCAAATGCCTTCGTTGTTGAGCACCCGAGCGGCCGCTCCGCCGCTCGCCCAAAACGGCGCCGCGGGGGCGAATCTGCCCGCAAATGCCTTCGTTTTTCAGCGCCCGAGCGGCCGCTCAAAAACATACCCCTCGGTGAGCACCTTTTGTACCCCCGGGGTGCCACGGGGGGGATGCTCCGCTCGGGTAGTAGGAGTAAGCCGCCGCTCGCCCAAAACAGCCCGAAATGGCCCAAAAACCCCCCGAAATGGCCTGAAGCAGCCTGCGGTGGCCGGCAGACGTGCTTGCTGGCGCGCCCCGCACCGCAGGCCGCCCGCCCGCGCGCC
>CM054945.1:3227055-3237055 GCA_029168755.2 Tillandsia fasciculata
TCAAACAAAGGTGAGCATGGCCTTCCTTTAATCTCCATATGTGCAAGGGTCCTCCACCACGCAAGCTTGGAAGCTCCTGTGCACCCCCAACCCGAGGAGAAGGAAATAGAGCTTAAGGAGTCCATTAATGGCAACTTGGAAAAAGGACAGCATGGGTTGCATGCAACTGGTCTAGATGAAAGCTTAAGGTGCTAGGACACTAACCATGGCTGGCCGGCGCCGGAGGAAGCGACGGCGGCGGTGGGCGGCGCAAGCCCGGCCAAAAACACAAAAGCCCGAAGCTAGGGCATCAAACTGCGAAGCGCACACTAAATGAAAAGCTATGAAACTTCATAGAGAGGTTCCTTATGCCCTACAGAAGATTCCCACCATTTTGGTTTCGAAGTTGGGCCATCGGTTGTGGCAAACGACATGGGCGGAGCGATCTAGGGTTCCGGCGGGTGCATTTTCCCCGCCGGCAACCAGGAGCACCCCGGGAGTCGGGGCTCAGAATGGGACATCCCCACAACATCACTTAACTACTGTAGTAGTCTAGGTAGCCAGAAAATGAACAACCACCAATATCTCACCTTCGCCGGATCCGAGGAAGAAGGATTGATTTTCCCGGCGTCGCGCGACCACGGAGGAGCACCGGACCACCACGGCTGGGTCACAACTTCGCAGAGGACTTCACAGGAATAGGTTGGAGCAACCGAGACCTCCTCGGGTAGTTTCCTCACCAACCACCAAAACCCGAGCCCAACACTTGTTTTCTTGGGCTTTTTCGGCGACCAGGGGCGGCGGCCGGCGACGCAGGAGCTCGGGAGAGATGCAGAGGGAGATGAGGAATTTAGGGTTGCGGCTGGGGCTTAGGCTACGGGTCTAGGGTTTTTCCAAAAACTCTAACCTGTATGTGTATATATATAGCTTATGCACAATTGCATTTACACCCTCAAACTCTTTGCATTTTTACTTCAGTCCATTGCTGTAGAACACATTTGCTATAAGGACCCTCCTCTACAAGTTTGGTGCAAATCGACACATAAAATATAGCATCTTACGCAAAATACTGCGATTTTTCTCCTATTTCATGCTTTTCGAGACAACCGGACTGTCAAACTGAAAAATAGACACCGCCACGACGTCCGGCTCGGCGAGACCTATTAGGTAGCGATTTTGGTTCGCAAAAATTCCGCTCCAAAATTTTTAAAATCCAACTTATACTGTAAATTATACAGTTCGACACGTTTTACGATGCTTTAGGCTCGTCAAACGGAAATTCCGTCATCGCCATTGCGTTCAAATCGTCGAAACGGATCAAATCGACTATTTGGATGACTATGTTCAGACTCTGGACAGCGAATTAGTCAGCGTCGCATTCGTCGGAGTCCCGAAAATTGGGGTTACTATTCATCTACAGTAATCACTTAAGTGCACTGTGCAGCATGCCACTGTTGCATTGGTCGCGGCAATTTGCCCGCTTCTTCATCGATTTCTAGAAGATCCGATCGTCAGATCGAAAAGTGCTAAATATGAATCTCGTTCAGTTCGACGAGACGATCGCAACGGTCAATTCGGATTTCCAAGATCATGTCTGGATTGGAAAGTAGCCTTTTGCCTCGTAAATCGTGCAACTTGCACACTGGCGATTGACCAAATAGGTCAACACAGGTCTTTTAAATTCAAACCAGCTCAAAATTCACTTTTACTCTATTTATTAAAATAAAATATTTCGAGTTTCTACAGCCAAACACCCCTTATTATAGTGTGATAGTGGTGGGCTGCAGGGAAAACCCGGTACACTTATCCCTATATAATGCTACTAACGTGGGCTCCGCTTTTGCAGCAGATGTTTATCTCAAAATTTATTTATTATATGTTAATATATATATATATATATATATATATATATATATATATATATATATATATATATATATATATATATATATATATATATATTGTATATTTTATCTTTTATTTATTTTAAAATTTTGAAATAATTAGAAAATAAATTTTTATTCTAAAATTTTAAAATAATTAATAAAATAGTTTTTATTTTATAGGGTACAGATCACAAAAAATATACCAATGCTCCGACGGCCCACCATGCTATCATTATATATAGGTACACGACAAGTAAAATAATATTTGTGGTAATTAAAATATATAATTATTAAATTTAAAATTTATAAATTATAAATATAAAGGAAAATAATAATATAAAACAATTTTAAATATATATATTATAAAAATAATTTTTATTAATATTTTTTAAACTTTCCATATTTATAAAATTATATTTAATAATAATTTTATTTTTAAATTTTTAATTTTGATGGTTATTTTATAGATAATTTTTTTAACTAAAAAAGTTTTTAAGTGAAGAATTTTTTTTAAAAAAAAAATTGAAGAATAGTTTAATATATCTTTGTCTTATTAAAATTGATGAAAAAATAAAAACTATTACATATATTTAGTGTATATTAATATTTCATATACCCAAACTTATATTAGATGAATTTAATTAAATATATATAATCAATAAATTTTTATAATTTAAATTATATTTGATGAATAATTTTAAAATATGTATTAAAATATTTTAGGCATATAGTGTAGATACAAATATACGCTTGGTATAAATATATTTAATAGGATTGCACTCTTAATTTCAAGAAAGAAAAGAAATCTTTACTTACATTTGGTGCATGTCAATAGTCTATAAATCATACATAATATTAAATAATTAATAAAAATTTAATAATTAATTCTATAAAATAAAATATATATATATAATATAAAATATCTAAATAATTTATTGTATTATAAAAAAACTTATTTTAATACAAAATTAAAATTGATTTACGTTGACTCTAAAACTTTTTTATCAAACATATGGCAAACTTAATTGGCTCATATTTAATGGGCAAATTAATAGTCAACATGACTCTCTCCCAAATAAAATTTATTGATGTGACCCAACCCTTCAATATTAAAATCAAGATGAAAACGTGTTCAAAATTTATAGAATATCCATGGTAAGCTTCTATTGGCTGCTCAAGCTTAATGGATAATTATAGGCAACGTGGCTCACTCCCAAACACAATTCTTGATATGATCAAACCTTTCAATGTTAAAGTTAATGTACAGTGCAAATGTGACCAAATTCTTTAATATTAAAGTTAATTAATGTATTAGTAGCAAAAGACGTGTCCAAAAGTTTATAGAATATTTGATAGGATGATAGGCAATTGATAGGTAATGGGGCTTGCTCCCAAACAAAATATTTTGATGTGACCAAACTTTCCAATTATATATTCAATAGATTGATTCAAGTGCTATATTTTCTTTCCCACAACCATTCATATATATATATATATATATATATATTATAGATATATATATATAATATATATATAGTTCGACCAATATACTTTTGAAAGTAGTAAAAATATTTGCACTATTATATTTTAACAGTGAATTAATTTTAGGGGAAATTTTCTTGTACCCTTAAAAATTTTCCTTGTTTTCCGATTTATCCCTCTTAGAAGGCTAATATTAAAAATACTCTTTTTACGTTCCAACTTCTTTCCAAAATATCCCTGAAGTTAAACTCTGTTAGTGTACGTTTGAAACTGCCGTTATCTATGTGTATTACTATTTTGCCCTTTCAAATATACCCTAAACCCTAAACCCTAAAACCCTAAACCCCTAAACCCTAAAACCCTAAAAAAAATCCTAAACCCTAAATCCTATAACCCTAAAACCCTAAAAATTCTAAACCCTAAACCCTAAACCCTAGAACCCTAAAAAAACCCTAAACCCTAAACCCTAAAACCCTAAACCCTAAACCCTAAAACCCTAAAAAATTCTAAACCCTAAATTCTAAAACCAGGGCAAATAGGTATATCTGATAGTTTTCAACTCCGATTATATTTAAACTCCAGTTTAACCCTAGTTAACTTAACAAAGAGAAACGGTAGGGGTATTTTAATAACGGTGGAACGTATGAGAGGTTATTGGAAAGAAAAAAATAAGAGGGGTAAATAATATATTTCTTCATATTCAGGGATACACAGGCAATTATCCCTTAATTTTAATAGTTTTTTGGATCTATACAATTATTCACAAATAATTATTATTATTATTAATTTTTAATTCAATGATCAAAATTAATTTTAATAATTAATTTTTTTAATATTTTTAAAAATATTTTAATTCAACATAAATAAATAACTTTTTTTTATAATTTGGACTCTTTATAAGGAAGTTGAATTTTATATTTAAATTAGAATAAAAAATTAATATATATATATATATATATATATATATATTATATATATATATAAATATATATTATATATATATATAGAGTTGTTGCTGGAATGCTATTGATAGCACCAGCCCAACTTTGCCACCCATTTTGTAGCACTTGGATCGTATTGAGATTCGTGCAGATCCTTTATTAAAAAGAAAAATTTTTATTTTTTACTTTTTATTTTTTCTTTTTTCATTAAAGAGCCTGCACGAATCTCAATGCGATCCAAGGGCTACAAAATGGGTGGCAAAGTTGGACTGGTGCTATCAATAGCATCAGCCCAACTCTCTCTCTCTCTCTCTCTCCTCTCTCTCTCTTCTCTCTCTCTCTCTCTCTATATATATATATATATATATATATATATATATATATATATATATATATATATATATTCAAGTCGTTATTGAGGAATATGAAAGAACTGATCTCAGCTCGTGCTCGGCGCGTTTATTAAACAAACTAAAAAATCGTCTCGTGTAATACTTATTATTAAATAAAAAATTTGATCATAAACTCATTTTGAGTCCAATATATAAGCTGAACTAGGTGAACTGCCGCGCCTCTAGTAAATATCACAAAAAATATAAAGATGCTCGCAGGCCCACTACTGCTGTCATTATATAGAGGTACAGCTCATCACTTTTCCTATAAATATATCAAGTGCACCCAGGGACCCACTAGCATGATTATATTATTACAGGTCACTACAAACCAACTAGTATAGAATCAAGTCAATCAACACTGCGCGGCAAGTAAATAATATATAAATAAATAAATAAATAAATATATATATATATATATATATATATTATATATATATATAATATATTATATATATATATATATATATATATAATAATTTTATATACATTATAAAAACTATTTTTTTTTAATATTTTTAAACTTTTAATATTTATAAAGTTAAATTATATTAATAATTTTATTTAAAAAATTAATAATATTTTTAGTTTTGATAGTTGTTTTATATAAAAAAAAATTAACTAAAAAATTTAAGTTGACGATTTTTTTTTTTCAAATTAAAATGTAGATTAATATATCTTACCTATTAAAATAGATAAAAAAAATACTATTACATATATTTAGTGTATATTAATATTTTATATATCCCAATTTAAGTTAGATCGATGAATTTAATTAAATATTATAATCAATATTTGATGAATTAATTTTAAAATATTTATTAAAAAATTTTAGATATGTGGTATATATACAAATATATACTTGGTATAGATAATATTTAATTGGATACACTCTTAATTCCAAAAGAGAAGAAATTTTTTTTCTTGCACTTAAGTACATATATCAATCAATCCTTCATAAATCTTACATGATATTAAATAATTAATAAAAATTTAATAATTAATATTATAAAATATAATATAATATTATATATATAATATAAAATATTAAAATAATTTATTATACTATAAAAATTTATTTTTAATATATAATTTAAAATTAATTTATTATGTCTAAAATTTTTATAGAATATATGGTGATAAGCTCTCGTTGGCTCATGCTTAAGCAATTAATATAGACAACGGGTTCTCTCCCAAAGAACATTTACATTTCTTGATGTGATAAAACTCTTTAATTATTAAAATTAATTTACTGTACAATAAAAATGTGTTCAATATTTTTATAAAATATATGGCATGTTCGTATTGGCTCATGCTTAATGGGTACAATTAATAGGTAATACATTTGCTCCCAAACAAAATTTTTTGATATGACCTAATATTTTAATTATTAAAATAATTTACTGTATTAAAAATTTTATTAAACCAGAGAGGGAGCCACAAGGAGGTCCAAAATAATTATGATCCTTCAAATATTTTTAAAATTACATAAAAATTTATTATTAAGTTATTAAAAAAAATTAAAATAGTGTAAATTTTAAGAATCAAAATAATTTTTTTTTTTAAAAAAAATAATGTTGTCTTGTGAACCACCTACTTGATTTTTTTAATATAATTTTTTTTTAGATCTTTTAATTATTTTTATTTTAGTGATAAAATTAATTATACTCTATTTTTAAAAAAAATATTAAAATTTTAAAAACTAATGAATAAAAATTATTTATATATAATTTTTTATTAATATTTTTTAAAAATTAATATATTTTATATAATATATTTTTGATCTCTATAAAATAAAAATTCTAATTTCGTCGCGAACCAAACTCTTTAATTATGTATTCAATAGATTTAGATACTACTTTATTTTCTTTTCTGCAACTGTTCACAGTTCACATGCTCTATAATAATTCTAGCTGCTGCAGCTGAATTTTATATTATTTTATTCATTTTATTTTTTGTGATGATGATTTTTTTTACTATATATATTTTAAAATTGAATTAATTTTATATATATATATTTTTTTTGTAAAAATATGAAATAGTATATATTTATTCTAACAAATTTTAATTTTTTATATTTATTCTTCTAAAAAGTTTAAGTTGTTATATGTCGTATCGTCGATGACCGTTAAAAAAATATAGTTAACTATAGGTTAAATACTTAAATTTGATTAATAAATTTTTATTTTTATTTTTTTATATATTATACATAACCATATATATATTTTTTTAGCAGGTAAAATTTTTGAAGAAATATATTTAGGGTTTTAGAGTTTAGGGTTTAGGGTTTTAGGGTTTAAGGTTTTTAGGGTTCTAGGGTTTAGGATTTAGGGTTTTAGGATTTAGGGTTTAGCATTTTTTAGGGTTTTAGGGTTTAGGGTTTATGGTTAGGGTTTTAGGGTTTAGGGTTTATGGTTTAGGGTTTTAGGGTTTAGGGTTTAGGATTTTAGGGTTTAGGGTTTTAGGGTTAGGGTATATTTGAAAGGGCAAATAATAATTACACACAGATAACGGCAGTTTCAAACGGTACACTAACAGAGTTTAACTTCAGGGGTATTTTGGAAAGAAGTTGGAACGTAAGAAGGGTAGTTTTAATATTAGCCTTCTAAGAGAGATAAATTTGAAAACAGAAAAATTTTTAGGGATATATAAAAAATTGCTCCATATATATATATATATATATATATATATATATATATATATATATATATATATATATATATATATATATATATATATATATATTGTATATTTATCTTTTATTTATTTTAAAATTTTGAAATAATTAGAAAATAAATTTTCATTCTAAAATTTTAAAGTAATTAATAAAATAGTTTTTATTTTATGGGGTACAGATCACAAAAAATATACCAATGCTCCGACGGCCCACCACTGCTATCATTATATATAGGTACACGACAAGTAAAATAATATTTGTGGTAATTAAAATATATAATTATTAAAATTTAAAATTTATAAATTTATAAATAAAAAGAAAATAATAATATAAAACAATTTTAAATATATATATTATAAAAATAATTTTTTATTAATATTTTTTAAACTTTCCATATTTATAAAATTAAATTATATTAATAATTATTTTTTAAATTTTAATTTTGATGGTTATTTTATAGATAAATTTTTTTAACTAAAAAGTTTAAGTTGAAGAAATTTTTTTTAAAAAAAATTGAAGAATAGTTTAATATATCTTTGTCTTATTAAAATTGATGAAAAAAATAAAAACTATTACATATATTTAGTGTATATTAATATTTCATATACCCAAACTTATATTAGATGAATTTAATTAAATATATATAATCAATAAATTTTTATAATTTAAATTATATTTGATGAATTAATTTTAAAATATCTATTAAAATATTTTAGGCATATAGTGTATATACAAATATACGCTTGGTATAAATAATATTTAATAGGATGCACTCTTAATTTCAAGAAAGAAAAGAAATCTTTACTTACATTTGGTGCATGTCAATAGTCTATAAATCATACATAATATTAAATAATTAATAAAAATTTAATAATTAATTCTATAAAATAAAATATATATAATATAAAATATCTAAATAATTTATTGGTATAAATAATATTTAATAGGATGCACTCTTAATTTCAAGAAAGAAAAGAAATCTTTACTTACATTTGGTGCATGTCAATAGTCTATAAATCATACATAATATTAAATAATTAATAAAAATTTAATAATTAATTCTATAAAATAAAATATATATAATATAAAATATCTAAATAATTTATTGTATTATAAAAACTTATTTTTAATACAAAATTTAAAATTGATTTACGATGACTAAACTTTTTATCAAACATATGGCAAATTTAATTGGCTCATATTTAATGGGCAATTAATAGTCAACATGACTCTCTCCCAAATAAAATTTATTGATGTGACCCAACCCTTCAATTATTAAAATCAAGATGAAAACGTGTTCAAAAATTTTATAGAATATCCATGGTGAGCTTCTATTGGCTGCTCAAGCTTAATGGATAATTAATAGGCAACGTGGCTCACTCCCAAACACAATTTCTTGATATGATGAAACCTTTCAATTGTTAAAGTTAATGTACAGTGCAATGTGACCAAATTCTTTAATTATTAAAGTTAATTAATGTATAGTGCAAAAGACGTGTCCAAAAGTTTTATAGAATATTTGATAGGATGATAGGCAATTGATAGGTAATGGGGCTTGCTCCCAAACAAAATATTTTGATGTGACCAAACTTTCCAATTATATATTCAATAGATTGATTCAAGTGCTATATTTTCTTTCCCACAACCATTCATATATATATATATATAATATATATATATATATATATATATATATATATATACTATATATATTATATATATATATATAATAGTTCGACCAATATACTTTTGAAAGTAGTAAAATATTTGCACTATTATATTTTTAACAGTTGAATTAATTTTAGGGGAAATTTCCTATGTACCCCTAAAAATTTTCCTGTTTTCAGATTTATCCCTCTTAGAAGGCTAATATTAAAACTACTCTTTTTACGTTCCAACTTCTTTCCAAAATATCCCTGAAGTTAAACTCTGTTAGTGTACCGTTTGAAACTGCCGTTATCTATGTGTAATTACTATTTTGCCCTTTCAAATATACCCTAAACCCTAAACCCTAAAACCCTAAACCCCTAAACCCTAAACCCTAAACCCTAAAAAACCTAAAACTAAATATCCTATACCCTAAAACCCTAAAAAATTCTAAAACCCTAAACCCTAAACCCTAGAACCCTAAAAAACCCTAAACCCTAAACCCTAAAACCCTAAACCCTAAACCCTAAAACCCTAAAAAATTCTAAACCCTAAATTCTAAACCAGGGCAAAATAGGTATATCTGATAGTTTTCAACTCCGATTATTATTTAACTCCAGTTTAACCCTAGTTAACTTAACAAAGAGAAACGGTAGGGGTATTTTTAATAACGGTGGAACGTATGAGGGGTATATTGGAAAGAAAAAAAATAAGAGGGGTAAATCATATATTTCTTCATATTTCAGGGATACACAGGCAATTATCCCTTAATTTTAATAGTTTTTTGGATCATATACAATTATTCCCAAATAATTATTATTATTATTAATTTTTAATTCAATGATCAAAAATTAATTTTAATAATTAATTTTTTTAATATTTTTAAAAATATTTTAATTCAACATAAATAAATAAACTTTTTTTTATAATTTGGACTCTTTATAAGGAAGTTGAATTTTATATTTAAATTAGAATAAAAATTAATATATATATATA
>CM054945.1:3239555-3448744 GCA_029168755.2 Tillandsia fasciculata
TATATATATATATATATCATATTGTTTATTGTTAAATTTTCAAAAACAGACCACATAATTTTTCTTATTTGATTTTAAGAAAAAGTAATTTTTTTGGATGCATCTGACTAATTTTACATAAAAAGAATTTTAAAAAATAATTTTCTTTGTATTTTATAATTTTTAAAATTTTAAAAAAATAAAAGATAAATCAAAAAAATTGAAAGATTAATCAACTTTTATCGTAAACTTATTTAATTTATTTATGATAAGATTTATTATTAAATTTTAATGAACAAATCTTATAATTTTTTTTAAAAAAAATTGAAAAAAATATATTTTTTTTATTTTTCCATAAATATTCTTTAAAAAAATAAAAAATAAAAATGAATATAAAGAATATTACAACTATATTAAGTTATTCTTTAAAAAAATTAAAAATAAAAATGAATATAAAGAATATTACTACTATATTAAATTATTAACTAGTAAATTAGTCAACTATTATTGATAATTGATAAAAACAAATCAATATATAGTCAAAATTTATAATTATTATTCTAAAATTTTTATAAAATATCATGATAAGGTCTTATTGAACCACAAAAAAAAAAAAAAAAAAAAAAAAAAAAAAAAATCGTATCAAATTGTGACGCCCCCAATAGTCCCAACATCGGATGTGGATGGAATTGTGATATGTTTATATGAGATATGGACACTAGTAATAATAATGGGCTTAAGCATTTTGGGCTGTGGTTTGGCCCAACAAGTTATTATTGCTAGTGGGCCGGGTCGTTACATTTGGTATCAGAGCCAATAACCAGCCGAAAGTGTACGGCGAGTCTTGGCTGAGTCTGGGTCTAGATGACAGGACTAGCGAGACGAGTCTCACATCGCCTGGTGATCTTGGGCTGTTGTGTGTGTGTTTGGGCTGACGAGGACGTCAGGCCTAAACGGGGTCGGCTGAGTCTGGGTTAGATGACAGGACTAGCGAGACGAGTCTCACATCGCCTGGTGATCTTGGGCTGTTGTGTGTGTGTGTTTGGGCTGACGAGGACGTCAGGCCTAAACGGGGTCGGCTGAGTCTGGGTCTAGATGACAGGACTAGCGAGACGAGTCTCACATCGCCTGGTGATCTTGGGCTGTTGTGTGTGTGTTTGGGCTGACGAGGACGTCAGGCCTAAACGGGGTCGGCTGAGTCTGGGTCTAGATGCAGTACTAGCGAGACGAAGTCTCACATCGCCTGGTGATCTTGGGCTGTTGTGTGTGTGTTTGGGCTGACGAGGACGTCAGGCCTAAACGGGGGGAGTCAGTTTAGGCGGAGTCTGTGACGCCCCCAATAGTCCCACATCGGATGTGGATGGAATTGTGATTATGTTTATATGAGATATGGACACTAGTAATAATAACTGGGCTTAAGCATTTTGGGCTGTGGTTTGGGCCCAACAAGTTATTATTGCTAGTGGGCCGGGTCGTTACACAAATTGTACCACTAAGAAGTTGTGCGTGCTCGTCAACACGCAAACATGACATGTGTTTGCGCGTAAGTATACTTGTGCCATAGCGGTGCCATAGCGGACAATAATCGACACGTACCGTGCCACGACATTTTAGTTAATCCTTGGCTACATTTCCTTAGAAAGGCCCAGAATCTTATGTTTCGCATCTAGATTAGTCTACATTATGATGCTCATTTGATTGGGCCATATTAATTAAGTCAATAATTTTGTAGAATAGTACAATTTTCTATAATAATTCGAAGAAAACCAACCAAATAGATGTTTTTGAAAGAGTCTAAAGATTCATTAGAGTCTAAAGGTTCATACTAGTTATCTAAATTCATAAAAAATCATTAAATATAACATTGTTCAAATAATACAACTGTAACGACACGGCCTGTTAACAATAATAATTCGTTGGATCCAAACCACAGTCCAATTATAATCTCATTCTCCTCCGACATGACTTCCCCTATTTATGAGCCCAAACCACAGTCCAGTCACAATCTCATTCTCATTCGATATGACTTTTCTCATTTACGAATGACATTCTCATCCGATGTGACTTTTTCCGTTTAGGCCTGATATCCTCGTCAGGTCAAACACATATACAACAGCCCAAGATCACTAGGCGATGTGATTCAGACTCAGTCGAGACTCGCCACACACTTCCGACTGGTTATTGGCTCTAATACAAAATGTAATGATCCGACCCGCTAGAATTTTTATTGAATTTATAATTAAACTTAGAATTGAAATTAAGAGTTAAACATAGATTTTGAATTCTACAGTTGAGATCATTCCATCTGAGTTCAATTTTTAAATTTAAATTTATTTTCTTTTGGTTGAATTATTGAAAGTCCTTCAAATTTAAAAATTAAACTCAAATTTGAATTCAAGTGTTGACAATACAATTTGAAATTAATATTTGAGTAAAAGATTTATATTTGAAATTAGGTTTAAATTTAAATTTATTTAGAAGTAAATAAATTTCTTAAAATCTCTTGTGTTCGAAAATTAAATTCAAATGTGAATAAAATTTAGCCATAAAATTTAATTTACGAATTTAAATTTAAATTTAAAATTATTTTAAGATATATAATTTAATTTAGAAATTTAAACTCGAACACGAATTGAAATGTTAAGCCAACAACACATCTAGCAAATTTAACAATGATATTTTTTTAAAAATTTCAAAATCACAATTTCCACAAGAATTGATTTATATATTAATTTTATTTTATATTGTAATGGTAAATAATACCTTTGTGGATAAATAAAATTTTATATTAAAGGAAATCTAATGGTTAAACAAAACACTAAAAATTTATACTCCTAATCTGTTAGAGATAATGCTAATTAGTTAGAATTAGATTATCTAAGATATTTGGTTGGTTAAATTTTGATAAAGATAAATCTAATTAGATGGGATATCTAATTGGAATAGGATTTTGTATAATAATCTATAAATAGATAGGTCGGGCTATTATGATTGTTAATGAAGCCGGTGTCGCATTAATTAATTAGTGAGGCCAAAGAAAGACGTGTGGGCATGAAGTTATTTTTTCAATAAAGACGAGTTTAGTTTGCTTCCACCAAAACGTACCAGATTCTTTATTATTTTTTCTCTTCTCTTTTCATTCTATTTTTGTGGAGATTCCTATATACCATAACAAGTATATAGAAAATATTTGGAGGCCCATCACCGTAACAAGTGGTATCAGAGCCTTGTTTTCAAGAGAAGAAGATACCGATGGCATTTAACAGTGCCAATGGAGTTGCACAAGGATTCCCATATTCAAAGGAGACAATTATGATTTTTGGTGCGTGAAGATGCGGACGTTGCTGCGATCCCAAGATCTATGGGATTTTGTTGAAAAAGGATGTAAGGAAGCAACTGGAGAGAATCTGAAAAAAGATGCGAAGGCGCTTTTCTTTATTCAACAATCTATTGACGACTCAATATTTTCCCACATTGCCGGCGCTACCCGATCGAAAGAAGCATGGGATATATTACAAAAGGAATATCAAGGTAACGAAAAGGTACTCAGAATAAAAATTCAAACTTTAAAAAGAAAATTTGAGACTTCATTTATGGAAGAAAAAGAAAATATTCATACATTTTATTCTAGAGTTATGGAATTAGTTATCTTGATGCGTACCTATGGCGAAGAAATTTCTGATCAAACAGTAGTTGAAAAAATTTTAAGAAGTTTGACGAAAAAATTCGGTGATGTAGTTTCTGCTATAGAAGAAGCAAAAGATTTATCTAAATTGTCTTGTAGCGAACTTCTTGGTTCTCTCTTAGCACATGAGGAACGAAAAGATAGAACAGAAAATTTTTCTGAGCATGCTTTTCAAAGCGAATCGAAAGGCAATGAAAAAGATAAAGCAGATACTTCTAATCGCCAAGCTTCAGCATCTGGAGACCATGGTAGAGGTCGTGGTCGTGGTCGTGGCCGTGGTAGAGGTCGCGGCGGTAGATCGGGTGGATACAATAACAGAAACGGTGAAGGATCAAGTAATCAAAATCAGAGAACCTACAGAGGTAATGATCAGCCCCATAATTATAAAAATATTCAATTTATTATTGTAAGAAATTTGGCCATATCGAGCGATTTTGTCGATTGAAACAACAAAACGCTAATTTTGCTCAAGGAAATAATGAAAACGATAATGTACTTTTTGCATGTCGTTCATCAGAAAAAGCTGCTAACAGTATTTGGTATGTCGATAGTGGTTGTAGCAGTCACATGACAGGAAAAGAAGAGAACTTTATTAATTTGGATAAATCTGTTAAAGGCCGAGTGACGATGGGTGATGGCTATGTTCAGGACGTGCATGGAAGAGGTACAATTGAGGCAAATATTTCAGGAATTCAAAAAATAAATAATGTTTTATATGTTCCTGGTTTGAATTCCAATCTTTTTAGTGTGGGCCAATTTTTGAAAGAAGGTTATTCGCTTATTTTTGAAGATTCTAAGTGCACTATTTATAAAGATAAATATAAAAGGGATTTATTTTTTGAAGTTCCGATGACAGAAAATAAAGTTTTTCCTGTTCATGTTGCAATGAAAGTAGTGCTAGATGATGATTGGTTATGGCACTATAGATATGGTCACTTGAGTTTTAAGGGGCTTGATTTATTACATAAAAAGAATATGGTTGATGGTTTGCCTTTGGTGCATAATAATGGTTCTGTATGTGAAAGTTGTGTGTTAGGAAAGCATCACAGAGACTCTTTTCCAAGAAACAGCAATTGGAGAGCCAAAGAACCACTAGAATTGATACATGCTGATGTTTGTGGGCCGATGCAGACACCGTCGCTCAGCAGCAATTATTATTTTGTGGTTTTCGTGGATGACTACAGTCGGATGACTTGGATTTATTTTATTAAAAATAAATCCGAAGCCTTTGATGTTTTTCGAAAATTTAAAAACTTGGTCGAAAACGAATCCGGTTATTATATTAGAACTCTCCGTACAGATCGAGGGGGAGAATTTATTTCTAATAAATTTGAAAATTTTTGTGAATCAAATGGTATCCGCAGGCAGTTGACAACCAGTTACACGCCTCAACAGAATGGCGTTGCTGAGCGCAAAAATCGAAGTTTAGTAGAGATGGCAAAAAGTATGTTGAAAGCGAAAGGACTTCCAAATAAATTCTGGGCAGAAGCGGTATCTACTGCAGCATACATTCTTAATAGAAGCCCAACTTTGGCGCTGGATAATATTACACCTTATGAAGCATGGACAGGTTGGAAACCGAAGGTAAAACATTTAAAAATTTTTGGATCGGTTTCTTTTGTTCATATTCCATCACAAAATAGGCAAAAATTGGATAATAATAGTAGCAAGTGTATTTTTGTGGGCTATAGCGAAAGAAGTAAAGCCTATCGATTTTATAATCCTGTTACTAACTCCTTAATTATAAGTCGTGATGCTATATTTGATGAACAAAAAGGTTGGGATTGGAGTGCAAAAGTAAAGGATAATCCACTTCCGATGTTAGGAGATGAAACTACTATTGAGAATAAGAACAATGGTGAAAATACTATAAGTACTGAAACAACACCACATGCTTCACCACGAATTTCTCCAGGAACTTCGCCTGAGACAACACCGAGAAAGGTAAAATTGCTTAGTGAAATATATGAGCAGTGCATGTACACACAATGTGGAGAACCACAAACTTTCGAGGAAGCGGCAAAATCTGATGATTGGTGTAAAGCTATGAATGAAGAAATTGCAGCGCTAGAGAAAAATAATACATGGGAGCTTGTTGAACCATCCACAGAAAAAGAAGTTATCGGGCTGAAATGGATATACAAGACGAAATATAAACCAGATGGATCGATCCAGAAATTAAAAGCACGT
The DNA here is from genome assembly GCA_029168755.2 of Tillandsia fasciculata. Lineage (NCBI taxonomy): Eukaryota > Viridiplantae > Streptophyta > Magnoliopsida > Poales > Bromeliaceae > Tillandsia > Tillandsia fasciculata. The sequence continues at coordinate 3,245,410 of CM054945.1, forward strand.
TTAGTTGCAAAAGGTTACTTACAGCAAGCAGGTATTGATTTTAATGAAACCTTTGCACCCGTAGCTAGATTTGATACTATCCGAACTGTTTTGGCTTTGTCTGCACAAAATAAATGGAAAGTTTTTCAATTTGATGTTAAATCAGCTTTTCTTAATGGATTTTTGGATGAAAAAGTTTTTGTTGAGCAGCCGCAGGGCTACAAAATTAAAAGACAAGAAGATAAAGTCTACAGACTACGAAAGGCGTTATATGGATTAAAACAGGCACCAAGAGCCTGGTATAGTCGGATCGATTCGCACTTTATTCAAAACGAATTTTCTAGAAGTGAAAGTGAACCCACACTTTATATCAAAACTCGAGATATGGAGATTTTGATTGTTTGCGTTTATGTTGATGACTTGATTTACACTGGAAACAGTACAGATTTGATCAATGATTTTAAGAAAAATATGATGATTGAATTTGAGATGACTGATCTTGGCCCCATGAGTTATTTTTTGGGTTTAGAGGTAAAACAAGAAGATAATGGAATTTTTATCTGTCAGAAAAAATATCTTGATGATTTACTTGAGAAGTTTAATATGAAAAATTGCAATCCTGTGCAAAATCCAATGGGTACGAATATGAAGCTATCATTGGATGATAGAGAAGAAAAAATTGATTCGAGTTTGTACAGAAGTCTGATTGGGAGTTTACTCTATATTGGTAACAGTAGACCGGATATTATATATGCGACATCTTTGTTATCGAGATTTATGCAAAGCCCAAGTAAAATTCATTGGGGAGCAGCGAAAAGGATATTGAGATACTTGAAAGGAACAAGAGACCACGGACTGTGGTATACTAACGCTGACGATTTTTATTTTTTTGGTTGTTCTGATAGTGATTGGGCAGGTTCGGTAGATGATCGACGAAGCACGAGCGGGTTCGTCTTCAATTTTGGTGCAGGAGCAATATGTTGGTCTTCCAAAAACAGCAGTCGACGGCTCTATCATCTTCAGAAGCCGAATACATAGCGGTTACGACTGCTACATGTCAGGCAATCTGGATGCGGCGAATCTTAACAGATTTGAAGTACGAGCAAAAAGATCCAACTGTAATTTATTGCAATAATCAATCGACTATTGCAATGGCGAAAAATCCAGTTCATCACAGCCGAACCAAACACATCGAACTGCGACATCATTTTATTCGTGAACAGATCGCTAATGGTCAAGTCGAGTTGATACACTGCTCTACCGAAGAACAGATGGCCGATATTTTTACAAAGCCGCTACCATTGGAAAAATTCATATTTTGTCGAGAGAAGATCGGTGTGAAGAACATTAGCATTATGGGGGAGTGTTAGAGATAATGCTAATTAGTTAGAATTAGATTATCTAAGATATTTGGTTGGTTAAATTTTGATAAAGATAAATCTAATTAGATGGGATATCTAATTGGAATAGGATTTTGTATAATAATCTATAAATAGATAGGTCGGGCTATTATGATTGTTAATGAAGCCGGTGTCGCATTAATTAATTAGTGAGGCCAAAGAAAGACGTGTGGGCATGAAGTTATTTTTTCAATAAAGACGAGTTTAGTTTGCTTCCACCAAAACGTACCAGATTCTTTATTATTTTTTCTCTTCTCTTTTCATTCTATTTTTGTGGAGATTCCTATATACCATAACAAGTATATAGAAAATATTTGGAGGCCCATCACCGTAACATAATCATGTAAGATAAGATTATTGCATGAATCAAACTTAAGAATATTGTATTTCCAGTAATCTAGTTCTTAGAATTGAGATTCTTCATAATCTAGTAATCCTAAGAAATTTTGATACCACAAACCAAACGCACCCAAAAATTCACACACCTGGAACATCACCATAAATGCAGATCTTTCAGTAATAAAAAGTCTCCATTTTCATTCAAAGTTTTTATATGTCCAAGCACCAGGGCCATCACTATATATTCTCCAGTTTTGATGATCAATTCATAGCCTTCCAACTTGATTAGTTGCCATTAGTTTAAAACAGAGAGAAAAAAAAAAAGTGAGACAACATGGCTCCTCTATTTGCTTTTCTGCTTTTTATCATAGCAATCCAAGCATTTGCGGCAAGCGGGTGCTTCGAGATGGAGAGAAATGCATTGCTAGCTTTCAAAGCAGATCTAATCGATCCTCGCAACCGTTTGGCCTCGTGGAAAAGCCAAAACTGCTGTAGATGGGAGGGAGTCGTTTGTAGCAATACAACTGGTCACATTTTGAAGCTCAACCTGCGAAACTCCTACGACAATATTGATAATTACTTTTACTATAGTAAAAGATCGTCAGCTTTGAGTGGTAAGATTAGTCCATCTTTGCTTCTCTTAAATCATTTGGAGTACTTAGATCTCAGTTTGAACAACTTCAGCGGGATTCACATCCCAACGTACTTCGGTTCTCTAAAAAAATTGAGGTATCTTAACCTTTCTGGAGCTTGTTTCGGTGGAACGGTACCTCCTCAACTCGGAAATCTCTCACACCTTCATTATCTTGACATAAGTTATATCGATTGTGATGCTTACAATATCGGAGTAGATAACTTCTGGTGGCTTGCCCATCTACATTCTTTGCATTATCTCGATATAAGTTTTGTCAACATGAGTTTTGCTACAGATTGGTTTCAAGCAACAATCATGCTGCCATCGTTGAAATATCTTGATATGAGCTGGACTAGTCTTCCCACAATTCCCATTTCTCTACCATTTATTAATACTACAACTCTTAGAGTTCTCAAAATTGCAAGCAACAACATCAACTCCACCTTACCTAGATGGCTATGGAATCTTACTAGCATTACTTATCTTGACCTTTCTTTCAATGAGTTTTATGGCTATATTCCTGATGAATTGAGACGCATGCCGAGCTACGTGCAACAAAATTTACAAATTTTGTATTTTGAGGGTAACAAGTTAAGCGGTAATTTGTCTGGTTGGCTAGAGCACATGACCAACCTAGCTGAAATAGACCTTTCTGGAAACTCTCTAAATGGGACCATTCCAATTGGAGTATGGAGGCTTCATAGCTTAACAAGATTATATCTCGATAGTAATTTCTTTGAGGGTACTATAACAGAAGTCCAACTTTCTCACTTACAGAGACTAAAATGGTTAGACCTTTCGTATAACTCCTTTAACGTGCAAATTAGTCTTGATTGGATTCCTCCTTTTCAGCTAAAAGCACTTCACTTGGCTTCTTGCAATATGGGATCTAAATTTCCTACTTGGCTTCAAGGACAGACACAACTGGAAGAACTTGGCTTATCAAACAATGGAATTGTAGATACCCTTCCCAATTGGCTTTGGAATATTTCTAGCTCCTTAGCTTATATACATATTTCTAGTAGCCAAATCAAAGGAAAATTACCATTGTCACTGGACCATGTCATCCTACATTATTTAAATTTGAGCTCAAACCAACTTGAAGGCCCATTGCCAGCTCTCCCGCAAACTCTTTCTGTCTTGGATTTGTCAAACAATGTTTTAACGGGACCGATACCGAACTCTACATTATTAAGTTTACAATATTTGCTTGTTCCTAATAATAGTTTCGACGGCAGCGTACCATTATCTTTATGTGAATCAACTTCATTACAAATTCTTGATATATCAAACAACAAGCTATCAGGAGAAATTCCTTCGTGTCTGGGGATGTTGCAAGATCAACTTCTTGTTCTTGATATGACGAACAATAATTTATCTGGAAATGTTCCTACCTCCCTCGGCGAACAAGGGGCTCTTTTGATACTGGATTTAAGCAACAATAGCTTGTCAGGAGAAATTCCTTCTTCTTTGCAGTATTGTACACAGTTAGTTAATCTTAACCTTGGATACAATAATTTTTCTGGAACAATTCCTGAATGGATTGGAGAAAGCTTACTGGTTCTTATGGTGCTCAGCTTGCGCTCAAACACGTTTTCAGGTAGCATACCTTCGCAAATCGTACAACTTGGGTTTCTTCGTGTCTTAGATCTTTCTTACAACAACTTATCTGGATCTATACCCCAATCTATCGGGAAATTAAGTTGGAAAAATGGAGTTCCTACGGATCACACGCTACTTTTTCAATATGGAAGCTTTGAAGTCTCTGCCGGCACCGCATATTTAGTTGTAAAAGGAGAGAGACGAGAATATTCGAAACTTCTTTATCTTTTGGAAATCATTGACCTTTCTTGTAATAATCTATACGGAGAGATCCCTAATGAGATCGGAGATCTGGGGGGAATGCAGCATTTAAACTTATCCATGAATCATTTGACAGGACAAATTCCAGAGGAAATCGGCAAGATGCATGCATTGGAGTCCCTCGATGTTGCGATGAACAATCTTTCTGGCACTATTCCACAAAGTCTTGCTGCACTGAATTATTTGAGCCACTTAAATGTGTCGTATAATAATCTGTCAGGAAAAATTCCGTCAGGAAATCAACTACAGACTCTCGATGATCCGTCTATATACATCGGCAATCCATATCTTTGTGGGCCACCGACTATGCAGAGTTGCTCCCCTAATGAAACAATTCATATTTTTAGCAAGGGGCACCAGGACCAATTTGAAAGATTTTGGCTATTCGTTGGTGTAGTGTCAGGATTTATAATGGGATTTTGGATTTTTTTTGGTGTTCTTTTGTTAAACAGGTCTTTTAGAACTACTTATTTCTCTGCGATCGACCGCACATATGATAGGCTTTATGTTGCTGTTGCATTAACACTCATTAGACTAAGAAGGAGACACGGGGAAATATAGTTTTGAGTGGTTGTATATTATGATGCTCTAAAAAACTGAATATTATATTTGTTAAGAATTTACAAAATCTATTAGCATGCAGTAATTAATGAAATCATTGTTGTTTCTGGAATCATTGGAGCTGTGTTTAATTTGGATGTGTTAATTGCAATAGTAGTCCCTGAACCTTTTTCAAGTTCCATTTTGCTCCTAAAATTTTTTTGCTCACAAATTGAAACCCTAAACTCTTGAAAAGTGTTTAGTTTACTTCTTATCCATATTTGTTTATAGAGAAAAAATTATTGGTTCCTAAGATTACAATTGTGAAGTCAAATAATAATTATGAAAGTTTGGTGTTCAAATATTGAATTTAAAAGGTTCAAGGACTAAAATAAAACCTGCTAAAAAGTTGAAGGACTTACAGTTAGGGATGTACTCAATGTGGAATGTCGGTAGGGCACATCCATAAATTTGGGCTGGATTTTTTTGACCCTTGGCCCAGAACGGCCCTCGGGCCGGATAGCACCTGCCCAATTTTACCACACATTTTGTAGCCCTTAGATCGCATTGAGATTCGTGCACCAGCCCAATTTTACCACCCATTTTGTAGCAAAGAGCTTTTTATTTTTTACTTTTTCTTTTTACTTTTTTTTTTCTCTTTTTTTCATTAAAGAGCCTCTACGAATCTCAATGCGATCCAAGGGCTACAAAATAGGTGACAAAGTTGAGCTGATGCTATCAATAGCATTCCAACACAACTATATATATATATATATATATTGTTAACTACTAGAAGGCTATAATGGTTTAAAAAATTAAAATTTTTAGTTTTTTCTGAAAAGTTTAAAAACTTAAAAAAGAATTATACAAAAATTTAAATTTTATAATTTATTTGAATAAAAGTATGTATAAAAAATTATATTTTTAAAAAGAATTATTTTGGCAGAACTATAAAAAATTAATTTTTAAAACATGTTAAAAAAATTACAAAATATTTAAACAAGTTTAAGTTAAAACTATTTTTTAAAATTTTTCTAGAAAAAAAGGACTAAGCTCCCAAAAGAGGGAGCTGAGTCCTAGGGGTAGGGCCATGGGAGTTGGAAGAAGTGGCCATGGGCTTATCTTTTTTCTAAACGCAATAATTACTACATTAGTCTTATCTTGTTTTTCTTTTCTAAAAATCAAAAAGGGTTATTTAATTTGAGCAATGCTACCTGTACACTCACTGGGTGTACGATACACGCTCCACCCATGGAGGGGTGGGGACTTAGCCACCAGTAACTTTGAAGTGATCGATGAAATTTATTTTATTTCTGAATAGGTGGGGTGTATGATGCATATCTATATAGGGTGTATAGTTAGTATTTTTCATTTAATTTCTAATCACGTTAATAGAGACATTCGAAGGACCGGTTGAAAACAAATAGACAAGAGGGACTTGACTATTCAATATTAATCTCAAATAGTTAACTTAACTGTTACAAAAATAATCGCACTAACTTTGATTGTAATTAAATTATCTAACTATTTTTTGTTTAAAATTTAATAATATAACTTGCCTTTAATCGCTATCCAAAAATTATAGATGAAAGAAATTAATCCGGAAGCGTGCAAGGTACTGCCCTAAGGCGTATTTCCGTCCTTCGTGTGGATTAATCAAAGATACCACCCCAAGGTACGACCAAAATTTTTCTTCCTACGTGCACGACCGCAAAAAAAGTTGACGGAGATTCTCTCAACACCCCATAAACAAAATTAACCAAATAAAATAAAACTTAAAACAACTTTTTTCTTTCTTTCTTTTTTTCTTTTTCTACTGACTTTTTCTCTTTTTTTTTTACTCTTACTCCTATATCCCATACCCCCTCTCTCTCTCTCTCTCTCTCTCTCTCTCTCTCTCTCTCTCTCTATATATATATATATATATATATATATATATAGGAGCAGGGAAAAGAAAATTAACGTTGGGTTCCATGCCGTTGGGTTGGAACCCAACGTTAATTCACCTAAACGCAGTAACGTTTCCAACGATAAAATGCAATAAATAAGAATTAATTAGTAAATTAATTAAAAGAGAGTAAATTAATTAGTAAATAAGAATTAATAATAATATAAAATTTATTATCGAGGGTTTTCAGAATTTTGATTTTTTTATTCTAACATTAACTTCAGAGAGTGCAAGTTAGTCTCAAACAGTGCAATTTTTTTTTTCCTTTCTTCTTTGCTTCCTGATCTTTTCTTGTAGCGGCCACGACACACGATGACCTTCGCAGTAGAATTTTTTTTTCCTTTTTTTATTCTTTCATCTTCTTTTTCTTCCATTCTCTGCATGCTTTCTCGATGCGCTCTCCCTTCCCATCATTCTCAAATTCTGCAACACCTTTATCACCATCATCATCCCCGGCCATGTAGGGGATCAAGACAACGATAAACTTTTTCTTATAATATATTTTGTGCTTCTTATTCAGAACTAAAAATAGAGGTGCAAAAATAAGATAAACAATAAACTATTAAGTGAAAAAGAAATTTTTTTTGTAGAATGAATGATGGAAATAAAAAATTACATACACATTTTTTATCATAGCCTCACCGTTACGATCTGCGCCATATCGGAGCCGACGTCAACGAAGGTGCATGCAAGATAAGATGAGGTGGCTGAGGAAGAAGGGAGAGAACACAAAAAGAGAAAGAGAGGACTTAACGAATTGGCGATAATGAAAGAGAAAAAAAAAAAAAAAAAAAAAGAGAGGGAGAGAGAAAGAGAAATAATAGTATTTTAGTGCGTTTATAAAGAAATTTAGGTGCAAAATTCAAAATAATGTTCTGTTTTAACAAAAACACAAAATTGGTAAATTTTTAATTTATATAATTTTTTTTAAAATTTTTTTATTCATTTTTTCTCAATTTTTTTTTCTCACACGTGCCTTTATAAATTAATTTGATTACTAATAAATTTTTACAAAAATTTATGTCACACATATACCAATTTAAATTATTTTATTTAAATTAATTAAATTATTGAATTACTTTTATTTAAACTGATTTAATTAATAATCAGACTAATAAAATAATATTAAAAATATTAAGATTTTAATTAAAATTTATTATTAAAATATTTTGTATTTGCAGTATCGCAAGGGGACTTCACTAGTGCATAAATGGAAGTTGAGGCTAAATTGTAAGACATGGAATTAAGATCATATGAAATGATCCTTCACAAAATAAACATATTTAGTGCAAATGGTTAACCCTATAAATAGGCCACACATACTAATTATTACCTAATTTCTTCGTACATTTTATTAAATAGTTAAAATATTTTTTTTTCCTAATTAACTGCTGGAAAAAGTTGAATTTTGCCACTATTGGTAAAAGTATTACATAATAGAAAAATGGAGGAAAATTTGTTAATTATTACATTAATCTCCTTGCAACTGATATTGAAATGATAGTGATTTATAAGGCACAAAGTCAACATAAGAGGTATTGATGTGGTAGGAAGAATAAGTAGTAAAGAAAATACTACGTTACCCACCAAGTTGATCACTCTAATTAATACGATATTACCTATCAAAGATAATTTTTTCATATGAGAACCAAATAGTTCATAACCATCAAATCAATCTCATAGAAAATACTGTGTTACCCAGCAAATTGATCACTCTAATACGACATCATCTATCTAAGAAAATTTTTTCATATGAGGACCAAATGGTCCATAGCCATCAAATCGATCTCATAGAAAGTACTGCGTTACCCAGCAAATTGATCACTCTAATACGACATCACCTATCTAAGAAAATTTTTTCATATAAGAACCAAATGGTCCATAGCCATCAAATCGATCTCATCGGAAATACTGCGTTACCCAGCAAATTGATCACTCTAATACGACATCACCTATCAAAGAAAAATTTTTCATATGAGAACCAAATGGTCCATAGCCATCAAATCGATCTCATAGGAAATACTGCGTTACCCAGCAAATTGATCACTCTAATACGATATTACCCATCAAAGATAATTTTTTCATATGAGAACCAAATAGCCTATAGCCATCAAATCGATCTCATAGAAAATACTGCGTTATCCATCAAATTGATCACTCTAATAAGGCATTACCCACCAAATCAATATAATGAAAAATTTTCGGGAATAGTCTACCATATATGAATGTACATTTTCTATGGAAAGGCCTACAATTTTAGGATTTTTCTCTTCCATCTAAATCAAAAGAAAAATTAAATATACATGATTAATTCAAAATAAAACTCAAAATTGGAAAAGAAATCAGAATAAACGGGAATTGGAAATAGAACAGCGGATCCTCCTCATATGTTAGTTTACTGTAGCAAAGCAATCCAAATTGAAATGGCATTCATATTTTTTATTGTTTGGTTGGGAGAGAAAATTGTGCTACCAATACAGTAATTTAAACAATATTCATATTCAAATTTTTAATATTGAAATTAATTTAGAATTTATTGTAGTATACTGAACTTTAAAAATTATTAAGGTCCAATATAAAATATTTTACAATGCCATTTGAGAAGTTTTAAAAGAGTTGGAGATGATGATACCCGCTATGATCACTTCGAAAATATTTTACCTATCAAATCAACACTCTTATCATATATTTATATTTTTCTTAGTAAGACCCACAATCTTATGTTTTTCCCTCTCACATGTGCAAAGTAAAGGATTCTTATGACACTCATTTCATAGGACCATATAAATTAAGTTGATAATTTCATAGAATATGTTATAATTTAGTTTAGATTTGTATTTATCTAAATTGAAGTTAAATCCTAATCTAATTAGAATAATATGAGATTTAAATTGTTGGGTAAAACTAGAATTTAATTAGGAGTTTAATTAGACTACAAATCCTAATTAGATTCTAGTTTTGAGGCATATATTATATATAGCATACTCGGCAACTTTAATGAAGCCGCAACTTTTAATTAGCCGAAGCGCTAATTAATTTAGGCCAACCAAGGAAGATACGTGTTGTTGGTGTTGGTACATACGGCCATATCAATGAAGCCGGAATTTTAATTAGAGGCCATGTTCTAATTAATTTAGCAACTAAGAGAAGAGAGGCCGTATTGGAGGAGCCATATATTGCTAATGAAGCCGGTAATTAATTAAGAATTTTAAGCTCTAAGATGAGGGCGTCCATACGATTAGATTCTTAAAAATCGTTAGGGTGGACGCAAATTTTGATATTTCGGTTTTATTTGGAGTTTCGGTTTTCTTGAGAGATATAATCTTTGTATTCTACTTTTGACTTTAATAAAAGTCTTTGCTCCGTCTTCGCCCGTGGATGTATGCCGGTGGCCGAACCACGTAAATCTTAGTGTGCACTTTACTTTTCTTTTCTTATATTATTTTTCTTGGATCTATTTTTCGCCATTTCAATTTAATAGAATAGTAAAATTTCGCGTAATAATTCAAAGTAAACCAATCAAGTAGATATTTTTAAAAGATTCTAAGGGCTTTTAGGATATGTTTGGTTCACACAACTTATTTGAATTAGAAAAATCCAGTAAATAATACAGTGTTCGAATAATACAAATCTGGAAATCCTAAGAAATTTTTATAATGCAAACCAAACGCACCCAAAAGTCGACACACGTGGAACATCACCATATATACTAATCTAATTCATGATGCTTAATTATTTAGTAGGCCCATATTAATTAAGATAACAACTTGTAATAGTTAAAATCTCCATAATCATTCACACAAAACCAACCAATTAGTTACTTTTGGAAGTCTATAAGCTTTTATAAGTCCAAGCACCAGGGCCATCACTATATATAATCCAGTTTTGATGATCAATTCATAGCCTTCAGGGGGGGGGGGGAAGTGAGACAATATGGCTTCTCCAATTTCTTTTCTGCTCTTGACCATTGGCATCCAAGCACTTGCCGCAAGCGGGTGCTTCGAGATTGAGAGAAATGCACTGCTAGCTTTCAAAGCAGATCTAAATGATCCTCACAACCGCTTAGCCTCTTGGAAAAGTCAAAACTGTTGGATTATGTAAAATCATGTTTCGAGTCCATATGGATTTGATCCAATCTTGTTCCTAAAAATTAGGGATGATTTAGGAATATCTTAAAGATAATTCTAGAGAGAATATGGACGACGACTAGAAGTGATTTAAAATCTCGGATGGACGGTGGAGATCGTTTTCTATTAGAATTAGGTTTTAGAGTTACATTAACTCTTGCGATTCATCTTTTATTTTTTAGGGCTTCATTGAAAAATTCTAATTGAGAGGAAAAACGTGGAGAATCTCCGTGAGAGAGTTTCTTGTAATCCAATTTTACTCCTTGTACTTTTGTGCCGTGGATTAATCGAATAACGCATTGAGGTGGTCTTACCCGTGGGCGTAGGTTGACACATTGTTGGCCGAACCACGTAATTCTCGTGTCCTTGCATTCCCTTATTTGTTTTATTTCTTTAGTTATTCTCGTGCTTGTTTTCTACAATCGTTTTTGCCTACTTTCATCTACGAAAGATTCTGTTTCCGCTGCGCTCGTGTGCTGTGTGGGTTGAGGTGTGCTCGGTAACCCGACGACCGGTCCCCCTTTAGCTGTAAATGGAAGGGAGTCATTTGCAGTAATACAACTGGTCACATTTTAAAGCTCAACCTGCGAAACTCCTACGACAATATTGATAATTACTTTTACTATAGTAAAAGATCGTCAGCTTTGAGTGGTAAGATTAGTCCATCTTTGCTTCTCTTAAATCATTTGGAGTACTTAGATCTCAGTTTGAACAACTTCAGCGGGATTCACATCCCAACGTACTTCGGTTCTCTGAAAAATTTGAGGTATCTTAACCTCTCTGGAGCTTGTTTCGGTGGAACGGTACCTCCTCAACTCGGAAATCTCTCACACCTTCATTATCTTGACATAAGTTATATCGATTGTGATATATGCTTACAATATCGAAGTAGATAACTTCTGGTGGCTTGCCCATCTACATTCTTTGCATTATCTCGATATAAGTTTTGCCAACATGATCTTTGCTACAGATTGGTTTCAAGCAACAAACATGCTGCCATCGTTGAAACATCTTGATATGAGCTGGACTAGTCTTCCCACAATTCCCATTTCTCTACCATTTATTAATACTACAACTCTTTAGAGTTCTCAAAATTGCAGGCAACAACATCAACTCCACCTTACCTAGATGGCTATGGAATCTTACTAGCATCACTCATCTTGACCTTTCCTTCAATCTATTCCATGGCTTCATTCCTGATGAATTGAGATGCATGCCGAGCTACGTGCAACAAAATTTACAAATTTTGTATTTTGAGGGTAACAAGTTAAGCGGTAATTTGTCTGGTTGGCTAGAGCACATGACCAACCTAGCTGAAATAGACCTTTCTGGAAACTCTCTAAATAGGACCATTCCAATTGGAGTATGGAGGCTTCATAGCTTAACAAGATTATATCTCGATAGTAATTTCTTTGAGGGTACTATAACAGAAGTCCAACTTTCTCACTTACAAAGGCTAAAATGGTTAGACCTTTCATATAACTCCTTTAATGTGCGAATTAGTCGTGATTGGATTCCTCCTTTTCAGTTAAAAACACTTCACTTGGCTTCTTGCAATCTGGGACCTAAATTTCCTACTTGGCTTCAAGGACAGACACAACTGGAAGAACTTGGCTTATCGAAAAATGGAATTGTCGATACCCTTCCCAATTGGCTTTGGAATATTTCCAGCTCCTTAGGTTTTGTAGATATTCCCAGTAACCAAATCAAAGGAGAATTACCATTGTCACTGGACCATGTCATGCTACACTATTTAAATTTGAGCTCAAACCAACTTGATGGCCCATTGCCAGTTCTCCCGCAAACTCTTTCTATCTTGGATTTGTCCAACAATTTTTTTACGGGACCTATACCGAACTCTACGTTATTAAGTTTAGAATATTTTCTTCTTTCCGATAATAATTTCGATGGCAGTATACCATTCTCTTTATGTGAATCAACTTCATTACTAGTTCTTGATATATCAAACAACAAGCTATCGGGAAAAATTCCTTCGTGTCTAGGGATGTTGCAAGATCAACTTCTTGTTCTTGATATGACGAACAATAATTTATCTGGAAATGTTCCTACCTCCCTCGGCGAACAAAGGGCTCTTTTGATACTGGATTTAAGCAACAATAGCTTGTCAGGGGAAATTCCTTCTTCTTTACAGTATTGTACACAGTTAGTTAATCTTAACCTTGGATACAATAATTTTTCTGGAACAATTCCTGAATGGATTGGAGAAAGCTTACTGGTTCTCATGGTGCTCAGCTTGCGCTCAAACACGTTTTCAGGTAGCATACCTTCGCAAATCGTTCAACTCGGATTTCTTCGGGTCTTAGATCTTTCTTACAACAACTTATCTGGATCTATACCCCAATCTATCGGGAAATTAAGTTGGAAAAATGGAGTTCCTACGGATCACAAGCTATTTTTTCAATATGGAAGCTTTGATGTCTCAGCTGGCACTGTATATTTAGTTGTAAAAGGAGAGGCACGAGAATATTCAAAACTACTTTATCTTTTCGAATTCATTGATCTTTCCTGTAATAATCTATATGGAGAGATCCCCGATGAGATCGTTAATTTACAGGCGCTGCACAGTCTAAACTTATCCATGAATCATTTGACAGGACATATTCCAGAGAAAATAGGCATGATGCAATCATTGGAGTCCCTTGATGTATCAATGAGCAAGCTTTCTGGCACTATTCCGCAAAGTCTTGCTACACTGAACTATTTGAGCAGCTTAAATGTGTCGTATAATAATCTGTCAGGAAAAATTCCGTCAGGATATCAAATGCAGACTCTCGACTATCCATCTATATACATCGGCAATCCATATTTGTGTGGGCCACCGACTACGCAGAGTTGCTCCACTAATAATACAATTCAAAGTTTTAGCAAAGACCACCGGTTTGAAAGATTATGGCAATACGTTGGTGTGCTGTTAGGATTTATAATGGGATTTTGGATATTTTGCGGTGTTCTTTTGTTAAGTAGATCACTGAGAAATGCATATTTCTCTACGATCGACCGCGCGTACGATAGGTTTTATGTTGCTGTTGCGTTAACACTAATTAGATTAAGAAGGAGACGTGGGGAAATGTAGTTTGAGTAGTTTTATTTTATGATGCTCTAAAACTGAATGGTATTTTATGATGAAATAATTGCTGGTTTTTTGAATCACTGGAGCTGTGTTTTTGTGGAAAATGCTTGATGTACAATTCAAAATGGGTGTATATTTTATATCCCATTCATTCTAGAATGGAATGAATTTCATCCATTACTTCAAAGTAATGAATTGAGAAGTCCTCAGTACTCTTGGATGGGTGGCGTGTAAGATATACACCTAAAAATAAATGTACAGATAGTATTGCTGGTGTTTTATTTGGGTGTGTAAATTGTAAGTTCCATTTTTTTTCCTTAGTTTATTCTGCGACTATGAAAACAGTTTCTTAATAAGGCTATTTGATTCCGGTTAATTTGCATCAATGCTTTCAACTTTTATCTAACTTTTTTTTATGTACTAAAATTTTTATACCTTTTACTCTATATTAATTTTCAGTACATATACTGACGTGGCAACATTTTTTATTTTTGAGATTTTTTTTTTATATTCTTCGACTGTCTCTTTATTTTTCCACCTCTCTTCATCTTCTCCCCCACTCTCTCTTTCTCTTGTCAGTCCCTACGCATCTCCCATACCACTCTATCTCTCTATCTCTCTCTCTGTGCCACCTACATGTCCTCTGTACCGCGCTCTTGAGATTTAATCTCTTACAGAAGTCGATGAATTAAAACTCCCGAGGTATAGGCGGCGGCGACCACCACGGCGGCAGAAACCACGGTCATCTACGCCGAGGGCGGGGAAGCCGTAGAGGGCGGCTTCAGGCAAACCATGGCAGGGATCGTGCTCATGGCGGTGTTCTGATACTTCGCCTCCAAAGTCTTCGCCTCCAAGGGGCTCTCTGAATTCTTGGTACTCATCTTCAACCTCTTGTGCTCATCTTCAACCTCTTCCGAAAGGGCAAGATTCTGGTGAGTGCTCCAAATTCATCGTAGGATGATCTCATTTTGCGATTTAGTATTAAATTGATCTATTCGAGATCTTAGAATAATTTATTTATATTGTTGTGATAAATTAGGCATGAGTTTAACTATAATAGCATCTACCGTTACATCGCGCGGGTGATTACACTAGGTTAGCACTAAAGTTAAGAAAAAAATTTAATTCGGAAAGATGGGCTCGGATAAATTATTTCGTCCGCTCCGGTAGGATATGAAAATTCGCTTTAAAATACGGGTCGGGTCAGATATGAAAATTCGGACAACCCGGTCAACGACCCTATTTCATATTAATAAAGTTAAATTATATTGAATTATATTTAAACTTCAAATAAATTAATTTATATAAATATATAAAATATCTCAACGATTCCAATATTCGTTTCGCATACAGATTTTAAATATATCTTTAATTTTTTAAAAAAAATTTGGTTTGAAATCGGGTCTCACAAGTTTTGAATCTGGACACATGATTTTAAACCAGGTCCAAATTCGTACACAACCCGGTTTTAATTTAGATCCGGATTGTAAGCTGGGTCAACTGGCAGGGACCAAGCTATAGTAGGGCCCAAGGTGGTCATGACTCCCCTCAACATTTTAATATTACTCAATAGTCCTTGATACTAATTTATCTATTTCTCTCTTTTAGATAATAATGGCCTTCCTTAACTTTTTAATATTTATTTTTATGCCAATATTTTTTTTTTATTTATATACATTTTAAATAGATGAAAATATATTAGGAGTCTCGTACTTACAAGCTATTTGAAATATATATCTTTAACTCCAAATTTTTTTATTTCATATTTTTTTAATTTCTAACTATTTTTAGTAAGCTATTTTATTTAACTAAATAAAATATTATACTAAATTTAATAGATTTTTTAGTTAAAGTCATTGATCTAATTGAATTACGGTTATATTTAATAAAATTTTTAATTATTTAAATAAAATAATTAAATATTAAATATTTTTAAATTAAAAAAATTTAATATTTTTATATTAATTATTTAATTAATAATTTTTTTAAAAAAAAATTGATGATGTATTAAAATTTTTATTTGAATATATTTTGGCCCCCCTCATAGTTAAATTCTGGCTTCGTCCCTGTCAACTGGCTTAGTATAATTTAAGATCGAGAGCAAATTTTTTAAATTGAAAAGATAAAGGGCGCAAATTATTGAAAATGAAAGGATTAAAGGGCACCTACAATGTATAATAAAATACACAATTTATTAACATAATTAATAAATTACATAGCTTATTGAAAATGAAAGGATTAAAGGGCACCTACAATGTATAATAAAGGAATAATTGCCTCTGTAACCCTGAAATCTGAAGAAATATCTGATTTATCCCTCTTATTTTTTTCTTTCCAATATACCCTTCATACGTTCCACCGTTATTAAAAATACCCCTACCGTTTTCCTTTGTTAAGTTAACTATGGTTAAACTAGAGTTAAATAATAATCGGAGTTGAAAACTATCAGATATACCTATTTTGCCCGGGTTTAGAGTTTAGGGTTTAGGGTTTAGGATTTTTTAGGGTTTTAAGGTTTAGGGTTTAGGGTTTTTTAGGGTTCTAGGGTTTAGGGTTTAGGGTTTTAGGGTTTAGGGTTTAGGATTTTTTAGGGTTTTAGGCACCGTTTGGGAACGGTATAAAGGGGGGATATCCCCCCTTTATACCCAAACGGTTTAGGGATATCCCCGTTTGGGGATATCCCAGCCAAACGGGAATATCCCCCAAACCCACCCGGCGATATCCCACCCCAACCCTCCCTCACCAGGTATATCCCACTCTCTCTCTCCTCCCTCTCCCCCTCTCTCTCTCTCTCTCTCTCTCTCTCTCTCGGTCCCTTCCCAAGGCAGTGCCTTGGGAAGGGACTTTTCCTTTTTTTTTTTTTTTTTTCTTTTTTTTTTTTCGTTTTTTTTTTTCTTTTAGCTTCAGAATTTTTTTTTTTTTTTAATAAAAATTTTTAATTATAAAAAATATTTAAATTTTATATTTAAATTTTAAATATTTAAATTTTAAATTTTATAAATTTTAAATTTTTTTAATTTTATATTTTAATAAATCTAAAAATTTTATTTTATTTTTAAAAATTATTAATTTTAAAATTTATACAATATTTTTATAATTTTTTTAAATTTATATACATTTATAAATTAAAATTTTTACTCCTACATAAAATATTTAAATTTTAATTAGAATATTTAAATTTTACTTAATTTTTTTAATTAGAATATTTAAATTTTAAAAAATATTTAAATTATAAATTTATAAATTATTTAAAATTAATTTTTTATATTTTATAAATTTATATATATTTATATTTTATTAAAATTATAAATATATTTATATTTAATTATATTATATATATTTATAAATTTATAATTTTAAAAAATAATATTAATTTTAAAATTGTAAAATTTATATAATTTTTTTATAATTTTTATAAAATTTATATAAATTTAAAAATTAAAATTTTTACTCCTACTTAAAATATTCTAATACATTCTTTAATTATCAAATTTATAATATACATAAAACAAAAGGTCACATCGTCATTAAACCAAAAGGTCAACTTTATACACCTTTTTTTCAATCCCCAATCCAAACACCTATTTTCTTATACCAGGTTTAAACCAGGTTTATCCCTCATTCCCAACCAAACACAATTTAGGTATATCCCAGGTATATCCCTTACTATATTCCTATACCTGGTATATCTCATTCCGGTATATCCCGCTTCCAAACGCTACCTTAGGGTTTAGGGTTTAGGGTTTTAGGGTTTTAGGGTTTAGGGTTTAGGGTTTAGGGGTTTAGGGTTTTAGGGTTTAGGATTTAGTGTTTAGGGTATATTTGAAAGGGCAAAATAGTAATTACACACAGATAATGGCAGTTCCAAACGGTACACTAACAGAGTTTAACTTCAGAGGTATTTTGGAAAGAAGTTGGAACGTAAGAAGGATAGTTTTAATATTAGCCTTCTAAGAGAGGTAAATCTGAAAACAGAAAAATTTTTAAGAGTATATAGAAAATTGCCCCTATAATAAAATACACAATTAATTAACATAATTAATAAATTACATAGCTTGTATGCATTCCGTACTTATAAGTTATTTTCGATATTGAAATTTCTGAATCAATGATATGCTCGATTAGACTTAGGATTTCTGAATTGACGATCAGCTCGATTAAACTTGATTTAGAGCATTTGAAATATTTAGAAACTATATTTCACTATTTTTTGATATTATTTGTTCCGAAATGATTCAAAATCAACAACTGAAAATAAAAATCTCACAAAATATGATAATATGATATTAAAATTTTAAATCAAGAATATTGATCTTATTTTATATAGTATAAAAAATTTTTTATCGAACTTTTTTATTAAACGGCTCACCACGACGATTAAAATTATTAATTTTGTGCCCCTTCGATCATTAGGTAAATAATATTAAAAAATTATAAAATTTACTTTTAAAATATTTTAAATATTTTAGATCAAATTTAACAGAACCATTTATTAATTCGCAAGTCCTAATATCAAAACTAATTTATAAGCACGGAGAATTTCGCGCTTGTAAAAGCATACCAACCTAACTCTTATAACGCTTTATCATCATCGACAGAAAAAGAAAAAAAAAAAAAAAAAAAAAAAAAAGTTTTTTATGTTTTGAAATTTTACAAAATTATGTAAAAAATATGGGACCAAAATGGCTGTTGAGTTAGTAAACTTCACTTCAGGGAAAATCCAATTGAACTGTTAATTAGTTGAGAACATGGAAAGTTCAAGGTGCTACATGTAAAACTGCTAGTCATTGATTTGGACCAAATCAAGAACAGTGACTTTTAATTTCCAAAGTTCATGGTAATTTTTCATGCAGTTTAATGAAAGAATAAAAGAATTACACAATGTTAACAACTCTCATCTAAGCAAAAAAGATATAAATTATTCATCTATTTCTCACATCTACAGCTTTTATGTTATCATCATTTTGTGCCAAACAAACAACAGAAATAGAACTTGATGAACTTTAATTTCACAGCAATACAAACAAACCAAAAAGTCTAATTAAATCTGAACTTCACCTTTAGTGAAATAAACAGACTTTAGAGTTGTTCCTTAGGCTGCGTTTGGTTCGGGTATAAGAGAAAATTGGTTATTCCGGAAATAGGTATAAGTTCAGTTACAAGTAAGAATTATAGTAATTTTGTATTTGGTTGAGTATAAAAGTTGTATCGGGATAAGAAAAATTGTGTTTGGTAAGTTAAAAAGAAATAAGAATAATAGAGAAGATTAAAATTTATAAAATAAAATAAAAAAATTTAAAACTTTATAAATTTAAATATTTTATAATTTAAAAAATTTTAATTAAAAAAGTAATAATAATAAGCAACAAGGGTCGTTTGGCAACCGGTATAAAGGGGGATAAAAGCAAGGTTTTAAGTATCCATCGGTACGGGCCGTATCTACCGTGCCGTACCGTGCCAACAAAATACCGGCACGATACAGTTCCCGTGCCGATGACACAGTTCAAAACCCTTTTTTCTTAAAATTACTAAGTAATTTTCTTAATAAAGTTCAAAATATTTGATAAAGATACATAATAAGCAATTAAAGAATTTTGTTGCTAAAGAAATTAAATATTTCATGCCATTATGTGTCGGCACGCATGTATTTTTTGTGACCGGCACTCATCGGCACGGCTCGGCACGCACCGTGCCGTACCGTGCCGGCAAGTTTTCGGCACGACCCCGTGCCACGGCACTTAAATCCTTGGATAAAAGGTTATTCCCCTTTATACCCAAACAGCATTTAAGTGTGGGAGGAACGAGGAACGGCTGTTCCACCTGTTGCTTATTATTATTTTTTTTTTTTAATTAAAATTTTTTAAATTATAAAATATTTAAATTTATAAAATTTTAAATTTTTTTATTTTATTTTATAAATTTTAATCCCCTCTATTATTTTTATTCCTCTTTAACTTACCAAACACAATTTTTCTTATTCCTCTTTAACTTACTAAACACAATTTTTCTTATCCCGATACGACCTTTATACTCAGCCAAACACACAAAGAAATAGAACTTGATGAACTTTAATTTATAGCTATACCAAACCAGAATAATCAATTTTCGCTTATACCCGAACCAAACGCAGCCTAAGATAGAGTTAAGGACATAGTTGTGCAGAAAATAAAAGGATCTTAACTGCAACAGCTAGACAGTGGGAGATGCAGAAGCTTTAACCTCCAAGAATAGAGTAAGTAGCAAGTTTGTTTTGAGCTTAATAACTTTGGCTCAATTATAGCTTTGGATCATTATTCTAATAGCAATATTTTCTTTCTACAAACATCAGAGTTTCAAAAAAAAAACAAACAAACACAAAGCAAGAGAGGCAATTAGATGCTCACGGTTAGGCGAGTGGCTACATATAATGAAATTTTCCAACTTTATAGAATAACTCAAATCATAAAAATGTAGTCACGAGTAGTTCACGAATCTCGACTGTGTGCAAAAAGAAAATCAGAACTGACACAATCATACGAACAAAAGACAAGTAAAAAACATGGTAAAGGCCAATCAAACATGCTATACATAAAAACATAATTTTGAATTTCGTATTACCGAAACAACAAAACAAATTTCTTGTCACATAATCACCAAAATTTTTATACCACAGCTCGAATATTGGCCATAATGTATACAACAAAAGTATACATACGAATACAAAGCAAAAAAAAAGAAGATTACAAAAAAAACTGGATTTTTCTTTTCTAATTCGAACTCCGAGATCCAGATATCCAGATATGCTAGTTAGAATTGAACAGACAATATCGCACAATCTGGATGTAGATTGGATTGTTATTCATGAGGAACCAACTCTAAGTTAGCCTATTAAAAAAATTAAAGACAAAACCAAACAAAGGCCAACGCTGATTTTAAACATTTGGATTACCAAATATTAATTGCATCCACTGGTCACAAAATTTCAGGCAAAATGATTCATTTAGGTCACTGATCTTCAATTTGTTTCAATTGTGCACTGAATTTCAATTTCTATTTTATTCAGGTCACACATGCTAAACTCCTATAAATTTTCAAACAAAACGATGAACTGGTACTTAATTCAGTTGCTACACTATCTCTTGGAGATGATATGGATATCAAACTCTCTCGGAGATCATTTGACTGTCATTTAAGTTGCCAAATTTATCTCTTTACAACGATGTAATAGATGAATAAATACTAGTCTTTAAATGTTGTAGCTGCTGAATTTACTAGCAGCCATAACTATCTCATCTCATGGCAGCTAAATCAGCTGTCACAACATCAGTGTATCAAAAATAATTAACTACAGTTTGATGAGTAACCCAATTGAGAAGGAAATTAAAGTTTAATGCTTTGATAGAAACAAATTGAAGTTCGGTGACCTAAATGAAATGAAATTTTACCATAAGTTCAATGACCGATGGTTAATTTTACCCTATGAAATTATGCATCAAGACAACTACAGTGAGCCGCTAGTTTTGAAGTTTATTGATCTTAAAATAATAAGAAATCTGCGACTTTCTGTCATCATCAAAAAAAGCCCTGGCAAGGAGTTTTGTTACCAGTCGAGTCACTTAGACATGGATCGCACTGTTAGGTGAACCAATACTTGAACCACTTGCAGGGAGTTTAGCATGGAAAGCAGATTGTCTCCCCGACTTATGAAGCACTTCAAGTGAGAGAGGCGAAACGTGGTTTTCAGCACTGGATTTTCCTCCTAGACTCAATTGGGACATACCAACAAGGTCATCGACATTTAGAGGAGCCTTTGAATGCACCGCTGTTGGTTTGATTATTTGATGTGCCTTCTCCACAGTTTCTGCTGATCCATAGATGGGCCAACTTGGGTACGGAAAAGTAACAACTGGGGGGAAATAAGCAGGAAATATCACCGGATAAGCCCCGGAAAAATTTTCTGCCTTTGGAAAATCTATTTCTCCATCATTTGAACTTGAACCAGTTGAAATGTGTTCGTCCTGATGAACTAAAGGTGCAGGTTGTGAGTTGATTCCATTTTCTTCCAGTTCTTGTGAAGTGGTACGATGTAGCTGAATGTCAGCAGGCTGAATTAAAAACAAAACAAAATGTAAGACCAAAAAAGTCAGCAAATGTTCTAGACACACGGAAGATAGAGTGCATATACCCATCACAGGAAGCTACATAAGATATACATGAAATCTAGAAACAGTAAGAGCACATAACACACATACATATGTGGCACCAACATTCATTTAGGGCTTCACAGCAATAGGAAAAAAAGAATATACACAACATGATGCTCCTTATTATTGGGATAATTCAATGGGAACATCATGTGATAGATACAAACATGTACACGTAATAAAAAAGGCAACATTTATATTTATACATGGAATGACGAAGACAACATCTATATCTAGATCTGTTTTCTATACCAATATCGATGTCTATACTTATATCTGGATCTTTATCTATATCTATCTACATCTCCGTCTATGGCTATGCATATATCTGTCTCTACGTCCATATCTATTTATCTGCTTGTTTCTGTCAGATTCATGTGATAGATACATAATATAATATTATATACACATACCCACATAAAGAAATGCTAGCACCGGCGGACCTCGGGCTAGCACCGCAGCAAACTCTCGCGAACGCTCTCGCTCGATGGTTCGGGGGTTACTCTCACGATTTCGTGATCATCCTGCCTGGAGGGGTCTCGGCGGAGACCCTTATCAGAAGACATCTCATCACCTTGGAGGAGATTTGGCTGCGGTGCTACAACTGGGGACCAGTTGGAACGCTCGTCCTCACAGGGTGCGTTTTTCGGCATGGATCTAGTTACGCAACGTCCCGTTTGAATGCTAAACAACCGCGAGAATCGCAGCCATGGTAAGTGGGTTCGGCCGCTTTATTCGAGCGGATGAGTCGAGCAAGGAGATATCGGATCTCCGGGCATATAGGTGCCGGATTGTGGTCGATGACATCCGGGAGATCCCCCTTCGCCTTTCCATTGTCCTGGGGAACGAGGTCGTTGACATCCAGGTCCATCTGGAGAGCTCGGTACGGCTTGGGGAGGGTGGGGGTGACCCACCCCCACCGGCGCTGAATGAGTCAAATGACAAGGGCCGGGACAACGGTCCGGGTGGCTGGGCGAGGGCGGAAGGGGGGGAGGCTGCTGGTGAGGAGGGGGGGACGCCGGGGGGAGGGAGGCGATGCTTTGGACCAGGACCGGAGTTCAGTGATTTCCAACAACCGAACAGATAGAAGGCGGTGCGGGGAGGCTGTCATGCTGCAGGCGAATGCGGGCGTTTTTCCAGGGTCGTGTTCTTGCAGGCCGGTGCGGTGACCGGGTGTCGGGGTGGTCGGGAGGCGGAGGTACGGCAGTCTTCGAGGGGGTGGCACGCAGCACGAGAGTGTTTGGCGTGGGGTTAGAGGCGGTGCTGGGTGGCGATCTTGAGCGTCGCCCAGGTTGGCCTGGGTGCGCGTGCGTAGCGATGCGCTAGCGCGGGCAAAGGTTCATCGGGGTGCAGGCTTCGAGGCTGCGGGGGGAGACGGCAGGCGGGGTTGCACCGTTCGGGGCCCAGAGGACTGCGGGGTCGAGATGAGGGTGGTACCTGCTTACCCAAAGAGGGAAGGCGCTCTAACGGGAGGGTTGGGCAACTTTAATGGCTTGAGGGGTTGGGTGGGCTCTTGGCCCGAGGAGTTAGGAGGGTTTTTGGGGCAGATGGTGACGTGTGGGGATGGTGTTGGTGTTAATTTTGGGTTGGAGTGTGGGAAGTTGGACTTGGTCAAAGTGGCATTAATTGCTTCTGGGGTGTTGGTGGATGTGGGTGGATGTAGGTGGGCCTTGACGTGGGCTGGGTGCTTTGAGGTGGATTCGTGTTTGAAGGGTTGGTTGGTGGGCTTTTGGTGGACCGTTTTAGGGGGCTGCGGGGTGTGGAAGTTGCTGCTGAGGTGGATTTTCTGGTTCGGGGAACTGGTGGCTCGGGTTTGTGTGTTCGCCCGAGCACACCCAGTTTCGGCGTTGTCAGCGCTTTTGGCTTGCTGAGGGGGAGGGGACTGGCCGAAGTGGGCGCGGGGGGTGTGAGCGCAGGGGTTTCGGCTTGCGACTTGGGGGTCGGGGAAGTGGGAGCTACCGCGTCGCCCGTCCCGTGCAGCCTTCGACTAGCTAATAGGGATGCTACGTCGGCCCTGGATGAAGCTTTTGCAAGGAAAGCCCGTCTTCTGGATTCCGGCGAAAAAGGGGGGGGAAGGAAGCGGTCGGCGGTTAGTTGCAGGAAAGTCCTGGATACAAGCCTGAAGTGTGGGGTGCGGTTAAGTGAGGGGGAGGCGAATTCCTTTTTGGAATTCGTGTCCCACGTCAGTTAGACGTGTTCTGGGCTGTATGGGAGGGGGATCCTGACTGGGGATTTTTTGGGGTTTCGTTGGTGCTGTCGTTATGGCAGGCTTGTTGGGGTGCTGGTGTGGAGCCCGTCGGGGGGCGTTTTGGGGTAGCATCAGGTTGCCGTGTGTGGTGTTATTTTGGATTGGGGGCCTAGTTCGTCCTGGGTGTGTCTGGTGTTTCGATGTTTAAAATTTGTAGCTAGAATGTTCGGAGGCTTAACAACCCCTCTAAGCGCAATGCTGTGCGCCTTGTCGTTTCTTCTTTACGTAGTGCTGTGGTGTGTTTGAAAGAAACTAAAGTTCAGTCTGTATCTTGCTCTTTCCTTAGAAGTATTGTTGGTTCCTTTTCGGACAAGCAGCAGAGTATCGGGGCCAATGGTGCCTCTGGGGGTTTACTCACGTGCTATAGCTCTAGAATTTTTGAGTGTTCTGACGTTATCGTTCATAATTTCTCCATCACTGTTCAGCTATCTCACCAGGTCAATGGAGTGTTTCTCCTAACGAACGTGTATGGCCCGGCGACGTGGGATGGGAAAGAGGCCTTTTGCGCAGAGCTCGCCTTGCTTAAGAACTGTTGCGAGGGCAACTGGGTGATGTGCGAGGATTTCAATCTAACCAAGCCGAGGAGGATCGCAGCGGTGGGAGGTCGGGCAATAGAGCGACCCGGTTATTCAACGGACTTATCCATGAGCTTGCTCTTATCGATTTGCTGATGAAGAATCAACGTTTTACCTGGTCGAACTTGCAATGGTCCCCGTCTCTCGCGAAGTTAGATCACTTCCTAGTCTCGACAGAGTAGGACTCGACCTTCCCGTTTTCGGTGGTAGAGGCGTTACCGAGAGTAACTTCGGACCACTGCCCTATTGTACTTACCTCGGTTAGTAATGGCATTATGCGTCAGAAACTTTTCAGGTTTGAGGAGGTTTGGCTAAAGTCGGAGGACTTCGTGCCGTATGTTTCCACCTGGTGGTTGGAAGCCGGGAATAGTGAATCGGGGTGCTAAAGTTTACGGCTAAGCTTAGACACTGCCGTAAAAGAATTAAAAGCTGGTGCGCCACACAGTTCTATAGTGTGAAGGAAACGAAGAGGAAGATCTTGGTCGATGTTCAGGAGCTTGATAGGTTGGAGGAAGGGTGTGTGCTTACAGCTGAGTTATTTGATAAAAGGGAAGAGTTGAAGGTTAGGCTCAGCAAGGTGCTGGACGACGAGGAATTGATCTAGAAAACTAGAGCTAAACAACGGTGGTTGAAAGAGGGGGACGAGAATACCAAATTCTTTCATGCTTGCGCGAATGGGAGGAGGCGGTCTAATCAGGTAGGGACAATTGTGGACGACGGGAGAGTCTATAGCTCTGAGGACGAGAAGAAGGTGTATTTCGAGCGGAAATTCAAAAAGCTCTTCTCCCCCGGGGACACTGGGCCGACTTCGTTCAGGGATTGGAGTGCTTTGTTCCAGTCAAGGCGACTCGCTGATGTAGATCGTGGAAATCTGATCGCACCTTTCAGCTTGGAAGAGATTAAGACGGCGGTCTTTCAGCTAGATAGGGACAAAGCCCCGAGGCCGGATGGTTTCCCCCTTCACTTTTATCAAGTCTTCTGGGATTCACTGAAGGAGGACATTGGCAGAATTTTTCAGGAGTTGCATGAGGGTCGTATCTCCACGGGCCCGATTGAGTACTCCTATGTGTGTCTGGTCCCCAAAAAAAAAAATGCTAGGAAAGCGAGTCAGTTTAGACCCATTAGTCTGCTTAATGAGGTGCAAAAGATTATCTCCAAAGTCCTCGCTAACAGATTAGCTCCGGTTCTCCATAACTTGATTTCCCACGCTCAATCTGCCTACCTCAAAGGGAAGAGCATCGCCGATGCGGTCGTGACGGCCTGCGAGCTAATCGGTTGGAGCAGTAGGTCTCATTGCGAGGGAGTGGGGGTGAAGGTGGACTTCGAAAAGGCGTACGATAGGCTTAGTTGGGCTTTTTTGAATCGAATACTGTTGTGGTGGGGTTTTGACACCAAATGGTGTGAGTGGATTCAGCAGTGTATCGGTAATGCGAAGGTGGCGGTGCTTGTTAATGGGGAAGCTACTAATTGGATTAAGAGCAAGAGAGGGGTGAGGCAAGGGGACCCCCTTTCGCCTTACCTGTTTATCATGGTGGCGGAGAGTTTAGCTCGTATGACGGACGAGGCGGTCAGGAACAAGCTATTCAAGGGGTTAGGCCCGTCTGAGGACTGTCGGGTATCTCTAATCCAGTACGCGGACGATACGTTCTTTTTCTGCGAAGCTCGGTCAAAACAGATTGGGAATCTAAGATTCATCTGGCGTTTGCTGGAGTGGGCTTCTGGGCTTAAAGTGAACAAGGAGAAAACGGACCTGTTCTACACTGGTAGGGTAGTGGGCAAGGGGAGCAGGCTGACGAACATTGTGGGGTGTAAAGTAGGGGCATTTCTGACGACCTATCTCGGCCTGCCCCCGTCCAATAAGAGGTTGAGGAAGGAGGATTTGAGAAGGGTTATCGATAAAATTCATAGAAGAATCGATGGGTGGAAGGCTAAGCTACTCTCGCGAGGTGGTTGACTTACACTGGTTAACGTAGTTCTGTCCAACCTACCCTTGTATTTCTTCTCTATCTTCAAAGCGCCGAAATGGGTTACCAATCGTATTGAGGCTCTTAGACGGGACTTTTTTTGGGCTGGTACCCTATATCTACGTGGGTGGGGACGACTTGTTGCTTGGAGAAATATCTGCAGGAGTAAGCTAGAGGGGGGGCTGGGTATCTTGGATCTGTGCGGTATGAATGACGCCCTTCTCTGCAAATGGTGGTGGAGGTTTTTCTCTAACACCAATCTCCAATGGGTTAAACTTATTAGAGGGCTTTATTACGTGAAGAGACTTCCCCTGTGGGAGGGGAGTTCCTTTAGACCGGCTTCTCAATGGTGGAGGAACGTTATGGGCACCAGAGAGATTTTTAAAGGGGGCCTACTCGCTTGGCGTTGGGAGATCTATTAATTTCTGGAACGATAGATGGTGCGGCGAGGTCACCCTACGATCCCTCTTTCCTGGGGTGTACAATGAGGTGGTGAGGAAGGCGATCCAGGTCAGCTCCTGCTTAGACCGCAACAGATGGAGGTGGAGGAGAATCTTACGAGGCGCACGTATGGGGGATAGGAGGACTAAGGATTGTGTGAATCATTTGAAGGTAATTGTGGGGGGTGCCTCGCCGGCGGAGAGGGAGGATAAGGCGGTCTGGAGATGGCATGATAAGGGGATTTTTACGATCAAGGCGACTTATAGGATTATATGCGACGGGGGTCTGCGGGATCCTACTTCCTCTGCCTTATGGAGATTGCGAATCCCAACCAAGGTTAAGATTTTCGTCTGGCTCGTACTTAAGAATCGGATCCTTACGGCAGACAATCTTGAGAAGAGGGGATGGACGGGAAATAATCTGTGTGTGCTATGCGGCTCACTTGTTGAGACGGTCGATCATCTACTTTTGAGTTGTGTTTTTGCACGGTTTGTGTTAGGGTCCAGGGAAGGGGCTGTTGGGTTCGAGGTGTTAGGGGCCAACGTACGTGGCGTGTGGGAGAAATGGATGGGGGGTGGGACAGCTACAGTGAAACAGATCACTTACCTTTTTGCCAGCAAATTGGTGGGTGATTTGGAATGTCAGGAACAGAGCCATTTTCCATATGTCAAACACTGACCCCCTGTATATCATCAGTTGGGTCGGGAGGGAGCTGTCGCACTGGAAGGACTTAGGTTGAGAGACCTTCGCTGAGTGGTGTCTTTCGGTGGTTGACCTTATTTTTTCTTTTTCTTTTTAGTACTACTGTTGTCTTTTGGTTTTTTCTTTTTATGCTTTTTGCTTTTTCTTCCGGAGACCTTGCTATCTCACTCTTGTTAGCTGAATTCACTCTCCTTATGAATGAAGCGGGTAGTGTGCTACTTTTTTCTCAAAAAAAGAAATGCTCCCACCACACACACACACACACACACACACACACATAGAGAGAGAGAGAGGGCACTGACTTCGTCGGCGACCATATCAAAAAGGCTTGATCTTCTCTTCCTTCTACTTGAATTCGATTGACGAATAAAATACTTTTGAGCATGGCTTGCAACTTGAGTAGGCGTCCTTGTTATGACAAAATTACGAGATATCCCTCGCCAATCACCTTTTCCAAGCTTATGTAGGCCCACCAGAAACATTCTATGCTCCTCTTCGGTCCATGCCACACCTTCAAGTTTGAAAATTACATTAGGGACATGAAAGACAAAGCATAGTAGCACATGTTGATAGAAGAATTGACCAAACTGTTATACCAAATATACATAAACAAGATCATAAAACAGAAGGTTAGGTATACTTATAAACTTAAAAATGGGTGGAAGTTTTACAAGAGCAACAAACGTAGAACTATGATATTCCATGAGAACATGGAAGCCTCCCAATGCTTAAATTCATCTGAAATTACATGACATGGCATAAGAATGGCAAGAAATAATCTGTTGGAATACAAAATTATCCATAAACAATCAATCAATCATCAATCAAAAGGCAAGCATATTTATCATGGCCTAAAACCAATATTGCTCTGAGTCCTGAACCATTTGCTGTTAAAAATGTTAGATTTTCACATCCCACCATATGTGGTTATGCATATTTACCTTTCCTCCTGATGATGAATATTTTGTTTGTACTTTCATCGCATAACCAAAATTTCTCAAAATGTACAATGCAATAGAATAATGGCTTCAGTATAAAACCCTCCACGGCAATCAATTATCTGTATCCAGCTTCTATACAAACAGGGTCATTTAGCACAAGGATATGTTAGGATTTCTGGATTCTAACTATAGCTCCATAATTCAATTTGTAAGGATTCCCAAATTCTAAAGTAATCCTCTCATACCAAATTGCTAAGGTTTGGTTGCTCTCTAACACGTGTCGCGATTTTTTAGGGGTCACAATGCCTCCATTAATTAAATTACGTCTACTCGTACAATTATTCTAAATTACTTTGCCAAAGCATGGAAATTTAGAAATTTATACCTCTATAAATGCATCTCCATCCAATGTGCTCTATTACAAGTACAAAACAAATTGCGGCAAATTTTGCAAACCATAGCTTCAAAACTCAACTATGCTACTCCTCCCTTTGTTTAGTTTCAAAATAGCACAAAAAGGACTTTAAAGTGCATAAGAATCTCTTTATTTAGGAGAAGACAGAAACATGTTATTCAAGAACATGAAATCATAAGACAGTAGTAACACTAATATTACCCCTTATGTATAGTATGATAAAATTGTACCGAAACTTCTACTTTGGATTGGCAGAGCATTCCTAAAGAAGTTCTACTTTAAGGGCCCATTTGACACCGGAAATTGACTTAAATAGTATAAGACGAGAGACCGATGTTGGAAGAAAAAGGAGGGTTTTGCAACTCAGAGGCATCGGCATTGCGAGTGTGAAGCCCCACTACCCATGGGGTCACCCATCCTAGAACTAATCTAGTCCTAGTATGTTTAACCCTCTTAACCTCTTTGGCCTAATCACCACCCAAAATGCTATAGCCGGATTAAAAGATGTAGTCCTAATATATCTAATTTATATAACTATTTAAAATTCTGGGGTGTCACATTCTTTCCCCCTTTAAGCCATAACGTCCTCATCAGGCTCAAGCACACTCACAAGCGCGATGTGAGATTTGTCTCGCTATCCTTAACCGACCTTGTGGAGAGCCCCGCTCCACCCACAACGATCATCAGCCAAGGAGTTGCGCTCTGCCCGCTGTATCACCCTAGGTTAGCCGAGACACATCTCATATTTTCGGCTGGTGATTAGCTCTAATACCCACTATGAAGCTCCACCGCCCAGGGAGTCACCCATAGGGGTGTCAACGAGCCGAACGCGAGCGAGCTGGGGTCGGCTCGTGTTCGGCTTGTTTATTAAACGAGCCAAATACGAACTGGCTCGTTTAAATATCGAGCTAAAAAATTTGGCTCGTGTTCGACTCGTTTATTAACGAGCCGAACACGAGCTGACTCGCGAACAACAAGTTTGATTTTCATTTCTACGATTAGATGTAAAGTTGAAAGAAAATTAAAAAATTAAAATTTTAATCTAATAATTAAAATTCATAAAAAATTGATAGTTTAAAATCTAAATAGTAAAGTTTATATATATATATATATATATATATATATATATATATATATATATATATATATATATATATATATATATATATATTGAGGACTATTTTAAATTCTGGAGTGTCACAGTGAGATACAATGATTATCAAATCAGGCAGGGCCAAATGGTCCCGAAATGGCAGGATTAATCAGCATTGTATTCAAAATACTAAGTCATACCTCACCAGGCCTATCCCCTAAACATTCTGAGCTCACTATGTAACGACCCGACCAACTAGCAATAATAACTCGTTGGGCCAAAATCACGGCCCAAAATGCTTAAGCCCAGTTATTATTACTAGTGTCCATGTTTCATATAAACCCAATCACAATTCCATCCACATCCGATGTGAGACTATTGGGGGCGTCACACAATACCTCCGAATCACTAAATCCCAAAGATTGCTATGTCATCTTATCAAATCCAATTTCGATCTCAGGTGCCAAATGTTCTGCAAACACAAGAAGCACGCATATTTCTCTTCGATAATTCCTATAAACAATATTATACTACCTACACTGCAAACAGCAAATTTTAACATACAAACAACCAAAATTAAACAAAATAAAACGCCCACAATCCCCAAACTATAAACATTCATATCATGAAACGAATTAAACAAACAAACAAGCAAGCAAATGAATCGACCCTTTCACCTTTCTTTCGCTCGCGCCGCGCGGAGGCGTTCCCCCCATCGAATCCCTCCGACGCGTACCCGTCCCCGCACTCCGCCGCCGCCGCCGCCGCCGCGGCGTTGGCGGCGTAGTGGGAGATGTTCCCCATGCTCGCGCTCTTCCGTATGGACCCCTCGGCTATCCGCACCCCGAAGAGCCTCACCCCGCGCCCGGGGCAGGTGCGCGCGTTGTGCCCGTTGTGCCCGCACTGCGAGCACCGCCGCATCGCGCCGTCACCTCCACTGTCGCCTCTCATCGGAGGCGAAGATCGTAGGTGGAGCTCCAAAACCCTAGAATAGGGAGAGAGAGAGAGAGAGAGAGAATGATCGCTATATATAGATATATATATATAAAAATATAACGTCGGAATAGGAGGAAATGGAGAATAGAGGTCCCGTTATTAGACGATTTAAGTAACGCTGTGATATATGTGGAGTATATGGAATGGAATAATAAATAGTGTGTATGCATTGGATTTGGGAATAAAATAGGAAAGAATAAATGCACATATACACGAGGGGATAAGGTCGGTGGTGGGATAAGAGAAATGAATACACGTGATTTGTACGGAATATATTCAGTAGATCCATTTGGGGATTGTCCTATGTTAATATTAGACTAAATAAAAAATTTAAAAAAATTATACATTCCTTATAGTATTTATTCACATTCATTTAAATTCCATGTATGAATATTTGAATAGTATTATTCTAGCCAGTATTTGGTATTGGGTATAAGTGGAGGGGGATAAAAGTTATCCCCTCTTATACTCAAACACTAATTTTGAATGGGGAACAGCTATTTTTCCCATACCAGGTTATTCCGGTATAAGGGTGGAATAGATGTTCCACACCACAGCTGTTCCACCTGCTGCTTATTTTTTTTTTTAATTTTTTTAATTAAAATTTTTTAAATTATAAGATAGGTATAAGGGTGGAATAGATGTTCCACACCACAGTGGAACAGCTGTTCCACCTGTTGCTTATTTTTTTTATTTTTTTTTAATTAAATTTTTTTAAATTATAAGATATTTAAATTTATAAAATTTAATTTTTTTTTATTTTATTTTATAAATTTTAATCCTCTCCTTCTTATTCCTCTTTAATTTATCAAACACAATTTTTCTTATTCCGGTACAACTCCTATACTCAACCAAACACAAAATTACTTTAATTCCTGCTTGTACCTGAACTTATATCTATCACAGGAATAATCAATTTTTGCTTATACCCGAACCAAACGCAAAAGGATGCATTTCGTCGGAGGATAAGAGAAAACTAGTTGTTCCAAAGATAAATATAAATTTTAGAACAAGCTGAAATTATTGTATAAATGTGTTTGGTTATAAAGAAATTTATATTTGGTATGATAATAGAGAATAAGAGGAATAGAGAATAGTAGTTGTATAAAATATAACGAAATTATTCTCAACCATAATAATTTTTTAAAATAAATAAAAATTTTACTTGTGTGATTTTAAATATTTAATTTAAGATATTTATTAAAAAAGTTATTAAAATTTATATTTTACATGTATAGAAAAAAAAATTATTTTAAAATTTTAAAATTTTGAAAATTTATACATTTTTAAAAATTCAAAATTTTGTATATAAAAATTGGTACAAATATTAAAATTTTAAAAAATTTAAAATTTTAAATTTATTAAAAATTAAAATTAAAAATTAAAAATTTTAAGAAGCTATAAAATTTAAAAATTTTCTAAATTTAAAAATTTATAAATGTTAAAAAATTAAAATTTAATTGTCTCAAAAAATTGCATTTAAATTTTAATTACCTTAAAATTTTATAAATTTAAATATCTTAAAATTTAAAAAAAATTCATTTAAATTTTAAAAAATATAAAAAGTGGAGATGAAGGAATCGGAGAGGAGAGAAGGATGGCCTCGAATAGCGTGAGAGGATATAGATGAGAAAGGGGCGTAGGTGTGGAACAGTTATTCCACCCAGGGGCGAGAACAACTATTTCCATCCTTACCAGTTATTCCACCTAAAGGAGGGATAATCAGTTAGGTAGAACCCCAAGAAATGTTTGGAGAAATAAGAGGGATATCCCCCTTATTCCCCATATAGTACTCTATGCCAAATAATACCTAAGGCTCTATTTGGTTCGAGGATAAATTTAAAAGATATAATTTTTTTTATCCCTAAGATAGGTATAAGTTCAGGAATAAGCAGAAGTAAAATCAATTTTAAGTTTGGATAAAAATTAGGTTGTTCTTGAGAATAAGAAAAATAGAGTTTGGATAATTAGATTAGAATAGTAAGAATAAGAATAATTATAATTTTAAAATAATAATATTTTATCTAATTAATTAATATAAAATATTAATTAAATAATAATTAATATTTGTATAAATTAAAGTTTATATTTTAGTAAATAATAACATTTAATTTTTTAAAAATTATTAAATAATAATTAATATTTGTATAAATTAAAGTTTATATTTTAATAAATAATACCTTTAATTTTTTTAAATTAAAGTTAAAAATTTTAAAATTTGTATACATTTTAAATTTTATTCAATTTATTAAATTTATAAATTTATAAATTTATTAAAAATTAAAATAAAATTTAAAAAGTTATAAAATTTAAAATTTTTCTAAATTTAAAATTTTAAATTTTAATTATCTCAAAAAATATGTAAAAAATGATAAAGTTTAAAAATTTTAATTGTCAAAATTAAAAATTAATAAGTCTATTCGCAAAAGAGTTAGGGGCTGTTTGGAAATGGGTTAGAATAGAGAATAGGGGGGATATCCCTCTTGTTCTTCCAAACGCACCTGGAATCAACCGGTATAGTTTGCTTCAGTACAACTAGAATAAATTGGAATTACTGTTCTCACTCTTCCCAATCACCCTCTTACTTTTTTTTCTTAAATACCCTCTCACGTCTACCGATGAACCCTATTTTACTTCATTATTACATAATAAAGTTGAGGGCAAAAAGGTAATTTACCCCAACTAATACTCTTTATTCATCTTATTCCTCATTATCATACCAAACACAAAATCTCTTATCACTGAAACCATCCCAAACACTTTTTTACACTAGTTTCGTACTTTATACTTATACCTGGATTAGCTAGTTCTGTTTTAACCCGTTACCAAACGGGCCCTTATAAAAGTTTAGAGAGTGTTTCTACATTTTTTTTTTTCTTCAGATTAGTCGTATGGTTGGTGCCCCAACTTTTTAGTTTTAGAATTAATGATTAGTATCAAATGATCCTACAAGTGATATCGGAGTCAGAGATTACGAATTCGATTCTTACATGTTGTAAATTTGTACAGATACACCTTGGAAGATTGTTGGTCACGAATTTGATTTTCACATATTGTAAATTTATACAGATTGATGATCACGAATTCGATTCCTACATGTTGTAAATTTGTGCAGATGTATCTGAAAAAGGATTATCGACTTAAAGAATTCAGCGTCCTACTTGTGGTAGGAGACTAAGTTGGGCTAAATTATAAATCGTGATTCGTAGACATTATATTTATACACTTCAGTAAATTAATTATATTTTTATAATAATTTAAATTTTTAAAATTAATAGAGAGTACCAAACGGCCCTCTACAGAATTCCTTTTAATCTTCAATTTTTCTTATCTCACAAACTTTCGGTCCATATTAAGATTTTAAAGTAAATTATTAATATAAAATTTTTTATTTGATTATAAATAAGAAATTGATATTTTCTTATCGGACAACTTACAATCTTATAATTAGAGTCTGAAGGATAAGGTGACAGAGTATGTTAAGCTCTGAATGATCTTGAACTGTGTGTGTTTTAGATCAGATGAAAATGAGATTGTAATTGGATGTCCATGTGTTTGGAATTGTGATTCGATATATAAAAAATTATGGATAATAAAAATAATAACAAAACGAGTTATTATTACTAATAAGTTGAATTTTTTCTGCCGTACGTTTTTACGAATTCGGAAAAATGAAGCGACATAAAAATATTATCTATAATTCGATTCTTATTTTATTAATCTTTTATTATTTTTATTAAATTTGATTAATTCAATAATATTTATTCGTGGAAATATAATATTAATATAATATAAATTGATACAAATAATAAATAGTGGCTGATATTGATGTGACAGTATTAAACATTCTAGGATAACATTTATTTATCTGCTTGGCAGGCAGCCCTCTTTTTTTTTTCTTTTTTTTTTTTTTCTGTTTTCAAGGGAAAGGATAACTTTGTTTTTTTAATATAATAATACTGTACTCCAATAAGTCAACGAGGTGCATTGATTATTACTAAGATACAATAAAATAATTAAATGGTTGGGACAAGTACATAACAATATTGTAAAATGAAAAATCAATTAGTTTAAGTTTAAGTTTAAGGGGACTTGTTTTGGATCTTTCTACAACATTTAAATAATTGAAGGGCACCTTGTCATGCACCCTTAATAATAGGAAACATAGTAAACATATTTCTATAAAAATTTAATTTTTTATATTTATTTTTTAAGAAAATTTAAGTTGTTCAGATATATTTTTAGTATCGGTTTAAAAAATATAATCAATTATATATTAAATATTTAATCTTAATTAGTATAACATATTTATAAGGACAAAATTAATATTTTATTTATATTTCGTTAAAAATAAAATAATAAGTTAATAATAACAAATAAGAGAAATATATATAAATAACTTATAATTTTTGAAAAAATAAATATAAAAAAATAAATTTTGTAGAAATATATTTGATATTCGATATTCGATAGATTTACTAAAAGTTGTAGAAAATTAATTCTTAATAATAATAGAAAAGATACTCTTTAAAAACTAATTAATATTAAAATTATTTTGTAAATTTTACGAAACTATTCAACTCATCCTTTATTAATAAACTCTATTTAAAATTTAGCATCAATTTAGAGTTTAGGAACCTCGTTTTAAGGTTTTAGAATTTTGGGATTTAGAATTTTTAGAGTTTTAAGATTTTAAAATTTTAGGGATTTTAAAAATTTAAAATTTTAGAGTCATTTTAAGATATCAGAAATTTAGGGTTAAAGCTTTTCTAGAGAAATATAATTAGCAATCGCACAAATTAATTAACAAGGGTAAATTAGTCATTTTATTATAGTTCATGTGATATGTGGTTTTAATTTAGAGTTTAATTAGAATTTGTAGCCAATTGGACTTTTAATTAAAATCTACTAACAAATACTTAGAAAATCTAAATCGCATCTTATCTTAATTTAATTGAAATTAAATTTTAATTTAGATGAATATAAATTTAAATAAAAAACTATACGAATGTTAAAAAATAATTTGATATTAAAATTCGTCTAACAATAATAAATAAAATGGCATTGAAAAAAAAAAAAAAAAAAAATAGCTCTTTCGAAATATTATAACTGTTTTTGTCTTGAGTGGTGGTGAAGTCAGAAGAAAATAATATAAAATAAAATAAAATATGAGGTGCTATAATTTATTTTAATCATTTTTTATGTACTACCTCAAAATTGAGATTAAATAAGTAGAAAAATAACTACTGCCAAAGGAATGGTGGTACGAAGAGATCGCTTTAATAAAGCCACACGGGACCTAACTATTTCATTCTTATATATATATATATATATATATATATAGAGAGAGAGAGAGAGAGAGAGAGAGAGAGAGAGAGAGAGAGAGAGAGAGAGTGTGTGTGTTTTTGGTTATTATACTTTTATGAGTTAAATTTTTTGTACTCATAAATTTTTATCTCCTGGATGAAGGAATGTGTGGTTAAAATTATAGTAGTCTTTAGAATTTATATTATTTTCTCTAAGATATATATATATATATATATATATATATATATATATATATATATATATATATATATATATATATATATATATATATATATATATATATAGCTCGGTTATTATGTTTGTACAAGCACCAAGCAATTGGTGGTGCTTATAAGTTCTCCAGATCTATCATTTTGATTAATTTTATCTCTAAGATCATTCTATTTCATCAATCACTCACTATATAAGAAATTGTAACTTTATATATCTAAGCAAATTATTAAGGAAAAAAAATTATTTTGAAAGAAGCGTAATTCTAAAGAAGAATTAACATATTCTCGCATAAATCAGTGGATGGTGTCGGATCGTTGGTGCTAACCATTAATTCCGCTAACTATTAATCCCAAGAGCTCGAACTGTTAGAAATACACAACCAATTCACTTAAAGCGTATAGACACAGCGCCCACGGGTCTCGATCGGATTCAACCCATCTGAACGTTGGGTTATTGTGAACCGCAGCCCCACTAAACTTATTGGGCTTCTGGGCTTATTGTCACGGGCAGGAGTTGGACCTATTTTTAATCCATAAATAAATACGTAATTCCGTCCCGGTGCGGATGTGTGGTAGTAGGTGGGCGCAGGTTTGACTGGATATTATGTGACAGTCAGTGTGATTGGATTGATTGAGTATACTGGGGTAGAGTCGATGCATCATTCTCATCTGTATCGCCCTATGAGCATAGTAGATAGAGGCATGATAGCTGTAGTATTATTTCTAGTTTTGTTATCCTTTTCAGTATTTTCTGTTATCTTATGCCTCTAGTAGACTTAATGGGCAGACCGTTGGTCTTGGAGACGGTACCCATTGAGAACTACGCCCTCTGTCGGTGACAGTTTTTGCAGAGATTTGCCCTTCCGTTCCTACTCTATCTGGCTTGACGGACCGAGGACAGAAAGTCACGAGATAGATCCCTACCAGGGTAGTTCCTTTTGATGAGGTAGATATACCATCCCGGACTATGGGATTTACTGTACATTGTTGTATTTCTTATCTTAGTTATCTTCCTTTTTGGATTCATAGATGTTGTATAGGAGGATCTTCTATTTGTACTATTCCTGTGTATCAGATTTGGTATTCTTTTAGTTGGGAGATGGACCTTGTATTTATTCCAGTTGTACAGTGGTTTAGATTTTTTTTATATTACAGCAGTTTATTTCCCGCTCTGATATCTGTTTAGCTGTAGTACTATATTTTGTAGGTTGGACGCTTCGTCTATACGGGGTTTCCTGTATGGACGGCGGATCTGTTAGCAATTTCGAATCGCAGTTTCAACCCCGAAACGTGACAGTCACATAGAACAAAATGACTAAGGGATCTACTTCAAAACGGCATATAGTTGATGGGATCTATGTATATGTTTACAAACAAAGAAACAAAACAATATAATTGGTACTATATACAAATAGATTAATTTATAGAAAGTGCAAAATGTAGAGATTTAAGAGGTGGATATTGGGAATGCTCACACAATATAGAATTTGGTCGCCATTAATGTCTAAAATGAATGTAGAAGCTCGCATCGATGTGACACCCCCGGAATTTGGATTAGTCCTATATATAAATGATATAATAGGACTAAATCTCTTAACCCGGCTATAGCATTTTGGGTGGTAGCAAGGTCCAAGAGGTTAAGAGAGTTAAGCGTGCTAGAGCTAGAGTAGTTCTAGGATGGGTGACTCCCTGGGAAGTGGGGCGTCACAGTTGGTATCAGAGACATTCACCAGCCGGAAATGTGAGATGAGTCTCGGCTGAGCCAGGGTTATATAGCGGGTAGAGCGAGGCTCCCCGGCTAATGACCGTTGTGGGTGGAGTGCAGGTTATATAGCGGGTAGAGCGAGGCTCCTCGGCTAATGACCGTTGTGAGTGGAGTGCAGCTCCCCACAAGGTCGGCTAAGGCTAGCGAGACGAGTCTCACATCGCCTGGTGCTTGTGAGTGTGCTTGAGCCTGACGTGGACGTCAGAGCTTAAAGGGGAGAAGAATGTGACACCCCCGGAATTTGGATTAGTCCTATATATAAATGATATAATAGGACTAAATCTCTTAACCCGGCTATAGCATTTTGGGTGGAAGCAAGGCCCAAGAGGTTAAGAGAGTTAAGCGTGCTAGAGCTAGAGTAGTTCTAGGATGGGTGACCCCCTGGGAAGTGGGGCGTCACAATCGATCTCCCAAATCCTAATCTCAAAGAGAGAAATGAGACGATGGTGTGCATGGAATTTCAAAGGCAATGTTTGGTTTGAGAACAAGGTCTGAATTAAGATTTTGTTCCAGCATTGTTTTTAAACGCGTTTGGTTTGGATAGGAACAGTAATTTTCGTCTCTCTGAAATAAATTAGTATAAAGCAGGAATTACAGTTTTTTTTCTGAAACAAATTTGTTACTATTTGAAAATAAT
Source organism: Tillandsia fasciculata (assembly GCA_029168755.2). NCBI lineage: Eukaryota > Viridiplantae > Streptophyta > Magnoliopsida > Poales > Bromeliaceae > Tillandsia > Tillandsia fasciculata. The sequence goes on from CM054945.1 coordinate 3,284,831, forward strand.
GTTAATTAAAGTAAATATAATTTTACTTATTATATTAACTCTTTAATAAATTTAATATTTTGACTAATATAATTATTTTATTAATTAATTATTTAACTATTAGATAATTAACTAATTAATTTATTAATTTATTAAATTATTTGTAGTTAATTAAATTATTTATTAATAATATTTATTATTATTAATTATTGTATCAATTAATATTTAGAGTTATCTAGCAATAGTTAATTAAATAAATAAAATTATTATTTAATTAATATTTTTATATTAATCAATTAGATAAAATATTATTATTTTAAAATTATAATTATTCTTATTCTCATTATTCCAATCTAACTATTCAAACACTATTTTTTATTTACAAAAACAATTCAATTTTCATCCAAACGCAAAATTAATTTTATTTCTGTTTATTTCTGAACTTATATATATTTTTAAAATAAACAGTTCTAATTTATATTTGAATGAAACGATGCCAAAGAGAAAAGGGAGGAGGAGGAGGAGGAGGAGGAGTAGTGGCAGAGAGGGTTTTGGGTTTTGGAGCTGTGCGTGGGAGGGAGAGAGAGAGAGAGAGAGAGAGAGAGAGATGGGTAATAATGGGCTAGGCCCAGGAAGAGAGGGGTAATTATGGACTAGGCCAAGAAAGAGAACATAAATATATAAGGGTTAATTGCATACATGTCCCTCCAAATATGTCGAATTGCAAATATATTTCTGTAAAATTCAACTTTTCATATTTATCCTTTCAAAAATCCAAAGTTATTCAAATATGCCCCTCTGGTTAATCCCCGTTTGGAATCTGTTTATTTTTTAACAGATTCGATGTGAAATTATTTTTTTGTCCCCTTACAAATATATCCCTCCAAAAATATTACCATTATACTTGTTACAAATAAAAGTATAATATGGAAAGGGTAAATATGTAAATTCATTTTTTAATCTAACCAAGGTTAAGCATTTAACCTAGGGTTAAATCAACTTTTCTAACAGAGATGGACGGTATGGGCATATTTGAATAACGGTAGATTTTTGAAGGAATAAATATGAAAAGTTAAATTTTGTAGGGATATATTTGCAATTCGACATATTTGTAGGGACAATTAACCCAATATATAATTTAGGCTGCTATCTTGGGCCGGCCCAGTTTAAAAAGCCGCTAAAAAGAAGGCCACCTTTCAACTAATTTTCTGTAGTGATTTAGCTTATTTTTACTTTACCATTTGTTGGTTCAAAATTTTCATTTTACTATTCTGTAATTTAATTTATTTCATCAAAAACCTCTATGTCAAATAAAATAGCAAAGTGATTTTTTTTTTTTTTAACCCAAAGAGCAGTAAAGTGCGCTAAACTATACGTACTTGATCAATACTACTTATTCATTCTAATTAGAATGTATATCTTACATTCCATCTATTCAATAGATAAGGTATTTTTACTAGTCATTTGATATGACTAGTAAATTACTTCCATTCATTAGATGGATGTGATATAACTTGTACACCCCAAACCATGAGCAATGATGTTACGTTTCGAATTTAAAAAAGCGGTATAAATTTTTTTTTATATCAAAGTTGAAAACTTGAATCCCGATGATATGGATAGATCGTTTTCTTTGTCCACTTGAACAGAGTCTTTTTTATACACGCGTGACTAGATAATGAATAAGATACCATAATTTGTACAACTCAGAGCTACTAAATGTTTAAGTCGGGACGATGAGGATTGGGCTAGGAATTGAGGTGGTGGTTTGTTAGCTTAAAAGGACGTATTCTAACATGTGGCGTGAAATCGGGTTGGGCCAAGTCACTCGAAATGGCAAGAGATTGGATTACGTTAAATTATATTTGAAATAGCAAAAGGCTGATTGAGTCGAGTCATAATCGAAAACCGTAAGAGCATTGTATTAGTATTCTTTAAGTTAATTAATTATATTTTTTAAAAAATTGAACTTTTGAAATTAATAGTTAGTACCGACGATCCACAAAAATAGCGAGGGTGGCTGTTTACAAGGACCTGAAAGAGCCCAAGATGAAAAAATTAGTGGACCAGGGAGAGAATGAAGCAAGAAATATCACAAATTAGTGTATAGGGATGTCAACGGTCGGATTCGGGGTGAATTTTCAAAAATTCAAACTCCAACTCGAACTCGAACCCGACTACTAAATTTGAATCCGAACTCGAATCCGACGAATTTTAAAAATTCATATCCAAATCCGAATCCGACCAAAAATTCAAAACTCGAACCCGAACCCGAACCCGAACCCAATTTTTTTTTTTTTGATTAAACAGGGGTATACCCTATTTAGCGAACCCAAAAATTCAAACCCGAAATAATTATTTTTCTTTTTTTTCTTTACAAAATTTCAAAATATATTATATTAAATTTAAAATTTTAAAATATAAATTTAAATATAATATCAAATATTTATATACACATATATTATATAACGTAAAATCAATTCGGGTTCGGGTCGGATTAGGATTCGGGTCGGGTACAATCAAAATTCATATCCAAATCTAAATCCGTCGAATTTTTATTTTTTATATCCATATTCGAATCCATATCCGTCTAACATCCGGATAAATTCATTTCGTTCGGATTCGAATTCGGATAAAATTTCGGGTATCTGTACCCATTGACATCCCTACTAGTGTACAAACTCTCATTCCATGAACAGGTATTAGCTAAAAGAGATCATACAATGTCAAGGACAAAAACCAAAAAAAAAAAAAAAAAAAAAGAATAGAATTGAGTAATGCTCCTATATACCAACTCATTTAAATTTAACTGTTTATTTTTTAAGGTTAAGATAGTAATATACTCAACAGATTACCAATCAAAATCAATCGTAAGAACAATATTGAAAAACACATACTACCCAATTACTAAATTTAATAACATCCAACAAATTTTTGTTTCCTTATTTAACTTACTAAATTAGATAGTGGTTAATTTTATAAGTAGCAAATCTTTAAAATTCAAATTTGAAATTTAACTTCAATTAGAACTTTATATTTGTAATAGTATAAATTAAATTCAGATTTAATTTTAATTTTAATTTTTAGAAAGAAAAATTTATATTTAAATGAATAATACATTTTAATTCAAATTGTTAATTTAATATTAAAATAAGATGAAAGTTCCAAAATATTAATCTATTTTAAATTAGAATTTAATTTATGCTGTACATATAAACCTAACTTTAATTATTTATTTAATTAAAAGGTTTCTATTTTTTAAAATAAATTCAAATTGTTAATGCAATATTGAGACAACATTAAGTTCAAAAATAGAGAATCAAATTTAAATTTAAAGTTTAGATTCAATTTATGTTATAGTTAAAAAACAAATATTGGGAAGACAAAAAAAAACATTTGGGATAGAATTAGCATTGCTCAATAGAATTACTTAGTTACAAATAGATCTGTACCACTCATCAAGCTGGAATATGAACAAATATAAGTACAGTAAATCAACACAAATATTTTTACAAGATTTCACTAAACACAATTGAACTCATTGCATGAATTACTGAATAGCTGAGATTAGGGCATCAACAGTTCACCATCTTGAAGTGAAGTGAAAATCCTACAAAAGCATTTGTTGAACCAGCAATGAGAGAAAAGCTGTTCGAGGGCGTATTATTGTTTCCGCGACTTCCAATCCATGATTGCAGAACGAAGAGAGTGATTGGGAATGAGATTTTTGTTGGATAACCGTAGATTCGTCATCGGAGACTTGTCATTCATGCTGAGCCACATCTCAATCGCTTTACGGTCGTACGTATATCCGTCGGACGCAACATAGGGATCATCCATCACTTCCTGCGTAAAAATTTTCATGATCTACAAGTTTAGATTACATAGAGAAGAACAATACATTAGAGTTATAGAATGCATCATCAGGAGTCGGATGAGTAATAATATCAAGATAGAGATTTACATATTTGCACAATGTCAAAATTATACAGACTTCCATGAACTTCTCTTACCAAAATGCCACTTGTTTAAAACCTTACTGCAATACAAAACTATCTTCTCCCCGTGATTTGGATGGCTCCTAGACTACAAGATAAAAGCAGTTTTTACAGAACATGAAGGCAATGTACTTTCTACGTGGAAAGCGCAGTTGAGATTTTGAAGGGTTATATATGTTTATGATGATTTTGCAGGTACATAAATATAAGTCCATGCGCGCGCGCGCGTGTGTGTGCGCACACGTGTGTAAAAGCCGCAAAGGGAAAAGCATTATAAGTAATCGCCCATAGAAATGTAGGCAATGCGAGAGGCAAAATGACAAACCGACCTGAAGTATTGGGCAAATGAAGTGGTTTGGAGGTGCTGACGGAACAAGAAGCGCCGACGAATCCTGTGCCTTTTCTGCAATCTCCTTCAGTCTTTCCAGCATCGGAAGAACTTGCTCGTTCAAGTCGGGCCGGTCCTTGCGCCTCAATTCAGCGCAGCTTAGGCCGAGACGAGCCAATTCCTGTGTCTCCTCTTGCGGCCACTGCCCACCCTTTGGATCCAACATATTCACTAGACATTCATTCTGTAAAGCTATTTCTACAGCATAGGCAAGTCCCATCGGCGATTTCGCTGTAATTAACTGCAAAATCACCATCCCTAAAGCATAAGTATCCGACTTTGGGGAGACTCGACCAGTCCTTTGGTACTCAGGGTCTATGTAGCAAAAAGTCCCCACAGGAGCAGTGTCTTTGATTATTGTGGACATCGAATAATTTACAGTAGGCAGCAAAGTGGAGAGGCCCACGTCGCCGACCTTGCTTTTGAAGTTGTGGTCGAGCAAAATGTTTGCGGGTTTCAGATCGCGGTGGATGATGGGTTCGGGTTTCGAATTGTGAAGGAAAGCAATAGCGGAGGCGACTTCCCATGCAATTCGAAAGCGGTAGAACCATGGTAGCGGGGGCGTGTTGTTCTTGCACTGAAGCCTATCGTCGAGGCTACCGTTCTCCATGAATTCGTATACAAGGCAACCTCGCTCAGGGCAGGCCCCAAGGAGCAAAAGAAGATGCGGATGGTGAATCCTGCTCAGAATTTCAAGCTGTAAAAGAATATGTTTTTGTTAAGACATTGGAGAAGTCCAGAATTTATTCTCAAAAACTCACCATGGTTTGAGGCAGTGTAATAAATATTTGACATCGTAAAATTTAGTTTAAAGTTATCGAAATTGGATAGCTCAATGAGAATTCTCTTGTGGTACTTGCTACATATTGTAACAGTAAATACATCATGACAGATTTTTTGTTGCTGCGACTCTAGTTTTCTTCTCAACTATTTGACACAAGTTTAAGTAATCAACTATGAAGCACGAATACTTCAAATTTCATGCCGTACCCGTGTCGAACACGTATTGGGTACCAATACGTGCCCGATATGCACCCGATACGTGTCTGATATAGAAATGAAATATCCGACATTTTTAAAATATAAAAAAAATATTAGATACAGCTCGGATACAGGAGGTAAACGGGGGAATACGAGCGGGATACGGCCAGATTCTTTGTTGGTCTAAAATGATTGGAATTTAAAATTTTCCGAAAAGCCTGCATCCAAACACATTGGAAATAAGGAAAAGAAAGAAAAATGCAAATTTCTCTTCAATTTGTCACTTCTTCTATCTTTTTGCTCTTGAATGGTTGAAGGAGCTCCCTCTCATTCTTTCTCCATACAGTATTAAACTATGATTCAGTCCTTTACCGCTTCTCTTTAACTTTTTTTTTTTTATTTAATTTATTAACCTAAAACTAATCAACAAAGATCATAGAGAATAATTTTTTCTTCTTCTATTAAAATGTTAGCATTTTTTTTTTTATTACTATTTTATATAATAAAACCTAATAAAACGTACGTATATGTTGAATGGCTAATTATATAGTTTGTGTGACTAAATATTTATTATTATCATTTGATCAAGCTGGATGATAGTTGGTTCACACTTTTTAAATTATTATTTCATACGATTGATTATCTTTTTTTATGAACAAATGTAAAACAATTATACAAGTTAATATATATCAAAATATATTTCTTAATATAATCCAAATATCCTCATTGTTCTCAATATATCATTACATATAATCAATATATATTTAAATATATTTAAAATAATATTTTATTCAAGTATATCCTGCGTATTGTATTTTATAAGTTCTAGGAATTGCCATATAACCGTATCCGTATCCTCGTATCTTTATCTATGCAACATAGGTAATCAATGCCAATTTACCAAAATGCATTGATAGTTAAAACCATGCACTAGTCATCAACTTTTGCATTGTGTTCACATACCCAAGGGGCAGTTCTGTTCGAAAAGTTGACAATCAGACTAAAGTGGGAAAATTGACAAAGGCTCCATTTTTGCAAATGCAAGCCCGTAAGCCTTTCGTTTGAATTGTACATACCTCTTGTTTAAATTGCTTGGTTCCGTGACCCTCATTAGAGTGGAGAATTTTCACTGCTGCGAGCGTATGATGAAAACTACCCTTGTAGACGGTTCCATTTGATCCCCTCCCCATCATAAGAGCACTAGAGAATGATGATGTGGCCGATTGTATCTCTTCCCACACGTACCGTGTATACTGTTCGCCATTACAATCAAGAGCTTTCTCTAGCATCAGCTTCTCCTTCACTTCTCGAGCAGCACTTTCCTCCACATCCTTTCTCTGAGCCTTTTCCCTCTCGGCGCATGCTTTCGCAAGCTCGGCTTCCTTTTTCACCGTTTCACGCTCATCCCTTTCTTTTCTTGCCAAAAATCTAGCTTTCTCTTCCCTCAGTTCTATCTCTTTGAGTTTGAGTTCCTCCTCAAGGCGTCGTAGACCTAGCTCCTGCAACTATTATTTCGAAAAAAGCGAAGCTTAAGAGCCATTACAATTAGAGATGCAAACAATAGCTTTTCATACACCCTAACAAAATCTAAATTTTCATATATGCCCTGAAGAGAGTCAGTTGGTGACATACATTTGCTAGAACATTACAAAAGTGTAAATAGACAAAATCACACTTACTCGCTGAGAAGCATCAATTGATTCATTCTGCGCAGCCTCACAGAGGTTCTGAACGTGTTTAAGTTCTATTCTCAGCCTCTCAAATTCGGCATTTGGATCAAGCTGCATGGGTAAATCTCTCAGAATGGGCAAGTTAAACCACTGCGAAGAAAAACGGTCTACAATTGTGTAGGTCAATTTAATTACCTGGTTCTGAGGAGACGATGAATTTGTTCTAACTTCTGAAGTTGAGGCCTGATAAGAATACAGAGACAGATTATCTTCCGTCTCGAGGCTTCTATAACTAGAGGTGGAACTCATCGAGCCTTCGTCAGTGTATGACCCTAAAATGTCACAATGGTTATTATGCCTTGTCCTAGCAAAATTTTGGTTGATAGTTGCAAGCGCTCGGCTACGCTGCTGCCGTAGAGGAGGATTGCGAAGGGAAAGATTTACTGTTCCATCTGTTTCAGTCCATTCCAAATGCCAAAGTAAACAATACTGCCCCATGAGTAGAAAATATAAATATCTACATATTTTACCATTGCCTAGTAATACACGAAAGGAAAGACGTATATATACAGACGCCTAATTGCAAAGTTTCACTAAAGATTATTCTAGTTAGACCATCATATAAACCACCATACGAAATATTACTTTCTCAAATGATATCCTACTTTTAGGTTGAGCTTCTTTGCTAATTAGTTGTATCTGTGCCTAATAAATGGATCAAATAGTGAAATCAAAAGATAACTAAGGTTTTCTAAAAAAAATCTGTACCTAAATTTGACGACGGATGAGCCAAATATATTAAATTTCAACAAAAAGTAGTAGCAGGGTCAGCATCGTCACTCTCTAGCTTGTAACTTTTGAGGAGAATTCATAGCTGTTAATTTTTGAGTCTACTGGAAGAAGTTCATCAGAATTTAAAAGAAGTACCTGAGCGCACACTTGAGGAAAAATTTGAGGAGCTGAGAGAACTAACGCTTGAACTGTTTGCATTTTCGGTACTTTCATCGACCATTGATGTAGCAGTACGAACAGATGATAACTTCCCTTTGGATACAATATAAACGGTACAAAAGCTCGGAATACACCCGGAGATTTTTGAAGACGTTTTGAGGCCTTTAATTTTCCTGCACATAGTTTCTTATTACGGTCTCAACTATATCAACGTTTAAAAGTGAAGTCATTAGTAATGAGCAAGGAATTAAGTGCCGTGGCACGGGGACATGCCGCTCTCCGCCTGGCACGGTACAGTACGGGCACGCTTCCATGCCGATACGTGGCACGCTTGCGTGCCGATAAATACACATGACCTCCCAGTGGCACGCTCTGGCACGGTTTTTTTTTTTTTTTTTGTTCCCAATAAACTCTTATAATATTGTTTTGAAATAGTTAGTCAAAAAATTATAAATATTGGCTATATATAGCTTATTATACTCACCAATTAACATATTGATAATTTTTTTTCTATATAAAGTACAACTATACATCATAGAAAATAGAAATAATAATATAATAATAAAATTCACAAGTATAATAAGTATTTAACCATATGTTTACTGTAAAAAAAAAAAAATAAAAAAAAAAAAAAATCTCAGCACGCTCGGCACGGCACGGGCAATACCCAATAGGTATCCCCGAGATACCCCCCATGTAGGGGCACGGTACGTGCCGCCCCTTGCCGCTTGGCACGGGCGGCACTTCAATCCCTGGTAATGAGATATCGCCAAAGAAAATGTAACTAGCCACATTTCTCCTCCTACAAGACTTTAAAAGAGAAGATGTGCCTAATTAAATTACTTTAGGATCTGCCGCTTAATGTTCTAACAGTAAACATAGCGGAAATAGATATAGATATACCAAGAGATATCCACAAAAAGCTTACACAGAAATTGTTTGTATCTTGTTTTACCTTGTAAAGATATTTCTGTATGAGGTGCCTATAACTAGCCTACTAATTGCGAATTTGGCAATCTCTCCTGATATTGCATCAGCTACATCGTCTGCTTCAATTATAACAGCTTCAGCTTCTACCTGCATACAAAATCATTACAGCCGTTACTTTTCAATAAATTTCTGTTAAGTAAATTCCTCGGCCCATTTCCTACTATATCGATCTTTTCGGTAACGTGACCCGCTCAGTTTCATGAGATCGCGGGTTCAATTTTTCGCCACACATATTTAATGGGTTGAATCTCCATATTAAAATTCTTGGGTCAAATCCTTATCTCTTGCCTCTTAACTAACCTGTCAATTCTACATGCCTTTCATATACATCATACACACGAGAGGGGGTGTTGAGTATATTCTTACATACGTCTCCTACTAGATTGATCTTTGGATGGCAATTTTATCTTCATGTAAATGCTAAAAATAAGACATTAAGAATACCGACCTTTTTCTGAGAACACATTTTCTTGTATGGGAGAAGCATAACATTTGCTTGCCACTCCATTTCCTTCTTGTAAGCAGAGGCTACATCTTCTCGCACATTTGAAATTGGAATGTAGTTTCCCACTGAAGCACAAAGCAACAAACTCTTAGCCAACCGCTGTAATTTCCTCTTGCTTTTAGAGACACTTTACATTACAGAAATAAGTGTACAATTTACTACATCATGAAGAAAAACAACTACTTGAATAACCAAAATCACCTTTCATTGTGATAATTCACTCATACAAGTACTACATAGGCCATTTTGCTATATCTGTAACCGTTGCTCCGTTTTCAATAGCGCAAATTGTTATTCAAAGTCTCCATATTTATGCCACTATATGGAGAGAGAGAGAGAAACAACAATGTCAATTAATGTGTCGGATTGATGTTTTCTTCAGTCGAGGAATTACACAGCTTCCCACTCCTCAAGGTTATAAACAACTCAAGTTAGAAGAAAGTAGTAATTAAGAATATGGCTTCCAAAGCGACCTCAGCTAATTAGGAAGGTCCTCATCTCTTGGAAGATCATGCTCAAATGAAAAACCTAGGGCTCTCTGTCGGATTGTTGGTGTTAACCATTAATCCCAAAAGCTCGAGCTGTTAGAAAATACAACCAATTCACTTAAGACGTATAGACACAGCGCTTATGAGTCTTGATTGTGTTCCACCCCACTTGGAACATAACTCAATACAACCAGGCCTCAGCCATTTTGAACGTAACTCGGCCCAACACTCTCTACAACTAATCATTTCTACATCAGCATTGTTAGGATATTATGCTGACAAGCTTCTTCCAAAAAGAAAAAGGAAACTCAACCAATTCAAAGATGATGTTAACCCAGACGCCAAAAACATTTCTTTATGATCAAACCTTCACACTCGGCTCTCCGAAATGGTTGGTAATGACTTCCATGTGTAATTGAGCATGTTGATCAACATACAGGTTTTGAAAATTGGTTAGAATCGGCATGCCCTAAGAATCAAGTATTCCTCAAATTATTCCTTAGTCCATATATACAAAATAGAACTACTAAGACTAGAACTAGCAAATTACAAGGCACATGAGTTCATATTCATGGGAGTATCGAATTCGTGTTTGATTTTCGAAACAAACCAACAACAGAACATGAATTGCGCGAGCTTTTGTGCTTACTGGGAGTAGGCACCATTGTGATCTTCGGCCGGACGTGCAGCAGCCTGAAGAAAATTCTCCCCTCGGGGACGAATTTCTCGAGAGCCCATTTCACGGCGCATCTGCTGCTCTTGCTGCCATTCACCGCAACCGCGACGGTGACGATGATCGGAGCAATCGACTCCTCCGACTCGTCGGTTTCTTCAATTTCCATCTCTTTTCTCTTCTCATCAACTGCTCACAGCATCATACTCACACTCACCTCCTCTCCTCACCTCCTCCCTGTTAATAGAAACAGAGATTTTTTGAAAATTTGCTTGTAATTTTCCACAAACACTTCAAAAAAAACTACATCAATTTTTGCAATTTTTTCTACCAAATTTTTGAGGGAAAACAACAACAACAACATGCAAATAACAAAACCCTAAAATAAAACAAAACCCTAAACAACAACAACAACCCTAAACAACAACAACAACATTCAACATCAATTTGTGCAATTTTTTCTACCAAATTTTTGAGGGAAAACAACAACAACATACAAATAACAAAACCCTAAAACAAAACAAAACCCTAAACAACAACAACAACAACATTCAAATTTAAAATTATAGCTCATTTGGATAGAACAAAATACCAGAAAAAATCATCAAATCTGGGTAGTGTGGTAGTAAGATCCAAAAAATAATAATAATAATAATAATAAGAAGAAAAAACTAAATCAAATATCGCTTTTAAAAGAGAGGCTAAGAGATGCGTACAAACACAGTGTGAACAAAAGAATAAAACCAAAATCATAATCTAATGGGAATTTTTTATTTATTTTCTTTTTACAAAATTTCAATTATTAATATTTGAAAGAGACTAGTATTTTTTATTATTTAATTGATTATGTTAGGAGCTTTTCAATAAAATGAAATAATAAATAAAAGATTCCACCGACCGCGTGAAAGCAAAAGGATAACCACAATTAAATTAATTAATTATAAGTATATAGGTAGAGATAAAATTTGGATAAATAGAATTTTTTTTTCTAAATTTATTTTATTTTGTTAGCACTCAACTTGTTTTATATTTTATTTCAGGGTTAATTTTATATAGATATTTTATAAATATATCTCTACAAAATTTATATTTTTATATTTATTTTTTAAAAATTCTTAAGTTATTCGTATATATTCCTGTCATTAATATCTGTTAGAAAAATATTATCAACTATAGATTAAATATTAAATTTATTTTTTTATTTTTTTAGATATTATTTATATTTATAAAAATAAAATTGACATTTTATTTATATTCTGCAGTAACAAATAATAACAAATCAAATTAGAAAGACAAATACGAACAATTTAAAATTTTTAAGAAAATAAATATAAAAATTAAATTTTATATAAATATATTTATTATTTGATATATTTACGAAATATTATTCTTTTATACCGTCGATGAAAATCTTATTCCCGGGCACAATCCACTATCTCGTAATGTTGTTCCTCGTCATTTGCATGATCAAATACAAGATAGTAGGCCGAATCGTTATATTTAATATCAGAATTAATCATCAATCGAAAGTGTATGACGAAATTTGATTGAGCCCGAGTCATAATTTTGGGCCTACACATAAGTTCGACCATTCCCGCCCTTTAGGCTGGTAGTCCCTGTTCAATTATGACATCCACTTTTTTTTTTTTTTTTTTTTTTTTTTTTTTTTTTTTTGAAAGAGTTTTATGGTACATTAAACTGAAAAATTGAGAACTTTGGATGCCTCGATAGAGATCTAGACATTACATATACGGACATTGATGCAGAATATACGATACAATATAATTCGAATACGACGACTTGTCAATTTTTTAAAAAATAACAAACGAAAATAATATATATACCGCTAATAAAATATAATATTTTTAATATAATAATATATATTTATTATATATAAAATATTAGTTTTGTTAAAATATTATTATTATATTTTTTATACGAATAAAAATTAATAAAATTTTTAGTAATAATTCACATGTATATTTAAAAAAAAATTTATCATATATAATTTATTTACATTGCCTTATATGCAAGGTCGAGATGGTAGAAGAAGCGAAGGACAAAATTAAGAGTGATAGTATTAGACTTAGCGTAGACGACAAGCAAATAAGTTAGGTGGTTATGCACTAAAGTAAAAAAATTGTAAAGGTTAAGGACCAATGGTTCAATTGTTTCCAAAGACCAACTATTTGTGTGGAAAAAAAAAAAATAAAGAAAAAATATTTTTTTATATATTCAAAATAAAGTGTATAATATTCATTCCAAGAAAGAGTGGGGTATAAAATGTAGGCTAAATTACAGAAAATCCCTCTCTAATATCCCGCTTTTCCATTTTACCCCACTGTCTTTTAAAAGTCGACAACATGCCCCCTCGTAATTACCGAAATATATATTTACCCTCCTGCCAGATATGAAAGTCCATTCATGAACCTCTAATGGATGCATTTATCCTTTCCCCCTGCCAGATATGAATTGGTTTCTTACCAATTTGTTACAAGCAATTGGCTCATTAGAGGCTCATGGATGGACTTTCATATCTGGCAGGGGGTAAATGCATATTTCGGTAATTACGAGGGGGCAGGTTGTCGACTTTTAAAAGACAGGAGGTAAAGTGGAAAAGCGGGATATTAGAGGAGAGTTTTCTGTAATTTAGCCTAAAATATATATTTCTAAAAGAGTGTATATCTAGTATTTTTTAAAAATTATTTTTTTGATTTAAAATTATGTTTGGATATAAAGTGGGTCCTGCCGCATAAAAAAATATGACTGATATTTTTAATTTTTTAAGGCAGTGTTTGGTTGGGGGATAAAGGGGGAATAACCCCATTTATCTTCCTATTCTTGCCAAACATCATTGAAAAAAGACAGGGGATAAAAAAAAAATTTATCCCCTTCTTAACGGGTTATCCTAGGATAACCCGTTAAGATTAATTCCATGTGATGCTTGGAATAGTGGAATAGGGGTGGGGATGGAAATTTTGTATTTACTAAAATATACTATCTAAAATTTATAACTATCTAAAATAAATTTTGCATTTACTATTTAAAATTTGACTATCTAAAATTTGAAAGGGATAACTATTTTTCAATTTACAACTATCTAAAATTTGAACTATTTTTCAATCCATAACTATCTAAAATTTGAATTTTGCATTTACTAAAATATACTATAAAAAAATAATTATTATTTTTTAATGTAAGATATAATTTGTTACTTATAATTAAATTATTTCAAATTAAATATAATTTTTTAAAATTAATTTCCCTATACAAAAAGACAAGGGCAAAGTTGGCATTTTGAAAAAATATATACCTTCTTTTTTCACTATCCTTCACTATTCCATAATTTTAACCAAACACAATTTTAGCTATTCCAGAGAATACCAACTTTTCAACCAAACGCAATTTAACTTTTATACTTCTTTATCCCGGAATAGCAAGCTATCCCAGGTATAAAAAAATTTATACCTCAGAAATTTATCCTCGAACCAAACATTGCCTAAGAGATCTGAGAGTTTCTGTATATTTTACTGGGGATTAAATATATTGGGATTTAAAAATCAAGCATCAAGTAAAATGCTCTCTCCTTCCGTATGAAAGCGAGTGTCATCGACTTTTCCAGGGAGACCGCGTGGTCAATTTGATTAGTGCCACAAAAGCGACGGCCATGATTGACTCGGTTTGGTTGACTTGGAGATTACGTTTACTGACATTACAGAGAGACTTACTTTTCTTTTTTTTTTTTTTTAAGTAAATATTTAAATTTAATTATTATTATTAGTTTTTGTGTCATTGTCACACTGATATCACAAAAAAAATAAATATTTAAATTTAATTATTATTATTATTAGAATCACACACAGTTTAAGATCACATTTCACATCTTCATCTCCCCTTAACTCGGTTTGGTTGACAGGGAGATTGCCTCCACTGATATCACAAGGAGACTTACTTTTTCCTGGCTTTTTTTTTTTTTTTTTTTGAGTAAATATTTAAGTTCAATTATTATTATTAGTGATCATCTTCATGTCGTCGTTACATTGATATCATGTCACTCTCCGGAACTGTCGATTGATTGGTTCGGAAGCACGCAAAGACTTTTCTCTGAACGGATAAGCGTCGCTTCACCCGAACGAAACTGTCAGCCCCAATCACGCTTAATTAAAAGAAAGCAAAAAGATATGCAATATCAAAGTATAAGGGATAATACATGAAAATATAACTTTATTATATCTATCGGTTCGGTTACAATAAGGAACAACACAACCAAACCCTCGGCTCAATAAAACAACAACCGAACGATACAGCACAAAGACGGCTAGCTAAACTCCTAACTCCACTACTCGACCACATTCTTGCCGCGATCGCGCGCCTCACCAACCGATCCGACAATTGAAATAAGTAAACCACATGGAATAAGAACTAATTAAAGTTTCCAGTGGATTCAATCACCGAGAAAGAATATTTTACACTTACTTAGTCTACATGAGGTATATATAAAAGCCAAACAAAAAATAAATCAAACAGGTAAGAAAAGAAGTAAAGGTTAAAGGAACACCCCCAAATGCCAAACCAACACCCAACCAAACCAATCCTCAGCTCAGATATGCTGAGCTCACTTACATGCGCAATAGTTGAAAGGGTCTCACCTTTTCGATCGGTTTACCTGTACGAGTCCCGAGCGGAGGTTGAATCCTTGAACTGTACTTCGATCGATGATCCATACGTTCATCTGGCGGAGTCGACGAACCATACTCTCCTCTGATTGGTCCCGGGTGCCAAGTGGGAAAGAGTTTCGCATTCGCGCCATCTGATTAAACAAACTTACAGCTAAGAAAGCCGAGTTATACCCACGCCACCCTCTGTGGGTATTCCACCACATAGAGAACCAGGACCGAACTCACGTCATCCTCCGGTGGATCTCTCACCACAAATAGCCGAATAGGAGGCCGAGTTACACCCACGTCACCATACCCAATTGTTAGCTCTATACACCTGTTTCCAGAAGAGTAGCAAGCATGGACCGACTCCTCAATCAAGCGCTCTCACGCTACACAACAGCCCGAAGGCCTACTACCCAGCTCACAGCATATCAGAGTACTCGCCTCTAGTCCCTCTTATGTTACTCTTAAGATAGAGTCTACCAACTCTCACACTCAACCGAACCCTCAGTTCCACAACCCCATGGTTCTATCTTGAGGTCCACAAGCAAAACATCTAAACACAGGGTTATTAACCTCTATGGTTCCAAAATCTCAAGGCTCAGGGAGATCTACACAACACTCCCTCCACAAAACACGCTACAACTAGAGGTAAGAACTAATAACAAGGTAAAATACAAGATAGTAAATAAGGTAAGAGATCACACTACTTGGTGATATCCCCCACCTCAAGCTGAAGAACTGCTGAAGGCTGCAGTCGATCGCTTGAATAGCCGAAGAACACTCCTTCGATCATAAGCCAATTCGAGGAAGAGGTCCTCAAACTCCATAGTCTACTGAAGATTTTCAGTCTTCGACTCGAGCTAGCCTCTCACAACATCCAACAGGGTTTCCTCCTGATAGACTTGCTCTCAATACTATTTATAGAGAAAATCGGCTGAGTATGAAGGGGACAGAACTGACCAGGCAGGCTGACCTGGCAGCGCATACGGCATGATAGAGTTGAGTGCACAGTACGCCACTCCATCTATCCTCATAATAACAATCCCAAGTGTCAACACAAATTTCGGTGGCTATCCCATCACCGACAGGATCCGCTGACTTATGCATGAGCCGATCGCACAGGCATGAACCGAAATATTATCCCCACATCGCCTCAAGACATTCGACTCCTCTCAATTCGATTCGACACAACACAACCGATTCGGCTCACCACATATCACTAGGAGAATAAATTAATAGCTCCAATTATTATTATTAGAGTCACACACAGTGCAAGATCACATCTCACTCCCCCTAGACTCCCTCTGATGTTCTCTGGGATTGAATTTTCGGCCTCCCCTTGATGGACATCTCACATATCCATCTCCCCCTAGACTCCCCTTGATGTCCTCCGGGATTGAATTTTCGAGCAGATATCCCCTTATTTAGGACCTAATGTCCCCTGCCTCTGTTTAGTGTTTAGACCCTGAAGTCCTCGTTTTCGCCACACACAACCAATCACATCTCACATCTCCATCCCCCCTCCTATTTAGGCCTTAATATCACCTGTCCCTTGTTTAGTGTCTGCACCATGTTAGTGTTTAGGCCTTGATGTCCACATTTTCGTCATTGTTGGGGCCAAAATGTGGCTTGCACGCGATCGGCCCCTGGGGGTGGGATGTTGAGTGCGCCGCGTGCTAATGGATCAAGCAATCGGGCCGAGGAGGGATCCGCTCGGGTGGATTCTCCTCTGGTAACTTCTCACGACCGTTCGACTCAGAATAGCCGAACTGGATTTACGAAGGTAGAGAGGGTTCATCGGTTACGACTTGGGACAGCCGAACCGGGTGAAAGAGACAATAATAAAGACAAAGCTAAGGAGCCGGCTTACACTTTGTAATGTGTGATATAAAGATAATAACACGGCTAAGGAGCCGATTGTAACTCAAAAACACACAAATAAAGATACGGCCGATGGACCGGTTTGCACTTTATGGTGATTGGAGAAAACATAAGAAATATAAATAAAAACACGACTGATTGGCCGGTTTACACTTTATATTGCAAAAGAAGGGGATACAAGTGGGGGAAAAGGGATAAAACGATTACAATTAAGGCTACTCCTAGGAAAGCAGTAAAGGAAAGCGGTAGAAGTTAAGTTAACCTACTCCTAGATAAATGAAGAAGCTGGGGTGGTACCGGGCTTACGAGGTTGTCGGGCCTCTTTTACTTCGTTGGTTTGCTTATTTATACAGTTTCGAACCAAGGTATGCAACCACCGATTTTGAAAATCAGCGTAATCGAAGGGGAATCATCGTGAATTCCTCAACCACCTCCTTTTGAATCAAATACCCTTAACAGGATAGTGGTCGTTTCCCGTCTAGGTTCATCCCCTGATTGTCGTATTAAAGCGTGATTTTTGGCACTTTCTTATGCTGGTCACCGCTTGTCGCTTTGACGTCTGCTGCGAGATTCGCGCCTGAATCCCGCCTATACTCCATTCAAGATCTTTCCTTCTGCAGCTTCCGAGCAACTGAGGATTGATCTTGACTTTGCCTTTTCCGTCGCTTGACTGAGGCGGTCTGGTACCTTTCTTCGGCTGAAAGATGGTCTTGGATTAGTCGATAATCTTTCTATTGACCACTTCTCTTGTCGGCTAACTCTCCTATCAGCAGGTACCTTCAGCCGATAGCGTTCATCGCGCCTTTTATCTTTGCGTGACTGAGATCGGTCCAGATCATGATGCGGACCCTCCTTTGGCTGAGGTCTTCGTCCGATGGCGTACGCCTTGTACTATACTGCTACACACCTAAGATCGGTCTGAAACAAGATGTGGGTCTTTTCTCTTCGGCTTGATCAACCGAAGTTTGAATTCGACTCCGCCTGCTTCGTCGGCTGGTCGGGACGGTCGAATGCCTTCCATCAACCATAGTTGACCCTAGCTAATATGATAATCCTTACGTCGGCTGCTACTTCTACCGGCCGACGCCTCCACCCGATGGTATATTGTGTGCTGCATGCTTCCGTACTAGGGGCTAGTCTCAATCCTCGTAGGTCGATGCCTTCACTCGATAGTTTGCCGCGTACTACGTGCCTCCGTCCTTGAGGCTAGTCCTAATCGAGATGTGAGTCCTTCTTTGTCGACTCAAGCCACGGTCGACTGATGTCTTTCAATCGATAGTTGACGCCACGTGTCGCCCCCTTTCGTGGCAGAAAAATCTAGTCTCAACAGTCACACATAGCTCGAGATTATTTGGTAATGTTAGGCCGACTGGTGAGGCCCGCCTCACACTTCAGGTTGGTAAACTGGTTCTGATATTAAATGTAATATCCAACCTGCTAGCAATAATAACTCAGTAGGCCCAAACTACTAACCTGAAATGTTTAAGCTCAGTTTTTATTATTAAGGTTCGTAGTTTTTATTATTAGCTAGGGTATGTGGTCTTTTATATATCTAATCACAATGCAGCTCCTATTCGATGTGGAATTATTGGGGTGTCACAATAAGGATACAAACAGAGCGGATTCGGAGATAGGAGGAGTTCCCACTTTCTATTCCATTTATTATCGGGTTAGGGCGGATATAGCAGAAATTAATTTTAATCTTATTTTTGGCCCCCACTTACTGTTCCATTTTGGGCGAGAGCAAGCTTTCAGCAAAATTTTACTGGATCAGAACAAATCAAAGAAAGAAAGGGGTCTTTCATCTCTCACTCCATTTACTTGGTGGATTGGGATAAATTCGAAATGAATTATTGTTGAAACCAAAATTTTCGCCACTCAAGGGTGTGACACGTGGCGACAATCATCCGCTAAGAACATTAGCTGACGAGGGATTCGCATAATAATCTGGACCAATCTCAGTCGCATGAGAGTGCGATACGCGATCGGCTGAAGACATCAGCCGATAGGAGAAGCAGCCGACAAGAAGATTATCGCCTCATCCAGAAGCGGTTTCAGCTAAATGAGGATATCAAACCGCCCCGGTCAAGCAACGAAGAAGCCAGAATCAGAGTCAACCCTCGGCTGATCAAGCCGAAAAAGGAAGGCGGAAAGAAAGGGTACAAGATTCAAGGCGCAGATCTTATAACTGACTCCAGGAAGGCTAGCGGCGTCTAGCATTGGAAAGCACCGAAAATTACGCTCTGGCGTGCTAATAAAGGGATGAATCGAGATGGAAAAATAGCTATTATCCTATTTGAGAAAGTTTTGTCTCAAAAGAAAGTAGTTGAGGAGTTCACGGTGATTCTCCCCAAATTTCGCCGATATTTCAAATCGGCGCCTGTAAACGCGGTTCGAGAAGTGTATAAATATCCGAACCACCGAAGAAATAAGGATCTTGCAACCTCGTAAGTCAGGACCACCCCCTGCTTTTACATATCTTTACTGTTTTTCTTAGAAGTAGATTAACAGTAATCTTTACCGCATTTCCTAAGAGTGGTCTTATTTGTAATTTCTTTCCTTTTCTCTTCCTTGTATCCCTCTTTCTAAGCAATACAAAAGTTCTAATCAGCTCCTTAGCCGTGTCAAATCTTTGTCTCTATTCTCTTAGTCGGCTACTCTAGGTCAGACTCAGCCTTTCTCCACCTCCATATTCCAATTCGGCTAATTTAAGCCGAATGGATGCGAGAGTGTACTGAGAAGAACCCGGCCGAGCAGATTCCTCCTCGGCCCGATCGCTTGATCCATTGGTATGCGGCGCATCACACTCAGAGGGTCAAACGCGCCCGGGGCCGACCGACGACCGGCATTTTGGACCCCAACAATTATATATTTTTATATTTTTTTAGTTCCGATTAACCTTCCAATTCGGGACTAATCAGGCAAGAACTCCAATCCGAATCCATTTGCATCGCTAGCCTGGAGCTGTGATTCTAATTTAGATAAATTGTACATTTAGTCCTTAAGCTATGAGGCACGTAACACTTTAATCCTTATACTTTAATTTGTTATAATTTATTACTCGAACTTTCAGATGTTGCAATCAAGTCCTACATTCCAATTTAGTTGACTAAATTTTAACGCATCGTTGATGTAAAAATAATGTGGCATCTCAATTATTCGCTCATCATCAATCACAACACTATTAGAGAATATCTATGTTAGCGATATATCAATATTTAGTCAACTAAATTAGACTATAAGACTTGATTGCAATAATTATGAAAGTTTGAGTAGAAAATTATAATAAATTAAAGTTTGAGGACCAATCATACAGTTTACCCTTCTTATTTTGCTAGAATATTTTTTGGATCAAATCATGCTCACGCATATCTACGAAATTTTGATTCTCGGCCTTTTCGCATACTAGTAGCAGGTTAATATCTTAAAAAGAATGACACTTGAGTATTCTCACATCATAAAACCATTATATGTGACAAACATTTTAGTATTGATAATTGGGTTTAACTATTTTGAGCTAGCAGGTTCCATCTAACAAGTTCTTAATGCTTGTAAGTATGAGGAACTGAACTGGACGAGATGAGTCGAGTGCTTTGAGGTGAAGGATGAGATGCAACCTCGGTTCATCGCCGAGTGAATCGGTTCACTTTAGTCAACATGTCCTTTTGGTGATGTTGACTGACTGATGGGACTAGGTTGACATTGCGGCTATTAATTATGAGGACAAAGGAGGTGAAGTGCCGTGCATACTAATGCTGTTACACTGCCAAGACAACGTCGAGTGGTCACATTAATTCTTTTTGTATTCAGTTGGTCCCCCCATATATATAGTAGAGAAAGCGAGTCTACCTAGAGGGAACCCAGAATAGAGGAAAGGAGGAATCGACTCGAACTGAGGAGAAATAAGATTTTTGGGAGATATGGGAACTTAAGAAGGATTTCTTTTCCTCGAGTCGGTTCCCACCTGAAGAAGTGACCATTGGTGATCTCGGAGGCCGATCTTTACCCAACATCAAGCAGTTTAGCGAGAGGTAGGGAATATCACCATGTAGGGATAATCTATTACTTTGTCTATTATTTTCAAGCTTTAGTTGTATTTGTTAGTTCTTTTGGTTGCTAGACGATGAGTTGGGAGATTTTGGGAGTTTTGTGTAGAGCTCCCTAAGCCTCGAGGATCTGCCCCATTGAGGTTAGCGATGTTACGGAATTTGAGTTGGCGTATTTCGTGAATATATTAAGTCTTGAAGATTGAAGATGAAGAAACTTTGGATCATATACCTCAATCTCAAGAAAGAAGAATTCAAAAGGATCAGGTACGTTTAACTAAATAATTTTGATGATCCGAATACTTTTTATAGTGTAGAAACACTTGGAAGAGGTTTTAATTGCTTATTCATCAAAAACTGGACATGGGACATGTTCAGGATCCGGATCGTGGCTTTCAATCCGGATCCCGAAAGGTGTTTGTTTCATACATTGCTGCAATCCGGATCACAGCTTGTGCAATCCGGATCCCGAATGGGGTGTTTTGTGAAAATGTATGAACGATCCGGATCGGGGATTATGATCCGGATCCCGAACAGGCTATTTTCTGGAAACCGCATTTTGTGCTTCTGCAATCCGGATCGTGGCTTTGCAATCCGGATCGCCGTCGGTAAAACTTTCCAGAAAAGTTTGTTTTTGATCCGAATATTCTTCCTAGGGTTTCTAACCTATAAATAGCCCTTCTATTTCATTTCTAGGGCATCGGAAAATAGATCCGCATTTCGGCCATTTGAGAAAACCTAGCCGAAAAGAAAAATCCACATATAGAGAAGAACGGAAATCATTAGATCTATTCTATGGTTCTTCATCTATATTGATTAGTTTGATTCTAGGTTTTTCATACTCATATCTTGAGTTGAATCAAACTAATGAATACTTAGATGGTATTTCCGATCTACTCTTGATCTAAGTATTCGGCGGATCATCACCACCCAAACAAACAACGATTTATCCCAAAATCGGCGCGTGGACTCGCGTGGCCTTGTGGATTCAAGGTGCTACCGCTCTCGTGGATTCGGAGCGAGGTGCGTTCGTGGATTCGAAGCGTACCATTGGGTGAAGACCGTGGATTCGGTTGGACGTCGTGGACTCGACGTTGGACGCTGTGGATTCAGCGTTGGGCGCGGATCGTGGATTCGAGAAGCGTCGTGGAGCGAGCGGAGAAGATCGACTAGGGCGTATGGTAAAAGGTTGAGTCGTCTGTGAGTACGTTATATCACCTTGTACGTGTGTTAACTCTAGTGGATTTCGCCGTGTTATCGGTCCCGTGGTTTTTTACTCCGGTTTGGAGTTTTTCCACGTAAAAATCTTGTGTGTTCTTTTATTTTTCCGCATTGGGTTTTATCGCACAATGATTTTTTGAGTGTTTATTGTTTACACCTATTCACCCCCCTCTAGGTGTTTTTTCCCCTATTTAGATCCTTATTAACCTAAACCCAACAAGTGGTATCAGAGCGGGAATAGGGTTGTAAACAATGGTTGAAGGTGGAAACATCAATCGACCCCCTTTCTTTGATGGAACAAATTATGCGTACTGGAAAGTACGGATGAAAGCTTTCTTAATTTCCATCGACGAAAGGGTGTGGCAATCAATTGAATTAGGATGGTCTAATCCAACTGAAATTTTAGATGATGTTCGCACCTTAAAACCTAGGTCGAAATGGACCAAGGAAGAGATAGACTTATCTTCTTACAATGGCAAAGGGATTAATGCTCTATTTAATGCTTTGTCACAAACTGAGTTCTCTCGCGTCTCGGCATGTGAGACTGCGAAAGAAATCTGGGATGTTCTTCAAGTTACGCATGAGGGAACTAACTTAGTGAAGATTCAGAAACTGCAAATGCTCACGAGCAAGTTTGACTCTATCTCTATGGCAGAGAATGAATCTTTCACTGACTATTACACACGATTGCAAGACATCGTGAACTCATGTGCTAACTTGGGAGAGAAGATTCCAGAATTTAAAGTTGTAAGAAAAATTCTAAGAACTCTTCCTGAACGATTTCGCCCGAAGGTTGCAGCCATTGAAACAATTAAACACCCGGACGAAATGCGTGTAGAAGAATTAGTAGGTGCTTTACAAACTTATGAAATGACTTTTCCTACTAACTATTCTTCTGGAAAGGCATCCTCTTCTAAGTCTTCAGGTTACGCATTGAAATCAACTAAAGAAGAAGACGCGGATTCATCCTCCTCGGACGACGACGAGAACATTTCTATGGAGGACTTTGAGAAGCAGCTCGCTCTCTTGACAAGGAAGTTTCGCCGCAACTTTCGAAGGGGAAATTCAAGCAAAACTCCATCCTTCGGAAAGTCGAAGAAAGGCAAGGGTTCTTCAAGCTACAAGTCAAGAAAGCAAGAGAACTTCTCAAAGGATAAGAAAAGTTCTGAGGGACAAGTTCAGTGTTTCAAATGTCGAGGCTACGGCCACATTTCAACGGAGTGTCCCAACAAGAATCCGGCTAAGAAGAAGGCGATGCAAGTTGTTACTTGGGATGACAACTCCACGTCAAATGAGTCATCCTCAAGTGATGAAGAAGACAACGCGACAGCTTTCCACGCGTCCACCAAATCTTCATCCTTCATGTGCTTAATGGCAAGTACATCCGATTCACTGTCCAACTCCACTGTGGAAAAGATTGCAACGGACGATGAATCAGATGATTCGGAAGGTGAAGATTTTGCTTAGCCTACCATAAACTTTTGAGGGATTCAAAGAAACTGGCTAAGCAAAACAAGGGGTTGAAAGCGAGATTGCAGGATCTTGAAGATGAAGTAAAAAGAGTAACCTCTATCTCAACCGATCTTGAAGTGGAAAGGGACAATCTGATTAAAACAAATGTTTCCCTTCAAGAGTCCAATGAGCAATTCGAGAAGAATTATATGGATATGGTGAACAAAGCGAATTACTTCTTGAAGCTCTACGGCGAGGCTCGACAGGAAAAATTGGAAATGACAGAGACCATACGCCAACTGAAGGATGACTTACAGAGATTTTCTTCTGGAAGGAGTAAGTTGGACAGACTTCTTGGTCTCGGTCAAAGAAATAAGTTCGGCCTCGGATACACTCAAACTGGAGACATTCCAAGTTCGAGTGGTACAGTATTTGTGCCTCAGTCGGTATCTCCTCCTCCGACACCGGTGTTCACGACAAGCAACGACAACGAACCTACTACATCTTCTTCGGAATCGACAAGAATAAGGTATGTTTTCGTTGTGGCATTTCAGGGCACATAAGAAGAAATTGCAAGATGGGAGCCAAACGCACACCTCAAGCACATCTTGCAATGACTACCAAAAGGGCTATTCCTCGGAAAACAACTCCAATCAATTGAAGGAAAAGAGCCTTGGTAGTACACCGCTCAAGACGACATCATCAAGGAGCAGCAATTCTTCAAGCAAGACGCTCTCACCTAGGAAATCAACTTCACGACCATTACCGACGCACTTCAAAAAGGTTTGGGTGCGCAAAGGTGAAATCTTTCCCTGTCTTGCTACCAATGTTTCCTTGCATGCATATGATAGTTCGTCTTGGTACCTGGATAGCGGGTGTTCCCGTCATATGACCGGCGATAAAAACTGTTTTCAAACTTTTGAGAAAAACTCCGGAGGACTTGTTGTTTTCGGAGATGGTCGGTCTTCCAAAATTGTTGGAAAGGGAACGGTAGCTATTCCAGATGGCCCGGTTCTAGATAATGTATTATTTGTTCATGGCCTTAAGACTAACCTCATAAGCATAAGTCAACTGTGTGATAGTGGTTATTCAGTTAATTTTTCATCTGATAAATGCACTGTAACTGACATGAACCATGCTTTCTTTTTAAAGGGGGTTAGATCAGAAAACAACTGTTATGTAGTTCCTTCTAAGATTTCTGAAAAATGTAACCTAGCATCTTTGAAAAATGAAACACTTTGGCATGAAAGGCTAGGTCACATAAACTTTAAGGAACTTGCTAGAATTTCAAATAAAGATGTGGTCAAGGGGGTTCCAAAACTTTCTTTTGAACAAAACCTTGTGTGTGGCGGTTGCCAAAAGGGAAAACAGTCTAGGACTGCACACAAGAATTTGAACCACATAGGTACAAAACGGCCTTTGGAACTTTTGCATATGGACTTAATGGGGCCAACTCGTCAACCATCTTTGGGAGGTAAATGGTATATTTTCTTGTTGGTTGATGATTTTTCTAGATATACTTGGGTAGCTTTCTTAAAAGAAAAAGCTGATACCTTTGATTCTTTTCTCGAAATCTGCAATCGTATTATGATAGAAAAGAATGATAGGATTACTCGAGTTAGGAGTGATAGAGGTGGGGAATTCATAAATTCCAAATTCATTGATTTTTGCACTTCTAATGGCATTAAACATGAATTCTCCGCACCTTACACACCTCAACAAAATGGTGTAGTCGAGCGCAAAAACAGGGTCGTACAGGAAATGGCACGTGTTATGCTTCACAGCCGGAACTTACCTTTATATTTTTGGGCTGAAGCGGTGAACACTGCTGTTTATGTTATCAATCGCGTGTATTTGCGCCCGGGGACTTTGAATACACCATATGAACTTTGGTTTTGTAGAAAACCTAACATCAAATATTTTCGCATTTTTGGGAGTCGGTGTTTTATTTTACGTGATCGTGAGAATCTTGGAAAATTTGACTCTCGAAGTGACGAAGGGATTTTCTTAGGTTATTCTACAAACAGCAGAGCATATCGAGTTTTTAACTTAGAATCTAAGACGATCGTAGAATCGATAAATGTTAAGGTAGATGAAGCTTTTCATTTTGAATCTGAAAAATCTACCCTCGATATCTCTCTTGATGATGATACACCTGCTAATGCATCTTCTTCTAACAATTCTTTCGATAATAATGTTGATGCATCTAACGGTTCTTCAAGCTTATCTGATGTGCAGGAATCATCTCGTGTACCTCCGCCTACTCCTCTACCTCAAACGTTACGCATCTCCAAGGATCACCCTGAATCGAACATAATTGGAGATCCACAAGAAGGAGTTAGAACACGGAGACAATTGGTTTGCGGATTTGCATGCTATGTATCTCAAATCGAACCAAGGAATGTTGATGAAGCTCTCCAAGATGATTACTGGATTAAAGCAATGCAGGAAGAGCTCCATCAATTTGAGCGAAACAAAGTCTGGGAACTGACGAAGCCTCCGAAGCAACACAATGTGATAGGTACCAAATGGATCTTCAAGAACAAGAAAAACGAAGAAGGTACTATCATCAGGAACAAAGCAAGGTTAGTTGCTCAAGGCTATTCTCAAGTAGAAGGTATAGACTTTGATGAAACCTTCGCCCCTGTAGCTAGACTCGAGTCCATTCGTATATTGTTTGCGATCGCTTGTCATTTTAAAATCAGATTATTTCAAATGGACGTTAAGAGCGCCTTTTTAAATGGATTTTTAAATGAGGAAGTTTATGTAGCTCAACCGAAAGGTTTTGTGGATCATAAACTACCTAACCATGTTTTTCGTTGAAAAAGGCTCTTTACGGTCTGAAACAAGCACCGCGAGCATGGTACGAAAGGTTGACAAAGCACCTTTTGGAAAAGGGCTACACTCGAGGGGGAGCTGACAGGACTCTCTTTGTGAAGCATTATCAAAACAATTTCATAGTTGCTCAAATCTATGTTGATGACATTGTTTTTGGAGCAACGAGAGATAATGATGCTTCTAAATTCGCGGAGACCATGGAAAGCGAATTTGAGATGTCCATGATGGGCGAGTTGAATTATTTTCTTGGATTACAAGTTAAACAAAACGATGAAGGAATTCACTTGTGTCAATCCAAGTATGCACTGGAGTTGGTCAAAAAGTTTGATCTTGAAAATTCTAAGGATTTTCCGACTCCAATGGGAACTAGCCATAAGGGACTTGGAAGTGAATCACAAAGTGAGAATGTAGACGAGAAACTGTACCGCAGTATGATTGGAAGTCTACTATATCTCACGGCTAGTCGCCCGGATATATCCTTCAGTGTTGGGATTTGTGCGAGATATCAATCAGCACCGAAGGAGGTTCACCTGAAAGCGGTGAAACGGATCATCCGGTATATCAAAGGTACAATCAATTTCGGAATTTGGTATCCTATGGGAACGACTTTGGATATTGTTGGATACTCAGATGCCGATTGGGCTGGATCGGTGGATGACCGGAAAAGCACGAGTGGTGCATGCTTCTATCTTGGCCACTGCCTTGTTGCATGGCACAGTAAAAACAGAATTGCATAGCACTCTCGACTGCCGAAGCGGAGTACATTTCTGCAGGAAGTTGTTCAACCCAATTGATTTGGATGAAGAGCGTGTTGAGCGATTTCCGGATTTCAACATCTTCGGTAACCATTTTATGTGACAACACTAGTGCTATTAACATTTCTAAAAACCCTGTGTTGCACTCTAGAACAAAACATATTGAACTTAGATATCATTTTCTTAGAGAGCTAGTTGAATCAAACATTCTTCAACTGTCATATATTTCAACTGAGGATCAATTAGCCGACATCTTAACAAAACCTTTGGATCAAAAACGTTTTATTCACTTGCGTAAAGCAATTGGCATGCTTTCCTTGAAATAAACTCTTTTGAAACCTTTGCTTAGATTAGGTTTTGTTTTTGTTTTTGTTTTGTTCTTTATCTATGTTCTGTACATAGCACACTAATTGAGCATAAATCATAATTGACTTTAATTGCATCCTTTTATGCATTTAGAAATTTATTATGTTTTTGATGTCATAATATTTCAATGTTGCAATGATCATTTACGTTAATTAAACCATCTTTTAAGTGATCAAAGTCAATTTCTCTCTCAATGATCTCTTGGTATAGTCATTATCATATTTGATTGCTTAGTCGAGTATGAATTCGAGATCAATGGTTTGGTTGAATACCTTATATATTAAATAATTGATAGCCAATTGAGGGGGAGTCAATGAAATGTGAAATGCTCAAAAGATGTGGAAAGAGTTACATCCCAATGAGGAGTGTGAAAACTACCACCACATGGAGAAAATGAAAGAAAAAGATACTCCATGAATGAAAAGCAAATTTTTGTTTGAAAAATTGTTGATAAAACTCATATTGAAATACTTGACTCAGTCGTATTTCATGGTTGGTATAAGGTGGGATTTTTGATTTAAGATGCTCAAAGAGCCACTCCTTCAACAGATTGTCTAGATATATTATCTAACTTATCTGGGATTTCAAACATCTATTGATCTTGGTATTTCATTTTCTTTACTAAAATTGATGATTTGATAAAGGCATTACACATAAGATCAAGATAGATGTAATTGAAGTTGTTCAACTTTAAGTGTTTTAACTTTCGTAAATTTTCGTTTCATTTTTGGATATTTTTGATAGATTTCTCATAATCTATTTCTTGTTGTGTGAAACGATGCCATTTGTTTAAAGTTGACATGGTAATGTGCTTACATACTTTTTCTGGATTTTAGTGTATTTTTCTAACTTTTTCTGAAGAAAAAGGTGTAGCCGATCCGGATCGGGTCAAGTGATCCGGATCCCGAACGCAGGATTTTTCCTGCGAGTGGCCGATCCGGATCACATTCTCGGCCGATCCGGATCGCGGCTAGGGTTTTATATAGAAACATCCAGATTTTTGATTTCTTTACCCTAATCTCTGGTTTTCAAGTCTCTAGAGCTTCTCTCTCTAGATCTCTTGCTGTTTGAAGCCTCAAAACTCAAAGTTCTTCGGATTCAAGTAAGTTTTATTGATCAAAACTCGGTTTTTACAGTTTTTATCAAACGTGAGTTGAAATCTTGGATCTTTTTCGTTTGTGATTGGTTTTTGATCAAATTTCTTTTGAAATAAGAACTCTGGATCAATTAGTTTTACTTTTATGCTGGGATTTCATCTGGTTAACGAGTTTTTAGCCTTCGATTTCTAAAAATTCGGTTTTAGGGCATAAAAGAGGAATTTTTGTAAATCATGAAATTGATCTATTTTTGAAATTCTTTTTGGAAAACTAATTTGATTCTTGGCTTCTCTATATGATTATGATTGTCTAGGTACAATGTGTTAAGATTTTTCAAAATTGACAATCTTTCATATGTTCTTGAGTTGGTTGCACAGGACACTTTTCGAAACTCAAGGCACTGGGTTCAATGGCACTTTCGTTGTTAGTTCTGTTACTGGTTTCGATGGTGCTCACTAGAGCAACTAATAAGTTGAAAAGGGCCAAGAAACTCCAAAGAAAAGGAGAAGTCGATGTTATAAGTGACACAGAACTTGAAGAAAACCCGGATGAAGTACACTGGGATATGTTGACGGATGATGATGATGAGGTCTTGCCTACTGACTTAAAGCAAAAAGGAAAAGCACCATTGAACTCTGCGAAAGCACCAATGTCTGCTCCAACTATCTCCATAAAACGGAAACGAATTACTCGACGTTTTGGACTAAGACAAGACACTAATGTGGATTCACCAATAGCCCCTGATTCTCCGCCACGTGTCGAAGAAGTAGTCATTAATGTTGATCGTCTTAGAGCGTTTGCACATCGCGAATGCATTGGAGAAAGGCACGTAAACATTGAGGCCCTACGAGGTCACTGCCCTGAATTTGGTGTTTTGATTGAACAAGCGAATCTCATTCAAGTGTGTCGCTTCCCAGAAACTCTCGGCTACTGCCTGCACCATGTGAGAACATTCTATACCAATGCACGACATCTTCGAGAGTTTGAGAATGGTCCTATGGAGTTCTACACGAATATCGGAGGGACACGGTTTAAGATTACTCCACACTTGATTGGCGAAGTTTTGGGAATGGAAGCCAGCAAAACAGGAGTTCACTATTTGAAGGGGGTAAATTTGACAAACACTTTATGGCAAAAAGTTATCCAGGGAATTTGTCTCGAGGGCACACAATCAACCGGAAAATCTGTTCGATCTAAAGAACTTCGTCTGGAATATCGCTTCTTAAACTTCATCACATGCTACAATATACTTCCAAATATGCAGACGAAGGTTGTGAGATGGGAACGATTGTTGTTTCTGTATCTCATAGGACATCCTTCCGAGGCAACGGCACTGAATATCAACATTCCGTACATCATCTGGAATAGAATGGCGAGATATGTTGAGCATCCTCATCCTACTGAAAGGATTCCATTTCCGCTGATCATAATGAGGATTCTAAAGAAATTTCAAGTTGTCATCACATCTACAACTTATCATCAATGTCTGAACATGATTGATGAGTCGACAATAGTAAAATCCCTTCACACATTGCCACATGTTACTCAAGGTTCTGCATCTGGAACGAAGCCTGGTACAAGCACGGCTGCATCTCCGTCTCGACAAGAAACTGGCGATGATAATGAAGCATCATTGGCCTCGATCTTCAAGTTGCAACAACAATTAACTGTCAAGCAAGAACGGATTTTGAAGGAACAACAACGAATGGCAATGAGCTTGAGATCACCACAGCAGCTCACATTTCCATCACGAAGAAGTTAAATTCAATGAACAAGCGAATGACAAAGATGTTCTACAAGTTCGGACGACACTGATTCTGACGACTGATCATTTTTGACTAATTCTCTTTTCTTTTCCTCTTGTGCAGGATTTTTAGTCTAATTGATTCTTTTAGATTAGTTCTCAGTTTGTGCATATTTTTAGAACTTTATGTCTTTATTTACTCTCCTTACATATTGTAGCTTTGGCTACGTTTTGGCTTGTTTTGTGACAAAAAGGGGGAGAGAGTTAGCGAAAACAATGAACAATGATTGTGAATATCGATGATATCAAGGTAAGTATGAATCTCAACTCAACTTTGGTTTTTCTTTTGTGATTTGTGGCATGCTTCTATACTAACTATTTGACTAACTATTTGGGCATGTAATATGACTAACAAGTTGATGTTGGACTAACATACTTTGACATTTGGTTTTCAACTGCTTAGAAGATATGTTGGTTTTAATTATGGTTCTCTTACATATCTGATATTTTCAAATGTCATGATGAGAAAAACTCTATCTCTGTATCTGGTTTTGAATGTTTCAATTCTTGAGGTATCTAACGATTTCTTTTGTCAAGAATGTTTTCTGTGTGCAGAGATAACAGATGTCTAAGTCTAGAGTCTGTCTTAGGAGTTTATCTCATGTATTTAATTCCTGGAACTCTTTTGTAAATTTTTGTTGTATGGTGATAGCAACAAAAATATCCTTTTTGAATTTTCTTTGTGGATTTGTGTTTTGTCACGAAACCGCCAAAGGGGGAGATTGTTACGGAATTTGAGTTGGCGTATTTCGTGAATATATTAAGTCTTGAAGATTGAAGATGAAGAAACTTTGGATCATATACCTCAATCTCAAGAAAGAAGAATTCAAAAGGATCAGGTACGTTTAACTAAATAATTTTGATGATCCGAATACTTCTTATAGTGTAGAAACACTTGGAAGAGGTTTTAATTGCTTATTCATCAAAAACTGGACATGGGACATGTTCAGGATCCGGATCGTGGCTTTCAATCCGGATCCCGAAAGGTGTTTGTTTCATACATTGCTGCAATCCGGATCACAGCTTGTGCAATCCGGATCCCGAATGGGGTGTTTTGTGAAAATGTATGAACGATCCGGATCGGGGATTATGATCCGGATCCCGAACAGGCTATTTTCTGGAAACCGCATTTTGTGCTTCTGCAATCCGGATCGTGGCTTTGCAATCCGGATCGCCGTCGGTAAAACTTTCCAGAAAAGTTTGTTTTTGATCCGAATATTCTTCCTAGGGTTTCTAACCTATATATAGCCCTTCTATTTCATTTCTAGGGCATCGGAAAATAGATCCGCATTTCGGCCATTTGAGAAAACCTAGCCGAAAAGAAAAAATCCACATATATAGAGAAGAACGGAAATCATTAGATCTATTCAATGGTTCTTCATCTATATTGATTAGTTTGATTCTAGGTTTTTCATACTCATATCTTGAGTTGAATCAAACTAATGAATACTTAGATGGTATTTCCGATCTACTCTTGATCTAAGTATTCGGCGGATCATCACCACCCAAACAAACAACGATTTATCCCAAAATCGGCGCGTGGACTCGCGTGGCCTTGTGGATTCAAGGTGCTACCGCTCTCGTGGATTCGGAGCGAGGTGCGTTCGTGGATTCGAAGCGTACAACCCACTGGAGAGCAATGTGGGCAAGTCCCGATTCTCTGAGCGTCGTGCAGTTTGTAGGAATAACCCATTGAGATCAACGAGAGTAGTGCCTCGGCTTTCCTGGTGGCAGAATTGTTTAACCAGGTGATGGTGAGTGCGAGCTTCTTCGGCCCCCCACTTAGCACCCAGGGTCCAGTCTGGCGAGTTGTACGGGTAACCCTAACTAGCCCAGATGTAGTGGCCCAAATTTCCGTGTAGCTTTTTTCCGTGATCCGTGGTGTGAAACACCTATTATTGGTGTGTCGGGCCCGTAACGAGTCAAATGGACGTGTTAGACGGACTCAGTGAAGTTTCTGGATCAAGTCTGCCTTTCGGCTGTTTTCGTCGAATTTTAGAGGTGGTTTTTGCCTTAATGGAGGCCGAATTTGGATTCAGTGCAGAAAAACGTTGAAATTTGCTTGTAATTTTTTGAGTCCGGATGCCCAAAAACGGACACCCGAAAATTTACCGCGCGTTTAGGTGCATGGGGGGAGCTGTGGACCAGTGGGGGGACACGTGGTGGCTTCTGGTCGGCCGGCTTACGCGGCTCGGTCCACGCAACGCTGCGGAGGCGCGGCCCATGGACCAGGAGCGTGCGTTGGGCCCAGTGAACGCCGGGGAAGGACGCGTGGCGGCGCGTGATTGGTGGGGGCAAGTCGGGGCAGGCGAGCGGCATGGCGCCCACGCGAGGGGCGCCACGTGGCGCCCCGCCATTCGCCGCTGCCACTCGCCCCACCCCTTTTGTCGAGCCACGCGGCAGCCCCCGGGTGGCCTGGCACTCGCTGTCCCATGTTCTGGACAAGCGTCGCGCCCGGAGCAATCCGGGCGCTGCGCGGATGCGGTGTGGGAGTCTACTGTTCGGCGCCCGAATGCTTCGGGCGCACGAAAATGCACCCCAAAGTGCCTTTTTTCTCCCCCTTTTTGAGGCTATATTAGGACTTCCTCTCCCTCTCTTCTCACTTTTTTGGGGGAATTCCGAGCTGGGCTTCTGGCAGAGACTTCATCCACCTATGCTCTACCTCTTCCAGAGATTTGGAGATTTTTGGAGACCGCGACATCGGCGATTTTTGCGATTTGGCGCACTGCGACGTTCTTCTTTCAGTTGCCTTTTCCGTCGCATTTCAGTCCACGAGCTCCCCTGGGCTACCCTGAAAGAATTTTTGGACGATTCTTACTGCATCGTTTTTATGACAGGTAGGCCTATATTTTTCGTATTACCACTTCCGTCCGTTTCGAGTTTTTACTGGGTTTTCTGGAGCATCTTTAAACCCCCTTTTTCTGCGGCAATTTTCGAACAGCGGAAGAGATTTATGGGTTTTCTCGGCCTACGGGTTTTCTCGGCCCACTGTTTTCGACTTCTGTTACAGTTTTCGCTGTGAGTTTGGTGTTCCTTGAGGGGAGGAGAGGTTGGAACTATTCTTTGCGACCGAGGTGGGCGGTTGTTATGTACCTCGTTTTTCGACATGCTCACTAGGACTATTAGAGAGATCCCCTGAGATATGATGGTTGATTGTCACCTCATTGAAAATCATGCATGTTTAATTTACACTGGTTAACCTCTAACTTATCTAAGTGAGATTGAGACATGATGATTGGGACATGTTTTATGCCATGATAGCACTTAACCCTTTTAGGTGAAATTGATTATTATATTGGGATACCGTGATTTAATCCATATGAGAACACTGTTAGATGCTTTATTTTATTCTACATGAGGATACTTGCATGCTTGTATGGACATCTAGATATGCCATTATTTACTACTACACTATCATATTGGGATTTGACTTAGGAGAAACCATGTTTGCTCTCTTTCTTCTTTTTATTCAGATACATGTTTTATGTTGCTTGGGTTCGAGTAGGGGTTTGGGATAGTGTAGTTGAGATGGATGAGTCGGGACGGGTTATACAGGTTTGGACATGTGGCGTATTGCGGTGACCGGACATTGGGTGGTTGACCGGATATTGGTTATTTTACCAGATTGGGAACTTGCGGGGTGTTGCGGCAACCGCGAATATTGGACGGTTGATCGAATATTTACTTTTGCATCAGATTGGGAATCGGGGTTTCTTTAGTGGATGGATTTTCTCACTTGAGCATAATCGTGATCCAGTCTTGCTATTTTGTGATACTTGTGACATAGATACTTTACTCGTGTGGGTCGCTCCCCTCGAGTGCCACTTCAGAGTGTGCGACTGTACCGAGTCAGTGCTGGTCAGTCTTTGAGTTCTTGATTTTCTTATTACATCGGTGTTATGCGTTGGTGGCATACCCGATGTGGCCGGCAGAGTAGGCAGTACCAGTTTCTACTGGTCCATGGATTGGGTTTATTTCAGGCAGATACTGTTACTGATGCGTGCATACAGTTATTTCATTCAGTATTGCATTAGAGATATAGTAGTGGTAGTGTTTTCTTATCAGCAGTCTTTTAGCTTACCACTTTATTCTCCTTTTGCCTCTGGTAGACTTAGTGGGTATGTCGGATCCTGAGGATTTACCCACTGGGGGCTACAGTTTTATCAGTGGTTCTCACCCCCATTGTTGTTTTCTTTCTCTTTCTTCCTTTGTTTTGCGGGAGCTGCTGGACCGTCAGTGGCTGATCGAGGTAAGAGGATCGCTGAGTAGATAGATCGTCTGCCCCGACAGTGACTTGTAGCTAGACTTATGATGTATCCCCATCATCTTGGACTGTTGTACTTTTACTTTTTGGTCTGGCTTTAGCCAGCTGGTTGTATTTTTTTTGGTGAGCTGGGAGAGACAGATGTATTTATTACAGTTGTACTTTATTTTCCAGTTCAGTTTTAGTATGAGATGTTGTAGTTTTAGTTCAGCTCTGTACTTGTGTTATTTTTTTGCTTATTTTATATTTGACCAGGTTTTCGGCGCTTCGTATACGTGAAAAATTTCGCATTCACGACAGATCTATGGACTGGCCCGGGTTTTGGTTTACACTCGGGGTGTGACAGATTAGGTTGGTATCAAAGCTTAGGGATAGGTCAGTTGGGACTTAGAAAACCGTAGGCTTTTGGCGGACCCAAGGATGATAGGGCGTGAGAGGCGTGATATTCTTGCGAAAGTCGGTGATTTAGTGTGAGGACCCGAATCCCCACTTAAGCGTTTTCTGTTGGAATAGTGGCTTCGGGGTGAGTGTGTGCGCGTGTTGGGCCCAAAAATTGGTTTTCTGGTGAAAGTGGAGCTTGTTTTCTTTTCTGGAAGTCCATATTGGATGATTGAAGTTTTTACGCGCTTATTGGAACCAAGATTTTGACCCGGCATGAAAAATAGATCAAGTTTACTTTTTCGGGAATTTTCGGGAAATTTTAGAAGCAGAATTTGGCCGAACGGACATCGGATTTGGATTCAGCGCGCGAAAACGAGCGAAATGGACTATTTACTTGAATTTTTTGGAGCCCGGACGCGAAAACACGAATTTCGAGGCTTAGGGTTACTGTTCCGGCGCGGGAGGCGTGCACCGGGCGTAGGCCACGTGGCGCGCTCCGGTTAGCCGGCGCAGCAGGCGCGGTCCACGGGCCTTGGCGGGGTGCATGGTGGACCGGGGGTGGACACGTGGCATTTCGTGGTTGGTGCGGTGTTGTGCTCGCGGTTCATGGACCGCGGAGTGGTTGTCTCGGGATGCGTGCCCGACAGGCGCGCGTGGGCGCGCGTGGGCGCGCTGACCCGCGACTCCCGCTCGTTGGGGGCGCCACGTGTCGGCACCTGAGGGGGGCCACGTTGTCACGCCCCGGGTGTAAACCAGAACCCGGGCCCGTCTACAGATCCGCCGTGCACACGGGATTTCCCGCGTACACGCAGCGCTGGTAACCTGCTCAGATATAAGATGTACAACAAGAGCATAATACAGAGCTGAACTAAACATGATACTCTCAGACTGAAAATAGGGTACAAGCTGTAATAAATACAATAATCTCCCAGCTCACCAAAATAATACAGCCAGCTGGCCAGCGCCAGACCCAAAATAAAAGAAGAATACCGCAGTCTGAGTAAAGAGTATAACATCTGTCTAATATCCACTCTCAGTCTCACAGGAGATCTATCTACTCAGCGATCCCCTTACCTTTATCAGCTGCCGATGGCCTAGCAGCTCCCGCAGACGACTCTGCAAAATAAAGAAGAAGAAAGAGAAAAACAACAATGGGGGTGAGAACTACCAGATAAACCAGTAGCCTCCCCTAGTGGGTAAAACCTCAACTCTGACGCACCCACTAGGACTACTAGAGGCAATATAAAAGAACAGTGGTAAGCTACAAAGGCTGCTGAAAAGAAAGGAAACTATCACCACTATGCCTCTAAATGCCATGTAGCACGAAATGACTGTATGTAACAATAACTGATACTGCCTGCTGTGCCTTGCCAAATCGGGTATGCTGGCCATTGCATAACACCGATAGGGGATAGTTGCCAAATCGGGTATGCATAACACCGATAGGGGATAGGAGTCTCAAAGACTCTAAGCATGTCTGCAACACACTCCGGAGTGGCACTCGAGGGGAGCGACCCACACGAGTAAAATATCTCAGTAATAAGTATTAGAAGTGCCATAAAACAGCAGGACTGGAACATGACTATGATCAAAGTGGGAAACTCCGTCCACTACAGAAACCCAATCCCCAACTGATGCAATAAACCAGACTCAACCCCAATCTGATGCAAGGATAAACATCTGGTCAACCGCCTACTGTCCGCGGTCACCGCAATACCCCTCCCCCAAGTCCATAATCTGGCTACACTATCCCAAATCCCTGCTCATACTTGAGCGATAACATCCGAATGCAAAGGAAAGTGGTAAAACATGCCAAGTCCCAATATGATAGTGTAGCACTAAATAGTGGCTAACTGGATGTCCAAGAAAGCATGCAGTTATTTAAAAGCTGTAGAAAAGTGTCAATATTTATTTTAAAAGAATATTGATTTACTGGAAAAAAGTTATTGTAGCCTTTGTCCCAATCACAGTGTCCCAACATAAGTCATTATATAATCCGTGGGGTTATATCAAATTTTAGGGGAGTTCATCCCAGCGGTTTTCATTAATTGTCCTGTTAGTTTGTCCTGTTAGTTTGTCCTGTTAGTAGTCCTGTTAGTAGTCCTGTTAGTAGTCCTGTTAGTAGTCCTGTTAGTAGTCCTGTTAGTAGTCCCAATGGTTCTCATCAATTATCATATTATTTTGTCCCAATTGTTCTCATCAATTAAATTTTAGGGGAGTTCCAGTAATCCCAGTGAGCTTGTCAAAAATGAGGTAAGCAACAACCGCCCACCTCGAACAGCTCAAACAACACCCCAGGTAGTCTCCTGGCTGTCCGCAGTCCTCAATTCCTGCAAATCAACGCTCCCGGTATAAATATAAATCCAAAAAGTACAATATTTGCTGTTTTTCAGACAGCACGAGAAAAGAGGAATTTTTCACCTCTAAAATGAGCTCCTAAAATCCCAGAAAAATCACGGTTGCGTTCCTCGCGAAGAGTAGATCAAAATCGACTCTTTGAACGCCTCGATCTGATGCTCCTACGCCAAGATAAAAATCGGAGAAGTCGGTGCTGTCCAAAAATTACCACAGTAAAAAGGGGGGTCAAAGAGGACTCGGGAATCGTGCCAAAAGTACGAAACGGAGCAAAATGATCAACACGGAAATCGAAGCCCTACCTCTTACGGTCGTGCTGCCGCAAAAATCGTCCAAAAATTCCACCTGGTTAGACCGCAGGGATTTTTCGACTGAACTGCGACGGGAAATGGGCCTAAAAAGAAAATCGTCGCAGTGTGCCGCGTCGCAGATAACTCTCTAACTGTAACTCCAGAAATTCTGAGATTTTAGAGAGAGAGAGAAGAGAGAGAGAGGAAGATTTTTCGTAGAGAGCTCAACCTCAGATTCTCTCTCTAAGGGCTCGGAAACCGAGGTGCAAAGAGAGGGGGTGGGGGACCTCTTATATAGTGGGCCAAAGGGAATATTCCCACACGGGATCCGGATCCGAACAGGAAACACCGAAAATTGGCCAACCAGATTGCGCCACGTGTCCACAAAACAGGAAACAGCCCGTGCAAGCCCAATGAAAAATTGCCACGTGGCCACGTGGTGCACGTGGTTGCTCCGCGCTCCGGGTTTTCCGGAAGATGTCGGCCAATCCGGGTGCGCCACGTGTCACCTTCCCACGTGCTTCTAGAAGCCGGCCAGCCAATGAGGGGACGCCACGTGGCAAGGGCAAAGTTCGGTGCTCCCGGTGCACGCCATGCCTGTGGACCGCGCACCAGCACCCCCTGCCCGCGCCTGCCCGCGCCGCGCGCCTCCGCGCTCTGCCGCTGCGCCGCCGCTGCGCCGCTGCCCGCCGCCGCCCGCCGCCGCTCGCCGGTCGCCGGAACAGTAATTCCGGCGGCCGGAGTTACTGTTCCGGCGTGAACAGTACCCAGATGCAGAAAAATTAAAGTAAATATACCGTTTCGACCGTTTTCGCGTGCTGAGTCCGATTTCGCCGTCCGTTTTGCCAAATTCTCATCCGAAATTTTGCCGAAAGCTCCCGGAAAATCCCATTTGCTCCGATTTTCGCGCAGAGTCTATATTAAATATCCAATTTCGATTCTACAAGCTCCGATGCACTGTACAAGCTCCCCGCAGTCACTGTTTAATGTTGCACAGTTCCTGCGGGAGTCCGGATCATCACATCCTCCCCCACTAAAAAGAGTTTCGTCCTCGAAACGAGACTCAACAACAATCCTCAGTCCGATGTCTCGAATAAGTAGGGGTGGGCGTCCCTCATCTCCGACTCAAGCTCCCATGTAGCCTCGCGCTCGTCATGATTGCTCCATTGGATCTTCACATAGGGAATGGCCCGGCTGCGCAATTCTCTTACCTCTCGATCCAGAATTTGCAGTGGGCGCTCCTCATACTTCAAATCCTCGCTGATCTCAAGCGGTGTGAAGTCGATGACGTGCGATGGGTCGAAAACATACTTCCTCAAAGTAGAGACATGAAATACATTATGGACACCAGCAAGCCTCGGAAGAAGTGCAAGTCGGTAGGCAACTGGCCCGATACGTTCCAATACCTCAAAGGGTCTAATATATCGGGGGCTAAGTTTTCCACGAATGCCGAATCTCCTGATTCCTTTGGACGGTGAGACTTTCAGGAATACATGATCTCCAACTTGAAATTCTAAGTCTCGTCGCCGAACATCGGCATAGTTCCTTTGTCGGCTTTGGGCGGTCTGAAGATGCTTCCGAATCACTCGGACCTTCTCCTCTGCCTCTAACAACACATCTGGTCCCAAGGTCCGCCTCTCGCCCACGTCACTCCAATAAAGTGGTGATCGACACTTGCGTCCATACAACGCTTCAAACGGAGCCATCTGAATGCTCGCTTGAAAGCTATTGTTGTACGCGAACTCTGCCAAGGATAAGTGTCGAATCCACCCTCCGCCGAAATCCAATACGCAAGCCCTAAGCATGTCCTCCAGGATTTGTATCATCCGCTCTGACTGCCCATCAGTCTGCGGATGGAAAGCCGTACTGAACCTGAGTTGAGTCCCCAAGGCTGTTTGCAAGCTTATCCAGAAACGCGAAACAAACCTCGGGTCTCTATCTGATACAATGGAGGCTGGTACTCCATGTAATCTCACTATCTCATCTAGATATAACTGGGCTAGTCGCTCAAGTGGCCACGTAGTCTGCATGGGCAGAAAGTGCGCCGACTTGGTAAGTCGATCTACAACTACCCAGATAGCGTCTGCTCCTCCCTGTGCCCTCGGTAGTCCGACCACGAAATCCATCGTAATGTGGTCCCATTTCCACTTGGGAATTGGGAGACTTTGTAACTTGCCAGCTGGCACTCGATGCTCAGCTTTCACCTGCTGACAAGTTAAACACTGAGCCACAAATCTCCCGACATCCCTTTTCATGCCATTCCACCAGAAGTGTGCCTTGAGGTCCTTATACATCTTAGTCCCACCAGGATGTAGGGTATAAGGTGTATAATGGGCCTCTCGCAATATCTGCTCTCTGATCTCCGCATCCACTGGCACACATGCTCGGTTCCTGTACCTTAGTACTCCCGAGGCATCTACCGTAAAGTCCCCTGACTGATCACTCGGAATTTGATCTTAATCCTGGTCAAGTGGGGGTCCTCACTCTGTTTCTCCCTGATCCTGTCCAGCAGAGTGGGCTGCACGACTAAAGACGTCAGTCTAGCAGAGACCCCAGGGGACACAACCTCTATCTCGAGCCGTCTCATCTCCTCTAATAGCGGTGCCTGGTCTGTGATCAACATAGACAAACTTTGCACCGCCCTCCTACTCAAGGCGTCAGCGACCACATTAGCTTTGCCTGGGTGGTAGAGAATATCTACATCATAATCCTTTAAAAGCTCTAACCACCTACGCTGCCTCAAATTCAGCTCCTTTTGCGTGAACAGGTATTTTAGGCTCTTGTGGTCGGTGTAGATTTCACAGTGCTCTCCATACAGATAATGACGCCAAAGCTTTAGTGCAAACACTACAGCAGCGAGCTCTAAGTCATGGGTAGGGTAATTCTTCTCGTAATCTTTGAGTTGCCTTGATGCATAAGCAATTACCCTCCCTTCCTGCATCAACACACAACCAAGTCCGCTGTGTGATGCATCACTGTAGATCACATATCCTTTTCCCATAACAGGGAGGGAAAGGATAGGTGCGGTCATCAGTCTATTCTTTAGCTCCTCAAAGCTCCTTTGACAATCCTCACTCCAGATAAACTTCACTTCTTTACGTGTCAAGCGAGTGAGGGGTGTGGAAAGCTTCGCAAAGCCTTCCACAAACCGACGGTAATACCCAGCTAAACCCATAAAGCTACGTACCTCAGAAACCGTCGTCGGTCGGGGCCAATCACGGACTGCCTCAATCTTTGCTGGGTCCACTGCCACTCCTGCGGCAGAAATCACATGGCCCAAGAAGACCACCTCCCGAAGCCAAAATTCGCATTTCGCCAGCTTGGCATACAACTTCTTCTCTCGCAGAAGTTGCAGCACAATCCTTAAGTGCTCCTCATGCTCGGCATCACTTCGGGAGTAGATCAAGATATCATCGATGAACACCACCACAAACCGGTCTAAGTATGGTCGGAAAATCCGGTTCATTAAATCCATGAATGCGGCAGGGGCATTAGTTAGCCCAAAAGGCATAACTGTAAATTCATAATGCCCGTACCGTGATCTAAATGCCGTTTTCGGAATATCCTCGGCCTTCACCTTCAACTGGTGGTAACCGGATTGCAGATCTATCTTAGAGAAGACACAAGACCCTTGCAGCTGATCAAAAAGATCATCAATGCGCGGCAAAGGGTACTTGTTCTTGATGGTCACTTTATTTAATTCTCTATAGTCCACACATAGTCGAAGTGACCCATCTTTCTTCTTTACGAATAGCACCGGCGCTCCCCAAGGCGACACACTCGGCCTAATAAAGCCCTTGTCCATCAAATCCTGAAGTTGCGCCTTAAGCTCTCGCAACTCAGCCGGTGCCATCCGGTAAGGAGCCTTAGAGATTGGCGCAGTTCCTGGAACCACGTCAATCACGAACTCAATCTCCCTATCTGGCGGCATACTAGTCAGCTCAGGTGGGAAAACATCCGGAAACTCGCGGGCAATAGGGATATCCTCGAGTTCCGGCGCCGCCGTAGGCCCCTCAACAACACTAGCCAAAAAGGCTACACATCCATGATGGATCATCTGCCTCGCTCGGAAAGTCGAAACCATAGAGGCAAAGAAAGCACTCTGACATCCCCGGTATACCAACATCTCCTGGCCTGGCTCTCTAAAAGTGACGGTCCTTGCGGCACAATCAATAGTCGCAAATACCGAGCCAGCCAGTCCATCCCGAGGACCACATCAAAGTCTCTTAACTGTCTTAAGACCAACAGGTCTGCTGGCATAATCCAGGACTCGATTTGCATCGGGCAGGACCAACAGCACTCCTCCACGTGCAAAGTGTGATCGGGAATCTGAACCTCTCGTGCACGTGGTAAAGGTCCTACCTCTATCCCATGTAATGATGCAAATGATTTACTAATAAAAGAATGCGATGCTCCAGTATCAAATAATGTACGAGTCCTAATGCCAGAAAGTAAGGTGATACCTGCCACCACGTGTTCTGCTGCCGAAGAGTCCTCTACCTGCGCAGCATACACTCGCCCACTCTGAGCTGGAGGGCGATACTCCGTGGGATAGGAAGAAGATGGCCTGCTTGCTGGAGCATATGGTCGCTGAGCTGTCGACCACTGCTGAGACGAAGAAGGAGCAGATGCTGAAGAAGGAGCCATCGATGGTGCGTAAGGGCAAGCAGCTCGGAGGTGGCCAGACTGTCCACATCGATAACAGCGGCCAAACCTCAGATCACAAGTATCAGAGGTATGCTGTCCCTGACAGAAAATGCACCTAACCGTAGCCTGGGGCTGCCTCGCTTGCTGCCTCTGTCGCGGAGGCCCTTGCTGCCGCGACTGCGATCTCTGTTGATGCGAATGCTGTTGCTGCTGATGTTGCGGTGGCCTCTGGGATCCACCAGGCCCTCGCCGCTCAGAACGTCCGCGGCCGGAAAACTGAGGCCGTGGCGGTCGTGGCGGCCTCCAAGAACTGGCCTGTCCCCCGTCGTCCTGCGCTGGTCGCTTCCTGTCTGCGCCTTGGGCGACCAGGCCCCCACGTCTGGCGACGACGTGGTCTCCCCTCTCAACCCACTGGGCATGCTCTGCCGCCTCCTCCAAGGTCTGTAGTCTCTGAGCATGCACCAAAGTATAGATCTCTGGGCGCAGGCCCGACTCGAAGAGTTCCACCTGATGCGGTCCGTCCCTGGCGACATAGGGCACGCAGTTGAGCAATCGCACGAACTCCTGAAAGTAGTCTAATGCTGTCCGGTCGCCTTGCTGAAGATTCTTCAAATCATCTTCCAGCTTTTTCTTCACACTCGTGGAGAAGTACGTATCCAGGATCATCTTCTTGAACTCAGACCAGGGTAGCTGTCGAGTGATTTGAAATTCCAGGGGCTCCACCCGACGCCACCATGCATCAGCATCCCCGTCTAAGCAGTGTACAGCCATATGTACCCTGTACTTCGGGTTAATGAAGAAGTCCCGGAATAACTTCTCCATTGGCGAAAGCCAAGTCCCGATCTCCCACGGCTTAATATTCCGCCCTGAAAACCTGGGCGGTCCCCGCTTACAGAACTGAGTAAGTTTGTCAGCAATCTCCTGCTCCTCCGCAGGAGTCAATGGCCGGATTGCCCCCTGAGCAACAGGGGATGCCATGGTCACTGGTCCAACTGGGGAAGCTACCGCAGGAGAGGGTGGTACGGGAGAACTCTCAGGGGGTGCAACAACAGGCTGCGCCCTCTGTTCTAACATTCGCGTCAGCCGACCCATGGCCTCCTCCTGACGCCGCACGGCTTCTGACATCTGGGCCATCTGAGCCCGAAGCTCCTGCACCTCACTCTGCTGGCCCTGCTCGGACTCCTCCGGCTCGGGTTCAGAGGAAGAAGGCTGCGAACGCGTCAACATTCTACGTCGCGGAGGCATCCTACCACAAGAAACCATACTCAGTATCATCACCCCACACGACCCAATCTTAGCGAAAGTCAAAGACATTCTCCTATTTCTGTGACTTTATGTTGTCTGCAGCCAACATAACTGTCCACCAGAAGTAGGCTAAGTCGATCCTTCTTACTTTACTGGAAGAGTTAAATAAGTAACCCAACGACTTCCGCAAAATTATCACGTCTCTCATACCCTATTATCCTAGGGTCTGCCAAAAGCCTAGGGTTTCCTAAGTCCCAACTGACCTATCCCTAAGCTCTGATACCAACTTTATCTGTCACGCCCCGGGTGTAAACCAGAACCCGGGCCCGTCTACAGATCCGCCGTGCACACGGGATTTCCCGCGTACACGCAGCGCTGGTAACCTGCTCAGATATAAGATGTACAACAAGAGCATAATACAGAGCTGAACTAAACATGATACTCTCAGACTGAAAATAGGGTACAAGCTGTAATAAATACAATAATCTCCCAGCTCACCAAAATAATACAGCCAGCTGGCCAGCGCCAGACCCAAAATAAAAGAAGAATACCGCAGTCTGAGTAAAGAGTATAACATCTGTCTAATATCCACTCTCAGTCTCACAGGAGATCTATCTACTCAGCGATCCCCTTACCTTTATCAGCTGCCGATGGCCTAGCAGCTCCCGCAGACGACTCTGCAAAATAAAGAAGAAGAAAGAGAAAAACAACAATGGGGGTGAGAACTACCAGATAAACCAGTAGCCTCCCCTAGTGGGTAAAACCTCAACTCTGACGCACCCACTAGGACTACTAGAGGCGATATAAAAGAACAGTGGTAAGCTACAAAGGCTGCTGAAAAGAAAGGAAACTATCACCACTATGCCTCTAAATGCCATGTAGCACGAAATGACTGTATGTAACAATAACTGATACTGCCTGCTGTGCCTTGC
The DNA here is from genome assembly GCA_029168755.2 of Tillandsia fasciculata. Taxonomy (NCBI): domain Eukaryota; kingdom Viridiplantae; phylum Streptophyta; class Magnoliopsida; order Poales; family Bromeliaceae; genus Tillandsia; species Tillandsia fasciculata. Next base: position 3,329,692 of record CM054945.1, read on the forward strand.
CAAATCGGGTATGCTGGCCATTGCATAACACCGATAGGGGATAGTTGCCAAATCGGGTATGCATAACACCGATAGGGGATAGGAGTCTCAAAGACTCTAAGCATGTCTGCAACACACTCCGGAGTGGCACTCGAGGGGAGCGACCCACACGAGTAAAATATCTCAGTAATAAGTATTAGAAGTGCCATAAAACAGCAGGACTGGAGCATGACTATGATCAGAGTGGGAAACTCCGTCCACTACAGAAACCCAATCCCCAACTGATGCAATAAACCAGACTCGACCCCAATCTGGTGTAAGGACAAACATCTGGTCAACCGCCTACTGTCCGCGGTCACCGCAATACCCCCCCCCCAAGTCCATAATCTGGCTACACTATCCCAAATCCCTGCTCATACTTGAGCGATAACATCCGAATGCAAAGAAAAGTGGTAAAACATGCCAAGTCCCAATATGATAGTGTAGCACTAAATAGTGGCTAACTGGATGTCCAAGAAAGCATGCAGTTATTTAAAAGCTGTAGAAAAGTGTCAATATTATTTTAAAAGAATATTGATTTACTGAAAAAAAAAAAAGTTATTGTAGCCTTTGTCCCAATCACAGTGTCCCAACATAAGTCATTATATAATCCGTGGGGTTATATCAAATTTTAGGGGAGTTCAGTAATCCCAGTGAGCTTGTCAAAAATGAGGTAAGCAACAACCGCCCACCTCGAACAGCTCAAACAACACCCCAGGTAGTCTCCTGGCTGTCCGCAGTCCTCAATTCCTGCAAATCAACGCTCCCGGTATAAATATAAATCCAGAAAAGTACAGTATTTGCTATTTTTCAGACAGCACGAGAAAAGAGGAATTTTTCACCTCTAAAATGAGCTCCTAAAATCCCAGAAAAATCACGGTTGCGTTCCTCGCGAAGAGTAGATCAAAATTGACTCTTTGAACGCCTCGATCTGATGCTCCTACGCCAAGATAAAAATCGGAGAAGTCGGTGCTGTCCAAAAATTACCACAGTAAAAAGGGGGGTCAAAGAGGACTCGGGAATCATGCCAAAAGTACGAAACGGAGCAAAATGATCAACACGGAAATCGAAGCCCTACCTCTTACGGTCGTGCTGCCGCAAAAATCGTCCAAAAATTCCATCTGGTTAGACCGCAGGGATTTTTCGACTGAACTGCGACGGGAAATGGGCCTAAAAAGAAAATCGTCGCAGTGTGCCGCGTCGCAGATAACTCTCTAACTGTAACTCCAGAAATTTTGAGATTTTAGAGAGAGAGAGAAGAAAGAGAGAGGAAGATTTTTTGTAGAGAGCTCAACCTCAGATTCTCTCTCTAAGGGCTCGAAAACCGAGGTGCAAAGAGAGGGGGTGGGGGACCTCTTATATAGTGGGCCAAAGGGAATATTCCCACACGGGATCCGGATCCGAACAGGAAACACCGAAAATTGGCCAACCAGATTGCGCCACGTGTCCACAAAACAGGAAACAGCCCGTGCAAGCCCAATGAAAAATTGCCACGTGGCCACGTGGTGCACGTGGTTGCTCCGCGCTCCGGGTTTTCCAGAAGATGTCGGCCAATCCGGGTGCGCCACGTGTCACCTTCCCACGTGCTTCTAGAAGCCGGCCAGCCAATGAGGGGACGCCACGTGGCAAGGGCAAAGTTCGGTGCTCCCGGTGCACGCCATGCCTGTGGACCGCGCACCAGCACCCCCTGCCCGCGCCTGCCCGCGCTGCCCGCGCCGCGCGCCTCCGCGCTCTGCCGCTGCGCCGCCGCTGCGCCGCTGCCCGCCGCCGTGCGCCGCCGCCCGCCGCCGCTCGCCGGTCGCCGGAACAGTGATTCCGGCGGCCGGAGTTACTGTTCCGGCGTGAACAGTACCCAGATGCAGAAAAATTAAAGTAAATATACCGTTTCGACCGTTTTCGCGTGCTGAGTCCTATTTCGCCGTCCGTTTTGCCAAATTCTCATCCGAAATTTTGCCGAAAGCTCCCGGAAAATCCCATTTGCTCCGATTTTCGCGCAGAGTCTATATTAAATATCCAATTTCGATTCTACAAGCTCCGATGCACTGTACAAGCTCCCCGCAGTCACTGTTTAATGTTGCACAGTTCCTGCGGGAGTCCGGATCATCACACACGTGGCGCAATGCAGTTGGTCGCGCCCGCTGTTTCCTGTTCGGGGGTAACGTGGCGGGTCGTGGTCCTTCCGGGCTTGCACAGTAACGGGCCGGGCCCGTTACTGTAGCAGCCCGGAAGATCCGGGCGCCCGAAAGTGGGGACCCGGATGGTATTAAGCAAATTGTTTGGTTTTGGCCTTCTTTTTGTTGAACCCGAGCCCTCTTCTCTTGCCATTTTCTCCACCTTCCCGAGCTCCTCTGCCCCTGCACCCTTTAGGAAAGTTGTAGATCTTCGGGTGCTCGATCTTCCTGCAGAGGTTTGGGATTTTTAGGAGCACGCTTCTCGAGATTTCAGATTTTACGGCGCGGAGCGATGTTTCATCTTCGGTGTTCTTCTTCGTCGCAGTTCGGTGTGATTTTTTCCCTGGGCTACCCCGACCTCCTTTTTTAGCGATTCTTGCGCCGACGCGCTCCTAACAGGTAGAGCTACATCTTTCATTTTGATCGCGCATTTCGGTTTTAAGTCGTTGGCACGGATCCCGAGGATCTTTCTTGACCCCTTTTTCTGTGTGGATTTTGGGATAGCATTGGAGTGTTTTGGCAATATCTTCGCGCACGAGCGTCAGACGGAAACGTGCTTGTACAACTTTTTCATCTACAGATCACAAGGAACGCGCTCGTATTTTTCTTGGATTTTTCTGAGATTTTATCAGAGGTGAAAATCACTGTTCTTCTGTGTATAGTGCTACAGTTTTTGACGCAGGAATTGTTTGAGTTCACCACCTTGCCGAATTTATATCTTGACCTACCGAACTCGGTTTTGGACGCGCAGGTATCCGTTTCGAAGGTATCGACGCGAGGATCTCTGTGATATTTTTATTGGAATTTTGTGGAGGATGTTTTTCATGTAAAAATTTTGCAGAAAGGGGACTGTTCATCGCAGATCTGTATGTTTGGGATTTTGTGGAATTAAGTATAATTTTGGATGCATTTTGTACCTAGGATGCTGTAAACACTACTTTGGTACTGTGGACACGGTGATTGTGCTGGTATATCTGTTTCTGGGCTTTCTTAACTGTGCGACCCTGGACAGTTGTGCACCTTCAGGTGGGTGACCCTGTCTCCAAGATTGATGGACTGTACGTTAAGCCTACTATTGTAGGTCTATGCATGTTAGCGAATTCTTGTTCAGTATGCTAGAATGTAGGAATTGCTATTCCCTACTTTATCCGATGATATTGTCTTTCCCATGCTCTCTATTATCTGTCAAAATTTATCATTATTATCTTGAAACTTGACCCAGCACCCCTGTCATATGCATCATGTTCAACCAGACTTTAGAAAACCTCAACTTGGGCCAAGATATCCACACTTTATTCTTCCTGGACTTAGTGTTTTACTCGCCCGGATAGTGGGCCGAGTGGTCGGGTTTCTTTAGTGTGGGATGCCTTCTACACTCGTGCTTAGGAGCAGAGTGGAGTCTAGTAGGGGTAGTTGATCATACATCCGTGGCGGGAGCCGTTTAGAAGGACGACGGTCCCGAGGTTTCCGTTTTTCCTATTCTTTATTTGTCGCCGCTGTGTTAGTGGCAGCGGTTTACTTGTGTTAGCAGAACCTTGGACCCAGAACTATTTTTGGACACACATATGATTTTAGTCAACCAACGTTTTCTTCCAAGCATCGTAGGGTCGCCCGAGTCTGTTCTTGTTTGATTGGACAAGGGCTTTAGCTCTACGAGGCTTGGATATAAAACTGGTTTTCAATTGTTTTCCTAAAAAGAACTAAAAATCAGTAAATATGGATTTCTTCCAGATCAAATGGCTTTCAATAAGAAATGTCACCTTTTTCCTATACATGTAACCACTTGAGATGATTCAAGTGGTCTGGGTTCTAAGGTCTGCCCTTACCTTTAGAACGAGAACAACGAGAGGCTACGCCTAGAGCCTGTTCTGGTTTGATAGGATTGTAGGTTCTAGTCTTTCGGGGTTCCCGGACTCTTTATTATGTTTGTATGTGGAGTTATCCTGCCGGTGAGTCTGCAGGACGGGTTGTTGTTATGTTGTTGGATACCGTCGGGGTTGACGGTGGTCCCGGGTCGTTGAGTGTGTCCGACCAGTTTAGTTAGCCCTGAGTGTGGGACGATCTTGGCTGTGGAGTATCTCCAGCCTGTGTGTTTATGTTGTGAGCTTTTGGTGAGATGAGTGTCTCGGGTTTCGTGAAAGCTGATCAGCTGAGTCGTCGAGAGTGCTCCGACTGTTGTGAGAGATTTCGCTGGATTGAGTCCTTCCGAGCAGAGCGTGAGCGTGGATTTTGACCATAGCCTGCAGTGCCACTTTGAGCTCGACAGAGTGCGCGGATACCCTAGTCCTCGTTGGGGTCGCTCCCCTCGAGTGCCACGTCCGGGGTGGGTCTGCACTTTGGTATCGCGACTTGTTGACGTCGTCCCTCTGACTGAGCCAGTTTTGGCAGTTACGGACGCAGTCCCTCTGACTGAGCCAGTTTTGGCAGTCACGGACACCGTCCCTCTGGCTGAGCCAGTTTTGGCAGCTACGGACGTCCTACGTAAGTCCGGTCCTCCAGGATATAACGGCAGTAGGTTGGCGCAGGCTTGACTGAACCCGAGGAGGCAGTCAGTTCAGATTGGGTGACTTTACTGTTATGTTAGCAAATGCATTATATTTTCATCTGTCCCGCTTTTTGAGCATCTAGATAGGGACATAGTGTTACGGAATTTGAGTTGGCGTATTTCGTGAAAGTATTAAGTCTTGAAGATTGAAGATGAAAGAAGTTTGGATCATATACCTCAATCTCAAGAAAGAAGAATTCAAAAAGATCAGGTACGTTTAACTAAAGATTTTTGGTGATCCGAATACTTCTTGTAGTGTAGAAACACTTGGAAGAATTTTTAATTGCATAAATATCAAAAACTGGACATGGGACATGTTCAGGATCCGGATCAGACCTTGCAATCCGGATCCCGAAGGGTGTTCGTTCATACAATGGTTCAATCCGGATCGCAGCATCCTTTGATCCGGATCCCGAACACTAGTTTTACCTTTGTATTTGAACGATCCGGATCAGGCTTTGCAATCCGGATCCCGAACGTTGGTGTTTGGTGAAACTGTATGAACGATCCGGATCAGGAACTTCGATCCGGATCCCGAACTATTGTTTTCTGGAAACCGTCTTTCTTGCTACGCAATCCGGATCGCAGAAATCCGATCCGGATCGCCGTCCGTAAAATTTCCAGAAAAGGCTGTTTTTGATCCTTATCTTCTTCCAATGGTCTCTAACCTATAAATAGACCCTTTATTCATTTTCTAGGGCATCCGAATATAATAGAAAAATACGACCGAAAAGAGAAAAATCCACATATAGAGAAGAAAGGAAATCAATAGATTAATTCTATGTTTCTTCATCTATATTGATTGATTTGATTCTAGGTTTTCTAAACTCAGATTTTGAGTAGAATCAAATCAATGAATACTTAGATGGTATTTCCGATCTATTTCTAATCTAAGTATTCGGCGGATCATCACCACCCAAAAACAACGATTTACCCTAAATCGGCGCGTGGACTCGCGTGGCCTTGTGGATTCAAGGTGCAACCGCTCTCGTGGATTCGGAGCGAGGTACGTTCGTGGATTCGAAGCGTGCTACTGGGTGAAGACCGTGGATTCGGTCGGACGTCGTGGACTCGACGTTGGACGCTGTGGATTCAGCGTTGGGCGCAGATCGTGGATTCGAGAAGCGTCGTGGAGCGAGCGGAGAAGATCTACTAGGAGCGTATGGTAAAAGGTTGAGTCGTCTGTGAGTACGTTATATCACCTTGTACGTGTGTTAATTCTAGTGGATTTCGCCGTGTTATCGGTCCCGTGGTTTTTTACTCCGGTTTGGAGTTTTTCCACGTAAAAATCTTGCGTGTTCATTTATTTTTCCGCATTGGGTTTTATTGCGCAATGATTTTTTGAGTGTTTATTGTTTACACCTATTCACCCCCCTCTAGGTGTTTTTTCCCCTATTTAGATCCATATTAGTATAACCCAACAAGTGGTATCAGAGCGGGAATAGGGTTGTAAACAATGGTTGAAGGTGGAAACATCAATCGACCCCCTTTCTTTGATGGAACAAATTATGCGTACTGGAAAGTACGGATGAAAGCCTTTTTAATTTCCATCGACGAAAGGGTGTGGCAATCAATTGAATTAGGATGGTCTAATCCAACTGAAATTATTTCTGATGTTCGCACCTTAAAACCTAGGTCGAAATGGACCAAGGAAGAGATAGATTCATCTTCTTACAATGGCAAAGGAATTAATGCTTTATTTAATGCTTTGTCACAAACAGAGTTCTCTCGCGTCTCGGCATGTGAGACTGCGAAAGAAATCTGGGATGTTCTTCAAGTTACGCATGAGGGAACTAACCTTGTGAAGATTCAGAAACTGCAAATGCTTACGAGCAAGTTTGACTCTATTTCTATGGCAGAAAATGAATCTTTCACAGACTATTACACACGATTGCAAGACATCGTAAACTCATGTGCTAACTTGGGAGAGAAGATTCCAGAATTTAAAGTTGTAAGAAAGATATTAAGAACTCTTCCTGAACGATTTCGCCCGAAGGTCGCAGCCATTGAAACAATTAAACACCCGGACGAAATGCGTGTAGAAGAATTAGTTGGTTCTTTGCAAACTTATGAAATGACATTTCCTACTAACTATTCTTCGGGAAAGGCATCCTCTTCTAAGTCTTCAGGTTATGCATTGAAAACAACAAAGGAAGAAGACGCGGATTCATCCTCCTCAGACGATGACGAGAACCTATCTATGGAGGACTTTGAGAAGCAGCTCGCTCTCTTGACAAGGAAGTTTCGCCGCAACTTTCGAAGGGGTAATCCAAGCAAAACTCCATCCTTCGGAAAGTCGAAGAAAGGCAAGGGTTCTTCAAGTTACAAGTCAAGAAAGCAAGAGAACTTCTCAAAGGATAAGAAAAGTTCAGAGGGACAAGTACAGTGCTTCAAATGTCGAGGCTACGGCCACATTGCAACGGAGTGTCCCAACAAGAATCCGGCAAAGAAGAAGGCGATGCAAGTCGTCACTTGGGATGACAACTCAACGTCAAATGAGTCATCCTCAAGTGATGAAGAAGACAACGCGACAGCATTCCACGCGTCCACTACATCTTCACCCTTCATGTGCTTGATGGCAAGTACCTCCGATTCCTTGTCCAACTCCTCCCATGTTGAAAAGAACGCTACGGACAACGAATCGAGCAATTCTGAAGGTGAAGATTTTGCTCTTGCCTACCATAAGCTTTTGAGGGATTCAAAGAAACTGGCAAAGCAAAACCGGAGTTTGAGAGGGAGATTGCAGGATCTCGAAGAAGAAGCAAAAAGGGCATCTTCTCTCTCAAACGCTCTTGAAGTGGAAAGGGATAATCTAGCCAAAGCAAATGTTTCCCTTCAAGAGGAAAATGAGCTTTTTGAGAAAGAACATGAGAAATTGGTGGATAAAGCGAATTATTTCTCAAAGCTCTACGGCGAGGCTCAACAGGATAAAATGGAAATGACAAAGACCATACTCCAACTAAAGGATGATTTAAAGCGATTCTCTTCAGGAAGGAGTAAGTTGGATAGGCTTCTTGGTCTTGGTCAAACAAATCGGTTCGGCCTCGGATACACTCAAACTGGAGACAGTCCAAGTTCGAGTGGGACAGTTTTTGTGCCTCAGTCGGTATCTCCTCCTCCGACACCGGAATTCACGACAAGCAACGACAACAAGCCTACTTCATCCTCTTCGGGATCGTCAAGAACTAAGGTATGTTTTCGTTGTGGCATTTCAGGGCACATAAGGAGAAATTGCAAGATGGGAGCCAAACGCTCACCTCAAGCACCTCTTGCAATGACTACCAAAAGGTGATTCCTCAGAAATCAATTGCAAATCAATTGAAGGAAAAGAGCCTTGGTAGTTCACCGCGCAAGACGACTTCATCAAGGAGCAGCAATCTTCAACAAGACGCTTTCACCTAGGCGAGTAACTTCACGACCATTACCGACGCATTCCAAAAAGGTTTGGGTGCGCAAAGGTGAAATTTTTCCTTGTCTTGTTACCAATATCTCCTTGCATGCATATGATAGTTCGTCTTGGTATCTGGATAGCGGGTGTTCCCGTCACATGACCGGTGACAAAAACTGTTTTCAAACCTTTGAGAAAATCTCCGGAGGACTTGTTGTTTTCGGAGACGGTCGGTCTTCCAAGATTGTTGGAAAAGGAACTATCGCTATTCCGGATGGCCCGGTTCTAAATAATGTGTTATTTGTTAATGGCCTTAAGACTAACCTCATAAGCATAAGTCAACTTTGTGACAATGGTTATTCAGTTAATTTTTCATCTGATGAATGTACTGTAACTGACAAGAACCATGTTTTCTTTTTAAAAGGGGTTAGATCAGAAAACAATTGTTATGTAGTTCCTCATAAAATTTCTGAAAAATGTAACCTAGCTTCTTTGAAAAATGAAACTCTTTGGCACGAAAGGCTAGGTCACATAAACTTTAAGGAACTTGCTAGAATTTCAAACAAAGATGTGGTCAAGGGGGTTCCTAAACTTTCTTTTGAACAAAACATTGTGTGTGGCGGTTGCCAAAAGGGAAAACAGTCAAGGACTGCACACAAGAACTTGAACCACATTGGTACAAAACGGCCTTTGGAACTTTTGCACATGGATTTAATGGGGCCAACTCGTCAACCATCTTTGGGAGGTAAATGGTATATTTTCTTATTGGTTGATGATTTCTCTAGATATTCTTGGGTAGCATTTTTAAAAGAGAAAGCTGATACTTTTGATTCTTTTCACGAGATTTGCCATCGTATTATGATTGAAAAGAATGAAAAGATTACTCGTGTTAGAAGTGATAGAGGTGGAGAATTCATAAATTCCAAATTCATTGATTTTTGCACTTCAAACGGCATTAAACATGAATTCTCGGCACCCTATACACCTCAACAGAATGGTGTAGTCGAGCGCAAAAACAGGGTCGTACAGGAGATGGCACGTGTTATGCTTCATAGCCGGAACTTACCGTTATATTTTTGGGCTGAAGCGGTGAACACTGCTGTCTATGTAATTAATCGAGTGTATTTGCGCCCGGGGACTTTAAATACACCATATGAACTATGGTTTTGTAGAAAACCTAACATCAAATATTTTCGTATCTTTGGGAGTCGGTGTTTTATTTTACGTGACCGCGAAAATCTTAGAAAATTTGACTCTCGAAGTGACGAAGGGATTTTCTTGGGTTATTCTACAAACAGTAGAGCATATCGAGTTTTTAACTTAGAATCTAAGACGATCGTAGAATCGATAAATGTTAAAGTAGATGAAGCTTTTCACTTTGCATCTGAAAAATCTACCCTCGATATCTCTCTTGATGATGATACACCTGCTAATGCATCTTCTTCTAACAATTCTTTCGATAATAATGATGCATCTAACGGTTCTTCAAGTTTATCTGATGTGCAGGAATCATCTCGTGTACCTCCGACTACTCCATTACCTCAAACGTTACGCATCTCCAAGGATCATCCTGAATCGAACATCATTGGAGATCCACAAGAAGGAGTTAGAACTCGGAGACAATTGGTTTGCGGATTCGCTTGCTACGTATCTTTAATCGAACCAAAGAATGTTGATGAAGCTCTTCAGGATGACTACTGGATTGAAGCAATGCAGGAAGAGCTCCATCAATTTGAGCGAAACAAAGTCTGGGAATTAACGAAGCCTCCGAAGCAACACAATGTGATAGGTACCAAATGGATTTTCAAGAACAAGAAAAATGAGGATGGTACTATCATCAGGAACAAAGCAAGACTAGTTGCTCAAGGCTACTCTCAAGTAGAAGGTATAGACTTTGATGAAACTTTCGCCCCTGTAGCTAGACTCGAGTCCATTCGTATCCTATTTGCGATTGCTTGTCATTTTAAAATCAAATTATTTCAAATGGACGTTAAGAGCGCATTTTTAAATGGGTTTTTAAATGAGGAAGTTTATGTGGCTCAACCGAAAGGTTTTGTAGACCATAAACTACCTAACCATGTTTTTCGTTTGAAAAAGGCTCTTTACGGTCTGAAACAAGCACCGCGAGCATGGTACGAAAGGTTGACAAAGCACCTTTTGGAAAAGGGCTATACTCGAGGGGGAGCTGACAGGACTCTCTTTGTGAAGCATTATCAAAACAATTTCATTGTAGCACAAATCTATGTCGATGACATTGTATTTGGCGCAACAAGAGATAATGATGCTTCTAAATTCGCGGAGACCATGGAAAGCGAATTTGAGATGTCCATGATGGGCGAATTGACTTATTTTCTTGGATTACAAGTTAAACAAAATGATGAAGGTATTCACTTGTGTCAATCCAAGTATGCAATGGAGTTGGTCAAAAAGTTTGATCTAGAAAATTCTAAGGATTTTCCGACTCCAATGGGAACTAGCCATAAGGGACTTGGAAGTGAATCACATAGTGAGAATGTAGACGAGAAACTGTATCGAAGTATGATTGGAAGTCTACTTTACCTCACGGCTAGTCGCCCGGATATATCCTTTAGTGTTGGGATTTGCGCGAGATATCAATCAGCACCAAAGGAGGTTCACCTGAAAGCGGTGAAACGGATCATCCGATACATCAAAGGAACGATAAATCTCGGAATTTGGTATCCTATGGGAACAAGTTTGGACATTGTTGGATACTCAGATGCCGATTGGGCAGGATCAGTGGATGATCGGAAAAGCACGAGTGGTGCATGCTTCTATCTTGGCCATTGCCTTGTTGCATGGCACAGTAAAAAGCAAAACTGCATAGCACTCTCGACTGCCGAAGCGGAGTATATTTCAGCGGGTAGTTGTTCAACTCAACTGATATGGATGAAAAGCGTGTTGAGCGACTTCCGGATTTCAGCATCTTCGGTAACAATTCTTTGTGACAACACAAGTGCTATTAACATTTCGAAAAACCCTGTGTTGCACTCTAGAACAAAACATATTGAACTTAGATATCATTTTCTTAGAGAGCTAGTTGAATCAAATATTCTTCAACTTTCATATATTTCAACTGAGGATCAATTAGCTGATATCTTAACAAAACCTTTGGATCAAAAACGTTTTATTCACTTGCGTAAAGCAATTGGCATGCTTTCCTTGAAATAACCTCTTTTGAAACTTTTGCTTAGGTTAGGTTTTGTTTTTGTTTTGTGTTTTTGTTCTTTATCTATGTTTGTACATAGGACATTAATTGAGCATTGATCATAATTGACTTTAATTGCATCTTTTCACGCATTTAGAAATTTATTATGCTTTTGATATCATAATATTTCAATGTTGCAATGATCATTTATGTTAATTAAGTCATCTTTTAAGTGATCAAAGTCAATTTCTCTCTCAATGATCTCTTGGTATAGTCATTATCTTATTTGATTGCTTAGTCGAGTATGAATGCGAGATCAATTTTTGGTTGAATACCTTATATATTAAATAATTGATAGCCAATTGAGGGGGAGTCAAAGAAAAGTAAAATGCTCAAAAGATGTGGAAAGAGTTACATCCCAATGAGGAGTGTGAAAACTACCACCACATGGAGAAAAGAAAAAAATAAAATACCCCATGTATGCAAAGCAAATTTTTGTTTTAAAATGATGATGAAATGCATATTGAAATACTTGACTCTGTCAAATTTCAAGGTTGGTATAAGGTGGGATTTTTGATGAAAGATGCTCAAAGAGCCACTCTCTTCAACAGATTGTCTAGATATATTATCTAACTTATCTGGGATTTCAAACATCTATTGATCTTGGTATTTCATTTTCTTTACCAAAATTGATGATTTGATAAAGGCATTACGCATAAGATCAGGTTAGATGTGATTGAAGTTGTTCAACTTTAAGAGTTTTAATTTCCATAAATTTTCGTTTCATTTTTGAGTATTTTTGATAGATTTGGTATAATCTATTTCTTGTTGTATGAAACGATGATTTTTGTTTAAAGTTGATATGCTAAAGTGCTTACATACTTTTTCTGGATTTTATAGAATTTTTCTGAATTTTTCTGATGAAAAAGTTGGAGCCGATCCGGATCGGACTAAGTTGATCCGGATCCCGAACGCAGGCTTTTTCCTGCGGGTGGCCGATCCGGATCAAAATCTCGATCCGATCCGGATCACGGCTAGGGTTTTAATAAGAACAAGAGGGTTTTGATTTCTTTTGCTACAATCTTTTGTTCTTAAGCCTCTAGAGTTTCTCTCTCTAGAAATCTTCCATCTTGGAGCTTTCCTAACTCAAGTTCTTCGATTCCAAGTAAGTTTTATTGATCAAAATCTCGGTTTTTCACAGGTTTTCTATATTTTCACCAAAACGTGATGAAATTTCTCTATCTTTTTCGTTTGTGAATGGTTTTTGGTCAAATTTCTTTTGAAATAAGAACTCTGGGTAGATTAGTTTTGATTATATGCTGGGTTTTCTCAAGATTAACGAATTTTTGGGCTTCGATTTCTGAAAATTCTGTTTTAGGGCATATAAGAGGAATTTTTGAAAATCATGGAATTGATCCACTTTTAAAATTCTTTTTGCAAAACTAATTTGATTCTTGGCTTCTCTACATGATTATGATTGTTTGGGTACAATTTTTCAAATTTTTGAAAATTGAAAATTTTTCATGTTCTTGAGTTGTTCTTCACAGGCAATCAAAATGGTGATCACCTGGATCATTTTTCTGCTTGCTACCATGGTTCATGTCAAAGATGCTGCCAAACCTAAGAAGGCAAAGAGATCGAAGAAAGCTCGGAGTGATTCTGAGACAGAATCAGAGACGGCTTCTATTGACTGGGATAACCTCGAGATCGAGGAAGACGTCCCTATTGTCTCAAAAGGGAAAGCTACTGCTGAAGCTTCAAAGGCAAAGCCTCCTCCTACTGCTGCAGAAAAAGGAAAAGCTCCCATGGACCCAAGTCCAATTGGAACAAGAATAAAAACCGGTGCAAGAAAAAGAGGCAGTGCTCGGGGCATTTCGATTAACGAACCTATTGCTAGCCAGCCTCCTCAACAAGAATTCATTAGCTCAGCACGTATCAAAGATTTTGAGAAAAGGGAATGCATTGGCGAAAGACATGTCAATGTCAAACCGATGAAGGAACGATCTACAGTCTTTGGGACTTTGTTTGACCAGGCAGGTCTAGCTCCCATATGCAACTTTCCTGAGACTACTGGGTACTGTCCTCACTCAGTACGTATGTTTTATCAGAACGGTTCAGGTCTAGTTGATCAAGATCAAGGACGTCGAGAATTTCACACTTTGGTTAAAAACATCAAGATCAAAGTCACACCCCAATTGGTTGGAGAAGTGCTAGGAATGAAAGCCAGAAGTGATGGACTCCAAAAACTCAAAGCTTCAACGACAACTCCTGGAGAGTGGTTGTAAATGGAATTTGTCTTCCGGATACTTTGTCGACCGGAAATTCTGTTTTCTCAAAAGAGCTTCGACCGGAGTATCGGTATATAAACTTCATTGTCTGCTACAACATTCTTCCCAACATGAATACGAAGGTTCTTCGATGGGACAGGATGTTATTCCTTTATCTTCTTGGAAACCCAGCCGCATCGATGGGAGCAAACTTGAATATTCCTTATCTCATTTGGTCAAGGATGGCGCGGTATGTGGAACACTCTCACCCCACAGAGAGACTACCCTATCCAATGATAATTATGCGCATCCTTAGAAAGTTTAAAGTCGATACAAGCGCGAGCTCATACATGTACAGTTTGGGCACCATTAATGAAACAACAATTGTGAAATCTCTATCGACAAAACAAGATGATCCTCCATCTCCTCCAATCCGACAAAGAGCTCGACCACAAGCAACAACTTCTACACCTCCTGTTCCACCTACACAGCAAGCACCTCCATCAACTTCTGATGATGATGCTTCAGTAAGCTCAATTTTTAAGGAACAACAGCGACTCTCGAACGAGCAAGAACGCATGTCTATTGAGTTCGCTGAAATGAAAGAGGACCTTAAAGAAGTCAGGAAAGAAGTCAGAGAAGTTAAGAAGGAACAAGCTTCTATGAACAAACGGATCAAGAAAATGTTTCAGAAGCTTGGGTGTATCAGCTCTGACGATTCTGCATAAATTTTTTTGTTTTTTGTCTAATCTTTTCTTTTGCAGGTTTTTATGTTCTTGGTTTGTTTTATTTCCTTCAACTCTCAAGTTTCTTGCTTTGTCTTAAACCTTTTAACTCTCTTTTTCTTTTGTAATTATTGGCTTTGTTTGTGACAAAAAGGGGGAGAGAGTAGTAGAGAAAACTTTGTGTGAGAACTTTGACTTTGGTGGAAGGTAAGTATTGGTGGAAGTATTGGTGGAAGGTAAGTATTACAACTTTTGGTTTTTATTTGGTGATTTGTTGCATGTCCCTACTAACTATTTGACTAACTATTTGGACATGTATTATTACTAACAAGTTGTTTGATTACTAACAAAGCAAAGTTATGACATTTGGAATCTTATTGCTTAGAAGATATGTCAATGATTGATTCTGATCTTATTACATATCTGAATTACTAAATGTCATGATGAGTATAAACTCATCTCTGCTTGGTTTTGTATGTTTCATATTCTTGAGGTATCTAACGATCTTTTTGTCAAGAATGATTTCTTTTTGCAGAGAGTACAGATGTCTAAGTCTAGAGTCTGTTTTAGGAGTTTATCTCATGTATTTAATTTTTGGATCTCCATTGTAAATTTTTGTTGTATGGTGATAGCAACAAAAATATCTTTTTGAATTTTCTTTTGTGGATTTGTGTTTTGTCACGAAACCGCCAAAGGGGGAGATTGTTACGGAATTTGAGTTGGCGTATTTCGTGAAAGTATTAAGTCTTGAAGATTGAAGATGAAAGAAGTTTGGATCATATACCTCAATCTCAAGAAAGAAGAATTCAAAAGGATCAGGTATGTTTAACTAAAGATTTTTGGTGATCCGAATACTTCTTGTAGTGTAGAAACACTTGGAAGAATTTTTAATTGCATAAAAATCAAAAACTGGACATGGGACATGTTCAGGATCCGGATCAGACCTTGCAATCCGGATCCCGAAGGGTGTTCGTTCATACACTGGTTCAATCCGGATCGCAGCATCCTTTGATCCGGATCCCGAACACTAGTTTTACCTTTGTATTTGAACGATCCGGATCAGGCTTTGCAATCCGGATCCCGAACGTTGGTGTTTGGTGAAACTGTATGAACGATCCGGATCAGGAACTTCGATCCGGATCCCGAACTATTGTTTTTCTGGAAACCGTCTTTCTTGCTACTGCAATCCGGATCGCAGAAATCCGATCCGGATCGCCGTCCGTAAAATTTCCAGAAAAGGCTGTTTTTGATCCTTATCTTCTTCCAATGGTTTCTAACCTATAAATAGACCCTTTATTCATTTTCTAGGGCATCCGAATATAATAGAAAAATACGACCGAAAAGAAAAAATCCACATATAGAGAAGAAAGGAAATCAATAGATTAATTCTATGTTTCTTCATCTATATTGATTGATTTGATTCTAGGTTTTCCAAACTCAGATTTTGAGTAGAATCAAATCAATGAATACTTAGATGGTATTTCCGATCTATTTCTAATCTAAGTATTCGGCGGATCATCACCACCCAAAAACAACGATTTACCCTAAATCGGCGCGTGGACTCGCGTGGCCTTGTGGATTCAAGGTGCAACCGCTTTCGTGGATTCGAAGTGAGGTACGTTCGTGGATTCGAAGCGTGCTACTGGGTGAAGACCGTGGATTCGGTCGGACGTCGTGGACTCGACGTTGGACGCTGAGGATTCGGCGTTGGGCGCAGATCGTGGATTCGAGAAGCGTCGTGGAGCGAGCGGAGAAGATCTACTAGGAGCGTATGGTAAAAGGTTGAGTCGTCTGTGAGTACGTTATATCACCTTGTACGTGTGTTAATTCTAGTGGATTTCACCGTGTTATCGGTCCCGTGGTTTTTTACTCCGGTTTGGAGTTTTTCCACGTAAAAATCTTGCGTGTTCATTTATTTTTCTGCATTGGGTTTTATTGCACAATGATTTTTTGAGTGTTTATTGTTTACACCTATTCACCCCCCTCTAGGTGTTTTTTTCCCTATTTAGATCCATATTAGTATAACCCAACACATAGTAGCTGTAGAATTTATTTATCCAGCTTTTTCCCTTCAGTACTGTATTTGTTTCCTCATGCCTTTAGTAGACTTAGTGGGCAGACCGTTGGGTTTGTTGACGGCACCCACTGAGAGCTACTGTGGGATGTAGTTCTCACACCCGTCGTGGTGTCTTTTCCCCAGGACTTTCTACGTCTTTTCTTGCAGTTCCTGTGCTGCCTCCAGCTTCTTCAGATCGAGGTAAGGGGGTCGCGAGATAGATCCATTCCCGTCAGCTTCAGTGTGTGAGTAGAGGTACCCCTATGTTATTTTGGTTTGTATTCTGTCGAGAGACTTTTGTAGTGAGGATCGAGTTGTACTTTTATGGGTGATAGTTGTATTTTATATTTTATTTCTAGCAGTTTACTTTCAGCTCTGATATCTGTTTAGTATAGCATCTATCTTTTGCAGGTTAGTCGCTTCGTCTATACGGGGTTCACCGTATAGGCGGCAGATCTGTTGGCGAGCCCGGGTCGCAGTTTCGACCCAAGGGCGTGACATTTAGTCATTTGACTCTTCCAGTGAGTGAAGAAGGATCGACATATTCTATTTCTGTTGGATAATTATATTGGCTGCAGACAACATAAAGTTACAGAAATAGGGGGATGTCCTTGACTTTCGCTAGATTGGGTCGAGTGTGGTTGTGTTGCTGATTTGTGGTTTCTTGCGGCAAGATGCCTCCCCAACGTCGGATCCTTACCCGGGGTATGTAGTAGCCCAGATCCCCATGCAACTTTCCCCATGACCCACGGTATGGAACACCTATTAATGGTGTGTTGAACCCGCAACGCGTCAAATGGACGCGTTGGACGGACTCTGTGAGGCTTCTAGATTGAGCCTGCCTTCTGGCTGTTTTTGTCAAAATTTAAAAAAGGTTTCAGGCTAATCCGAGGTCGGATTTGGATTTAGCGCGGAAAAACGTCGAAAATCGACTATTTACTCGTGTTTTTCTGAGTTCGGATGCCCAAAAACGGACATTCGAAAGTTTTTTGCGCGTTTTGGTGCATGGGGGAAGCCGTGGACCGGCCGCTGATTGGCCGGCGCACGCGGTGCAGTCCATAGAGAATTGCGCTGGTGCATGGACCAGGCGCGGGGGACACGTGGCGGCCTCGAATTGGCGGGCTCACGCGGTGCGGTCTACGGAGACGCGCGGGCTGGCGCATGCACCGGGGCGGGCCACGTGGCGGCCTGTGAGTGGCCGGCTCACGCGCGCGCGGTCCACGCATCAGGGGGAGCAGGCGGGGGCAGGTGGGGCAAGTAACCGCCATACAAAGGGCGCCACGTGGCGCCCGGCGATTGGCGGGCGCCACCGCCCCACGACGCCCGGTCGGGGCCACGCGGCGCGAATCCACTGGCCCCGCACACACTGTCCGCTGTTCGGGACACGTGTCGGTGCCAGGGCGATCCGGGCGTTGGTCGCGGGCCGGGCCGGGCGGCGAGTTCGCGTACTATTTGCGCCCGAATCCCCCCCGGCGCCCGAAAATTGGGCCCGAAAGCCCAATAAAGTAGGTTTTTGGATTTTTTTGGTGAGGGCCTATAAATAGCACCCTCTCTTGGGCCTTTTACTCTTTTTCTCGAGCCCATCTGCGACAGAGCCCTCTAGTATTCTTGTTCTTCATTTTGTGCTGCATCTTGTGAAGGAGTTTCAGATTTTTTGGAGGGCGCGACATCGACATCTTCGGCAATTTGGCGCAGTGTGACGTCTTTCTTTGGTGGCCCATTTCCGTCGCGTTTCGGTCCACGGGGTGCACAGAGCTCACGTTTCATGGCGTCGATTTCACGAGAGGTACATCTACGTTTTTTGTGTTTTCCACTCCTCCCAGATTTGAGTTTTTATAAGAGTTTCTGGTACATCTTTAAGCCCCTATTATTACTGGTGGTTTTCTTGGGCAGCACTACTTGTCGAATTTTATCTTTGTGCTCGGGTATCGGATTTCGACATGTGAGGACTTGATCGACATCTACGCTTCACGAGGATCGCCGTCGTATTTTTATTGAAATTTTCGGAGATTATCTCGTAGGTGGTAATTAAGCTTCTTTGGGACAGATTTTTCAGCAGTGTTTGTGTAATGGGGATTTTGACTTATTGCAATGTTTGGACCATATCTTTGTACCCAGGAGGAGTTTTTGGGTATTTTTTTTGGGCCCGTTGGAATCGTGGGAATCTGAAGATTGTCCTCGTTCGGTTTCAACCTTTTTGGACTTTGGATCGACGTGCACTTTTAGGTGGGTTGCCTCGTCTTCAAAACTTCAAAACCGGTGGACGGTTCATTAATTCTGTTGTGTAGTGAACATGCATGATTGTGAGATGTATTAGGAAGCATGTTAGAGAGAGAGAGTTGTTGCTCCTTGTGTTGCTATTATGATCATATTGTTTATTGCTTCCTTATTATGTTAAATTAAATGCTATTATTGAAGCTTGACCTAGCACCCTATCATATGATGCATGTCAACCAGACTAGTAGAAAACTCCAACTTGGACTAGTTTATTTATGCTTTAGACACTCCCACACTTTTATTCATTCTTTCACCTGGACTTAGAGTTTTCTCGCCCGGATAGTGGGCCGAGTGTGTCACGCCCCGAGTCCGCCAATTTGTACGGTTCGGGCACGCCAACAGACCCGCCAATCGGGTAAAACCTTTTTCTACCCGAAAGGAACGGTAACATCCATAATAACACAACAAGTGTATGCGGAAGCTCAATATCAGAGTACTAAAAATCACTATAAATTTAAACTTTCATTTAATAACTAATGCGGAAATGAAAGCATACAGGAGTGAACCATAAATTAAACTTAATACACTTTACAATTCTGAACTTGCAAATAAAATTATTACATTTTCTTTACATAATTCCTCACCATACAAGGTTCACTCGAGAAATATATAGAAAGGGATACCTCTGCTAGACCCTCTAGGTCACTATGCTGTTGGGCCCTTGCCCCTGTCGTATGCCTCGCTGTCGTCTGCATCTGATCTGTCTCGACCGCTGCATCCATTCCCGAACCTGTGGGGGGGGTCACCCAAGGGGTGTGAGAACTCCGACAGAGTTCCCAGTGGGTTCAACCACCGAGAAAGAAGTGTCCTACACCACTTGGTCCAATGGAAGCAATAATAATAGTGCTAGGAAACTAAAATCCTCAATATCAAAATGCAGCTATGCAATATAACATATCACTACACTACACTATCTGTGTCTAATCACCAACCATCACTACTCTGTCTAGCCACACTAGGCTGCTAAGCACCAACTCGGCCACTATGCCGCTGTATACAGGGTCAAACTAACCCGGCCACCTTGGCCACTCTATCTTTCTTTATTCTTTAGATTCTGGTGCTTTAGTTCAAGTTAACCCTCAGAAATTCTTATCCAACGGGCCCGAGCCCGGTAGTCCTGCTACCATAAGATAAGATTTCTAAGGTTGCCGATAACACTCGCAAGTGTTACCCCGTCCTGCCGGGGGGACTTGTCATACGGGACACTGCCCGATAGGGTCACTGCCCAACTCTGACAAGAGTACTCTATCTACCAGTCATACGGGTCGCTGCCCGGGAGAGGGACCCTGTCCAACTCCTGACCGTTGTACGTTCACCCCCGGAGGTACGCCCGTTTTATCTTTAATTTTCTTTCTTTTCTTTTCTTTCTCTTTTTATTTTAGTTCTTAGCCTCTTTGCTTTTGAACACTTGCTTTCCTTTCTTATTCGAGCTTATAGCTCCCTTTTTGCCACTGGCAATTCACTTTCTCTTTTCTTCGAGCATTTAGCTCCTTGCTTTCACTTTTAGCCCTTCGAAAGTACCTCGTCCGACGGGTCACTGCCCAGGGAGTCCTGCTCCACTTGACGAGTCTCAAATTCGAAGGCGTCATTAATATCCTCTTTTATTCTCTTTATCTTAAGCAATTTGCTTGTCTTGCTTATTAACCAATTTTAGCTCTATCTTGAACAATTTGATTGTCTTGCTTATTAATCACTTTTTCATCTC
Source organism: Tillandsia fasciculata (assembly GCA_029168755.2). Taxonomy (NCBI): domain Eukaryota; kingdom Viridiplantae; phylum Streptophyta; class Magnoliopsida; order Poales; family Bromeliaceae; genus Tillandsia; species Tillandsia fasciculata. The sequence continues at coordinate 3,350,010 of CM054945.1, forward strand.
TTACCCACGGTCTTGCCACACGGGTAGCTAGAGAGTCACATGGACTCTTAAACATTTCACCTTCATTTATTTAACTCAAATTGAAGTTAAAGTTATTGTCCATTTGCCCATACACCCTATGACTTTCTAGGGTTATATCTGTTAAACTCTTTAACCCTGGGATCTTATCCCATTTTTTCCTGATTCCTCATTGAATCCTAGAGTTAACTTAACTCTATTTTCCTGTTCCACTATTAACTTAGAGTTACACTGACTCTAATTGCATGTTCCACTGTTATATTAGAATTACATGACTCTACTTTCCTGTTTTCCCTTTCATATCTCCACATTTGATCCATTGTTCCATTCTCTTGATTCCTTACTGAATCCCAGAGTCAACTTGACTCTATGCTGACCTCTAATTCACCTTAGGTTTTCTTTACCTAAGATCCATGTCATACTCATCTTAGAGTTCCTTGACTCTATGTTGAACACTAATTCTCCTTAGGTTCTCTTTACCTAAGTTCCATGCTATATACACCCTAGAGTTCTCTGTCTCTATGTTGATCACTAATTCTCCTTAGGTTCTCTTTACCTAAGTTCCATGCCATATACACCCTAGAGTTCTCTGACTCTATGTTGATCACTAATTCTCCTTAGGTTCTCTTTACCTAAGTTCCATGCCATATACACCCTAGAGTTCTCTGACTCTATGTTGATCACTCTATCCAGTGTCCTTAGGTTATCACCTAAGACCATGCCACTCGTCCTCCCTAGGATAACTCCTATGTTCGATGTCACTCGTCAAACCCCTAAACTAGGTTTTCTCCTAGTCTTACTACCAACAAGTCTTGTTCCCTTATGTCACATGATTCCTAGGGTTATACCCTAACATGATCACAATTATAAATAGCTAATCTATTTCATGCATACAATTATTTTCAACTCATCCATAATTAATAATTGTCTCTACGCATGCATATTCATCATATATCTTTGGCAACCAACAGTTGCTCTTTTCCTCTGTGTCCATTTGCACATGCACATATATTCCTCTATCTCTGGCAACCAACAGTTGCACTTTTTCATCTGAATCCATCTACACATGCAATCTTAATCATAATTACCTAACGCCTCTAACAGGCTACTATCATGCTTCTAGATCAAAAAGCAAAGGAGCAAGGGGAGAGGTCACCCAATTTCGGCAGAATCCCCCACCTTGTAGTGTACCCAATTGCTTGTAGACACTTGCAATTGGTCTCCGCGCGAGTCCACTTGTTCCCTCAAGCTTGCACGCAAAACGGTGCACATCCCTTGAGTCCGCACGCAAAACGGTGTACGTCCACCAAACCTGTGCGCAAAACGGAGCACGTTATTAAATTAATAACCCACACGTAAAATGGTGCGCGCCACTTTAACCGGCACGCAAAACCATGCGCGACAACGCGACCTGCACGCGAAACGGTGCACGTACCTCAAATCTGCACGCAAAACGGTGCACGTCTGACTGTAGGGTTGCACGCAAAACGGTGCACATCTTTTTCCTAGCCTGCACGAAAAACGATGCAAACCATTAGATTCTACACGCAAAACGGCGCGCATTGATCCAACCCGCACGCAAAACGGAGCACGTACCCCATATGGGCACGCAAAACGGTGCACACCCACTGTAGGGTTGCACGCAAAACGATGCATACTTTTCGGACCCTGCACGCAAAACGAGGCGTATTGTTAGAGTCTGCACGCAAAACGGTGCCCGTTAGTCCAATCTGCACGCCAAACGGAGCACGTACCTCGGGTGGCACGCAAAATGGTGCATGTTCCTTTTCCCAACTCTGCACGCAAAACGATGCATATTTCCCGAGCCTACGCTCAAAACTGCGCATACTTGTCGAATCCGCACGCAAAACGGTGCATATCCTCACGAGCGGCACGCAAAACGAGGCGCGCCCAAAATGCCCGCGAAACTCGCGCAGTAAAACGGCACAGTAAAACTTGGTCCCTAGCACGCACGTGGCCAAAGGGGTCAAATCCAAAGTCCAAAAGGAAATGTAGAAACTGTGCCAAAAATACCGCAAGAACGACACACGGGGCCTACCTTGTCAATGCCGTGACGCCCATTGTGCCCATTAGCCTTTTTGGAGCAACTCGCGCGCTCCACGGAGTCCACGGCGTGCTCGTGCGCCCTCGAAGACCCCGGCGAAAATCGCCTTCTCCCTCTCCCGCACGCTCGGGTGAAGCCCAAAAGGGGAAAAAGGAGGAAGAATGGGGCGATTTGGGCCTAAATAGGCCATTTCCGGACTTTCGGGCGCACCCTTTCGGGCGCCCGAAAGTTTCCGGGCGGCTACAGTAACCGGCCCGCCGCGGTCTACGCGTCCACGCCTGCGCCAGCTCAGCGCCACGTCACCACGCTCGGCCAACCAGGGGCCGACACGTGGCCGTGGACCCATGCACCGCGACCAACGAACAGTGGCGGCCAATGGGAGGCCGCCACGTGGACCGCACTACCGCCTGCGGTAGCTGCGCCCCGTCGCGTCAGCGCGTCGCGTCGCGCTGACCAGCGAATGGGAGGCCGACACGTGGCCGTCCCCGCTGACACGCGCCAGGGCCCGCGCGCCTTCCCCGCGCACGCCTGCGCCTCGGCCGCTGCGGCCAATGGGGAGACGCCACGTGGCGTCCCCGCTGACGCCGCGTCAGGGTCCGCGCGTATTCCCCGCGCACGCCCACGCTCCCTCGGTCAGACCGACCAATGAGGAGGCGCCACGTGGCGGTCCTCACCCACCACGCGCGCCTCGGGATCCGTGCCCGATGCCTCGGGATCCGTGCCACTCGGGATTCGGGCGCTGCTACAGTAACGTTCGGGCGCACACAGTAATTTCCGGGCGCACCCCCTTCGGACCGGGCTGCTACAGTAACCGGTTCGCTACAGTGCCCGAACCCGGTTCACTGCAGCCCGAAAACCGGGTGTGCTACAGTAGCTTCCGGGCGCCCGGAACTCACTTTCGGGCGCCCGAAACTTGGGCCCAAGCCCAGTTTCGCCCGTTTTCGTCCGTTCTCGCCCGTTCTTCGCCCGTTTTCGCTCAATTTTGACGGGCAGCCACAGTTTAACTTAATTTACCTCATGGTACTTAAACTTTTCAGTTGGGACCCTTTTTGTTCTGCCAAAAGTCCCACTGTCTTTGAATTCGCTGGCGGAGCCCGTTCTCTCAATCCGGGTGTCCGATCAACGCGAAACTTTCACTGTGGCCTTAAAACATATTTACGGAGCTCCCGAAATTTTCTCAGAATTTTCTGAGACTGTAAATTTTCCACTTACAATCTGGGCCCACTTTCTCATATAAGATTCTAGATATCTTATTTTAATCCCGATTTGGGCCCAATTCATTTTCAGGTCATCCTGTACCTTTCTAACTCAATAAAATAGTATTTCATACCATTTTATTTACATTTATTTATATTCCAAATTCCGGTTCACTACATCCTACCCCCCTTAAAATAAGTTTCGTCCTCGAAACTTGAGTCACACCTCGACTCTTACTCCATCAAGAGGGGGAAAACTTTGCCCTTGCTATCAGGCCCACCGAACCTCGTGATTGGCATTACACTGCCAGCTCACCCACGCATGAGCGGGCAGCTCATTACAGGATCCCTATCCCGACTCCGGGACACTTAGGCTTGGTGTCTGGCCACTTTCACCAAATAGGTGACAGACACAGCCGAGCACTTGCTCTCTCAGTTGTCACGAATGACCCAGTCTTTACTTGCGAAATTTTCACTTTAATTCCGCCATCATTTTTTTTTTCATAACGAGGCTGCACCTGCAACCAATTACACTTACCGCATTTCCCGGTCGCTCCTCTGCCTAATGTGGAGGGCAAGGCCAATCCGCGAGCTCTCAGCTATTACACACGCTACTAGCGCTCTGAGTCTACGGGTATCAGCTAACCCGACATCTCGGACTACTAATAGGTCCACAGACCACGATCCAATAGGGCCTATAGCCCAACAAGTCCAACACTATACAATGGCTCTCACTAGCACGCAGACCCAATCGTCATACGGGTAGATCCTCACTTAGGATTACTACACCAATACTCCCACTAGGAGCTACAATACCTCAATCACCACTAGCTCTACAGCCTGGTCATATCTCACTCTCAGTGTACTAACCTCAGTGTACTACTAGCCTCAATGCTCACACGTGGCATCCCACGTTCCCGGGTCATCGCTCGGACTACCGTCCCGACCAAATCTCTATCATGCCCCGCCATCAGGTCTCGGGCCGCTGTCTCTCACAGCTGACTGCGCCTGCCCACTGGGCTACAGGCCCACAGTCCACAAACATGGTCCAGGCACGGATCGTCCTAACGCGAACCCGCAAATCGTCGCCACGCGACCACTATGCTCCACTGAGCAAACTCAACTAACAAGTCGTCAATCCACGACCCAAACTCTCTATATCAACTCTGGCCACACTGGTCAAAGGCTAATACGCCACCTAATCAGCTCTCTCTGGCTAAATGATACTTGTGCTCCTTGAGCACCCAAACAGTTGGGCGTCCTACGCCCCCACGCTAACTCACAAAAATCCAGTTAAGCAACTTGCTTAAACACGCGTACGACTCCTGTACACCTCTCCCAACTGGGTTGAGGCACCACAATACTGTTCACCAACTCTGGTGATTAACACGCAAACCCTGCGGTGGCAATCCTTGCCATTATGCTGATCCATCGGATCGGCGCCACAAAACTCCCGCTCACTTGCGAGGTTTTCGAATCTCGAAACCTGTCCTGGGTCTTACCAACCCCACTATGCGGCAATTAGCCACAAGATATGCCACACGGTCACTACCGTCATCAGGGCGAACTTTCGCCACTAGGCCTGTAAATCTTTCTTGCCCTAACCCTTAGGACATACTAACTTGGTTCTCGCAACATAGCGATCACCATTTTCCTCGTGAGTCGGTCTCTCACTGGACCTTGCTAACCACACTTTGCCAGCAACCTAGCTGACACAAGCGTAAAACACCCTACGCTGAAGGTGTTGGCTGCGCCGACAAAAGTTCGGCGGCCCTGCCATTTCTTTACTGTCGCCCCTACAGGCGGCGACGCCGTATACTCATTCGTCATTTATGCAGCCTCAACCTGCTGCGCTATCAGCCACTGGAGCCTATCTATCTGCTCCAACTGTCATGCTGACGCCACTCTTAGGCGTCGAAACCTGTCTTCCTGTCGGCGGAAAATTTCCGCCGACGGCAAGAAGTCTGACCTACTGTTGGACCACTCCAACAAGTGCGGTCACCTGCTATCGCAACTCGTATACCACGTTTGACCCCGAGCCCTCTCGGGACTCGAGTCAAACAGGTGCGTTTCCCTATGTGGTGTCATCGCTACTATGCACACCACAACGAAACAACCAGCCCAAACTTAGCCATTTGAGCATCGCGCAGTCCATATACCGACAAAAAGGCTCGTCGACCAAATCATGCGAAAGTATAAGAGGGTACTCCTTTTCATCTCCAACATTACGTTGTCGGCCGCCAACGTAATATCCGAAGAATGAAAGCTCGTTGCCCTCGATCAGTCCCAACATCCTTTTTGGGAACAACAAAACCCAATCAAGTACTTTCGCCACCACCCACGCACTCTCTCGTGCTAATCCCTAGGGTCTCCCTAAGGTTGCTAACCACCTAGGACTATTCCTAGGCTCTGATACCACTCTAATCTGTCACGCCCCGAGTCCGCCAATTTGTACGGTTCGGGCACGCCAACAGACCCGCCAATCGGGTAAAACCTGTTTCTACCCGAAGGAACGGTAACATCCATAATAACACAACAAGTGTATGCGGAAGCTCAATATCAGAGTACTAAAAATCACTATAAATTTAAACTTTCATTTAATAAACTAATGCGGAAATGAAAGCATACAGGAGTGAACCATAAATTAAACTTATTACACTTTACATTCTGAACTTGCAAATAAAATTATTACATTTTCTTTACATAATACCTTACCATACAAGGTTCACTCAAGAAATATATAGAAAGGGATACCTCTGCTAGACCCTCTAGGTCACTATGCTGCTGGGCCCTTGCCCCTGTCGTATGCCTCGCTGTCGTCTGCATCTGATCTGTCTCGACCGCTGCATCCATTCCCGAACCTGTGGGGGGGGGTCACCCAAGGGGTGTGAGAACTCCGACAGAGTTCCCAGTGGGTTCAACCACCGAGAAAGAATGTCCTACACCACTTGGTCCAATGGAAGCAATAATAATAGTGCTAGGAAACTAAAATCCTCAATATCAAAATGCAGCTATGCAATATAACATATCACTACACTACACTATCTGTGTCTAATCACCAACCATCACTACTCTGTCTAGCCACACTAGGCTGCTAAGCACCAACTCGGCCACTATGCCGCTGTATACAGGGTCAAACTAACCCGGCCACCTTGGCCACTCTATCTTTCTTTATTCTTTAGATTCTGGTGCTTTAGTTCAAGTTAACCCTCAGAAATTCTTATCCAACGGGCCCGAGCCCGGTAGTCTTGCTACCATAAGATAAGATTTCTAAGGTTGCCGATAACACTCGCAAGTGTTACCCCGTCCTGCCGGGGGGACTTGTCATACGGGACACTGCCCGATAGGGTCACTGCCCAACTCTGACAAGAGTACTCTATCTACCAGTCATACGGGTCGCTGCCCGGGAGAGGGACCCTGTCCAACTCCTGACCGTTGTACGTTCACCCCCGGAGGTACGCCCGTTTTATCTTTAATTTTCTTTCTTTTCTTTTTCTTTCTCTTTTTATTTTAGTTCTTAGCCTCTTTGCTTTTGAACACTTGCTTTCCTTTCTTATTCGAGCTTATAGCTCCCTTTTTGCCACTGGCAATTCACTTTCTCTTTTCTTCGAGCATTTAGCTCCTTGCTTTCACTTTTAGCCCTTCGAAAGTACCTCGTCCGACGGGTCACTGCCCAGGGAGTCCTGCTCCACTTGACGAGTCTCAAATTCGAAGGCGTCATTAATATCCTCTTTTATTCTCTTTATCTTAAGCAATTTGCTTGTCTTGCTTATTAACCAATTTTAGCTCTATCTTGAACAATTTGATTGTCTTGCTTATTAATCACTTTTTCATCTCTTACCCAGGTCTTGCCACACGGGTAACTAGAGAGTCACATGGACTCTTAAACATTTCACCTTCATTTATTTAACTCAAATTGAAGTTAAAGTTATTGTCCATTTGCCCATACACCCTATGACTTTCTAGGGTTATATCTGTTAAACTCTTTAACCCTGGGATCTTATCCCATTTTTCCTGATTCCTCATTGAATCCTAGAGTTAACTTAACTCTATTTTCCTGTTCCACTATTAACTTAGAGTTACACTGACTCTAATTGCATGTTCCACTGTTATATTAGAATTACATGACTCTACTTTCCTGTTTTCCCTTTCATATCTCCACATTTGATCCATTGTTCCATTCTCTTGATTCCTTACTGAATCCCAGAGTCAACTTGACTCTATGCTGACCTCTAATTCACCTTAGGTTTTCTTTACCTAAGATCCATGTCATACTCATCTTAGAGTTCCTTGACTCTATGTTGAACACTAATTCTCCTTAGGTTCTCTTTACCTAAGTTCCATGCCATATACACCCTAGAGTTCTCTGACTCTATGTTGATCACTAATTCTCCTTAGGTTCTCTTTACCTAAGTTCCATGCCATATACACCCTAGAGTTCTCTGACTCTATGTTGATCACTAATTCTCCTTAGGTTCTCTTTACCTAAGTTCCATGCCATATACACCCTAGAGTTCTCTGACTCTATGTTGATCACTCTATCCAGTGTCCTTAGGTTATCACCTAAGACCATGCCACTCGTCCTCCCTAGGATAACTCCTATGTTCGATGTCACTCGTCAAACCCCTAAACTAGGTTTTCTCCTAGTCTTACTACCAACAAGTCTTGTTCCCTTATGTCACATGATTCCTAGGGTTATACCCTAACATGATCACAATTATAAATAGCTAATCTATTTCATGCATACAATTATTTTCAACTCATCCATAATTAATAATTGTCTCTACGCATGCATATTCATCATATATCTTTGGCAACCAACAGTTGCTCTTTTCCTCTGTGTCCATTTGCACATGCACATATATTCCTCTATCTCTGGCAACCAACAGTTGCACTTTTTCATCTGAATCCATCTACACATGTAATCTTAATCATAATTACCTAACGCCTCTAACAGGCTACTATCATGCTTCTAGATCAAAAAGCAAAGGAGCAAGGGGAGAGGTCACCCAATTTCGGCAGAATCCCCCACCTTGTAGTGTACCCAATTGCTTGTAGACACTTGCAATTGGTCTCCGCGCGAGTCCACTTGTTCCCTCAAGCTTGCACGCAAAACGGTGCACATCCCTTGAGTCCGCACGCAAAACGGTGTACGTCCACCAAACCTGTGCGCAAAACGGAGCACGTTATTAAATTAATAACCCACACGTAAAATGGTGCGCGCCACTTTAACCGGCACGCAAAACCATGCGCGACAACGCGACCTGCACGCGAAACGGTGCACGTACCTCAAATCTGCACGCAAAACGGTGCACGTCTGACTGTAGGGTTGCACGCAAAACGGTGCACATCTTTTTCCTAGCCTGCACGAAAAACGATGCAAACCATTAGATTCTACACGCAAAACGGCGCGCATTGATCCAACCCGCACGCAAAACGGAGCACGTACCCCATATGGGCACGCAAAACGGTGCACGTCCCACTGTAGGGTTGCACGCAAAACGATGCATACTTTTCGGACCCTGCACGCAAAACGAGGCGTATTGTTAGAGTATGCACGCAAAACGGTGCCCGTTAGTCCAATCTGCACGCAAAACGGAGCACGTACCTCGGGTGGCACGCAAAACGGTGCATGTTCCTTTTCCCAACTCTGCACGCAAAACGATGCATATTTCCCGAGCCTACGCTCAAAACTGCGCATACTTGTCGAATCCGCACGCAAAACGGTGCATATCCTCACGAGCGGTACGCAAAACGAGGCGCGCCCAAAATGCCCGCGAAACTCGCGCAGTAAAACGGCACAGTAAAACTTGGTCCCTAGCACGCACGTGGGCAAAGGGGTCAAATCCAAAGTCCAAAAGGAAATGTAGAAACTGTGCCAAAAATACCGCAAGAACGACACACGGGGCCTACCTTGTCAATGCCGTGACGCCCATTGTGCCCATTAGCCTTTTTGGAGCAACTCGCGCGCTCCACGGAGTCCACGGCGTGCTCGTGCGCCCTCGAAGACCCCGGCGAAAATCGCCTTCTCCCTCTCCCGCACGCTCGGGTGAAGCCCAAAAGGGGAAAAAGGAGGAAGAATGGGGCGATTTGGGCCTAAATAGGCCATTTCCGGACTTTCGGGCGCACCCTTTCGGGCGCCCGAAAGTTTCCGGGCGGCTACAGTAACCGGCCCGCCGCGGTCTACGCGTCCACGCCTGCGCCAGCTCAGCGCCACGTCACCACGCTCGGCCAACCAGGGGCCGACACGTGGCCGTGGACCCATGCACCGCGACCAACGAACAGTGGCGGCCAATGGGAGGCCGCCACGTGGACCGCACTACCGCCTGCGGTAGCTGCGCCCCGTCGCGTCAGCGCGTCGCGTCGCGCTGACCAGCGAATGGGAGGCCGACACGTGGCCGTCCCCGCTGACACGCGCCAGGGCCCGCGCGCCTTCCCCGCGCACGCCTGCGCCTCGGCCGCTGCGGCCAATGGGGAGACGCCACGTGGCGTCCCCGCTGACGCCGCGTCAGGGTCCGCGCGTATTCCCCGCGCACGCCCACGCTCCCTCGGTCAGACCGACCAATGAGGAGGCGCCACGTGGCGGTCCTCACCCACCACGCGCGCCTCGGGATTCGCGCCCGTGCCTCGGGATCCGTGCCACTCGGGATTCGGGCGCTGCTACAGTAACATTCGGGCGCACACAGTAATTTCCGGGCGCACCCCCCTTCGGACCGGGCTGCTACAGTAACCGGTTCGCTACAGTGCCCGAACCCGGTTCACTGCAGCCCGAAAACCGGGTGTGCTACAGTAGCTTCCGGGCGCCCGGAACTCACTTTCGGGCGCCCGAAACTTGGGCCCAAGCCCAGTTTCGCCCGTTTTCGTCCGTTCTCGCCCGTTCTTCGCCCGTTTTCGCTCAATTTTGACGGGCAGCCACAGTTTAACTTAATTTACCTCATGGTACTTAAACTTTTCAGTTGGGACCCTTTTTGTTCTGCCAAAAGTCCCACTATCTTTGAATTCGCTGGCGGAGCCCGTTCTCTCAATCCGGGTGTCCGATCAACGCGAAACTTTCACTGTGGCCTTAAAACATATTTACGGAGCTCCCGAAATTTTCTCAGAATTTTCTGAGACTGTAAATTTTCCACTTACAATCTGGGCCCACTTTCTCATATAAGATTCTAGATATCTTATTTTAAATCCCGATTTGGGCCCAATTCATTTTCAGGTCATCCTGTACCTTTCTAACTCAATAAAATAGTATTTCATACTATTTTATTTACATTTATTTATATTCCAAATTCCGGTTCACTACATTTGTTGTGGGATGCATGTTACACTCGTGCCTGGGGGCCCAGTGGAGTCTAGTAACTGTGTTTAAACCAGTATTTTGTTCTGGGAGCCGTCTGAGTCGACGGTGGGTCCCGGCTGTGTGGTTATACAGCCAGTGAGTGAGAGATGTGATGTTGGTTATTGTCGATCTTGTTAATCGTGGATTTGGACTATAGCCTGCATGAGCCGCATTTGAGCTCGACAGAGATGCGCGGATACTTTCCTCAGTGGGGTCGCCCACCTCGAGTGCTAATCCGAAGTTCGGCCTGTTACTTTGCTATCGCGACTTGTCGACGCAGTCCTTCTGGCTGGGCCCTTTTTCGGCAGTCACGGACGCCCTACGTAAGTCTAGTCCTCCGTGGATGTAATGACAGTAGGTGGGCGCAGGTTTGACTGGACCCTATGTGGCAGTCAGTGTAGATTGGGTGATTGTATTATTGAGAGATAGTTGATGCATCATGTTTCCATCTGTATCACTTCTTGACCATTTAGATAGAGGCATAGTAGCTGTAGAGTTATTTTCCAGCCCTTTTACTTTCAGTACTGTATTTGTTACTTTATGCCTCTAGTAGACTTAGTGGGCAGACTGTCGGGCTTGTTGGCGGTACCCACTGAGAACTACGTGACGGTGTAGTTCTCACACCCATGGTTGGTGACTTTCCAAGGGACCTCTACTCCAGTTCCTGCTGCTCCTGTTACTGATTCTGCTGACCGAGGTAAGGGAGTCGTGAGCTAGATCCCTACCAGTCTTCTTCCAGAGAGAGTAGATGTACCCCTTTGGTGATGTACTAGTACTGTCAGTGATTTTGGGATGTATCTTGTACTTTTACTTTTGAGAGTTTTATTTTGGAGAGACTTATGTATTGCGAGGACCTGACATGTACTATTTGAGGAGTTGTATATATTTATTTATTTTAGTAGTTTACTTTTTCGCTTTGTTATCTGTACAGTGTAGTTTGATCTTTTGCAGGTTAGTCGCTTCGTCTATACGGGGCTTTCCGTATGGGCGGTGGATCTCTTGGCGGGCCCGGATCGCAGTTTCGACGCCGGGGCGTGACAGATTAGAGTGGTATCAGAGCCTAGGATGTAGGTTATTGTTGACTTAGAAACCCTAGGCTTGTGGTTCGACTCTAGGATGACTCATATGAGAGCCGTGATTTTTAGCGAGAGTCCTTATTGAGTTTCTTAACTCGCCCAAGGGATGGGATGAGTGATTGATATGTCTTCTCTCGGTAAGCGACTATGTTAGCTGCAGACAACATAGTGCTACAGGAAGGGGGACATGCCTTTGACTTTCGCTAGATTAATCGAGTGTTTTTTGGGTTCTGATCGTTTTCTTTTGTCTCAGGTGTGAGCGATACCTCCGCGGCGCAGGATGCTGACGCGTTCGCAGCCTTCTTCCTCTAAGCCCGAGCAGGAGGAGTCGGGACAGGGCCAGCAGAGTGAGGAACATGAGCTTATGATACAGATGGCCCAGATGTCGGAGGCTGTTCAACGTTAGGAGGAGGCTTTCCGACGTCAGGAGGAGGCCATGGATCGAATGATGGACTTGTTTGAGCAGAGGGCGCAGCCGGTTGTAGCAGCCCCGGAGAGTTCCCCCATACCTTCTTCGCCGGCTGTGGCACTCCCTGTTGTACCAGCGGCACCGGCAGCCCCTATTGCGCCGGTTAACAGCAGACAGCCGTCTGGGTCGGTGGGACAGTTGACCCCCGCGGAGCAGCGAGAGGTGGTAGATTGTTTGATGAGATTCTGCCAGTTTGACCTTCCTCGTTTCTCTAGGCGGAGCTTGGAGCCGTAGGAGGCAGAGTCGTGGATCACGGCGATGGAGCGACATTTTGAGAGTTTGTTTATCGAGGAGCAGTTTCAGATTCTTTTGGCAACAAACTTCCTGGAGCACAACGCCGAGGCCTGGTGGCAGCAAGAACGACCTGTTGGTCCGCCTGGGACTCAGCTTCTTACCTGGGCGGAGTTCCGCAGCTTACTTCTTGGAGCCTTCTTCCCGGAAAGTGTTAGGCAGAGGTTGGAGGAGGAGTTGAAGAATCCCCGAAAGGGAGACCGTCCCGTGCAGGCGTACATCGCAGACTTCAACCAGTTGTTAGCCAGTGTACCACACGCGGCCAGGGACGATGCGCATCGGATCTACATGTTTGAGCGAGGTTTGTGCCGAGACATTTATCAGTTCGTCCGTTCGCGCAGACTGCAGACGCTGGATGCCTCGATGGAGCAGGCACTTTATGTCGAGCGCGGGGAGGCAGTGATGGACGAGGTGGCTCTAACCCCTGCAGTGATTCCGAGGGCGAAGCGTCCAGCACCGGTTGACAAAGGATAGACGAGTTGGCAGGGACCTCCGAGACCTCCACGATTCCATCCTCAGGGTCGTGGGTTTCAGGAACGCTAGAGGTCAGGTGGACCCCGTCCCTCTCAGCAGCAGCAGCGTCGACCGCCCCGGCAACAGCAGTCTCAGCAGCAGCAGTCCCAGTGGCAGCCACGTCAGGACAGATGTGTTATTTGTGGGGGACCGCATCCACCGAGCCTGTGTACTCAGAGGCAAGGCTGTTGTTTCCGTTGTGGATAGACTGGTCACTTTCAGGCGGCGTGCCCCAGAACGGGATTTCCAGCACCCTCGACGGCCTCAGTACTCCCTGTTCCTCTTCAGATGGCTGGACCTTCTGCGACCTATGGCATGCCTGATCGTGCTTCTTCCTCGCGACAACCAGAGCGACAACCACCAGCGCCGAGCGGGCTAGTTTATGTCGCGCAGGTTGAGGATGCTTCGGCGGCGGATCACATCGTTGCAGGTATTATTTTGATTTCTGCAGTTCGTACTCGAGCTCTTTTCGATACTGGTGCTTCACACTCATTTATCAGTGGAGCATTTGCATCCCTACATGGTTTAGAGATAGTTTCATTATCGCATGCATTAGAAGTTTGGATTCCAGATTATATTTTGCATGTCGAGGAGTGTTGTAGGGCTTGCCCAGTGCAGTTGGGATCTTGGATCTTGCCGGCAGACTTGCTTGTCTTGCGGCGGTTCTAGGATTTTGATGTTGTACTTGGTATGGATTGGTTGTCGCGGTACTTCGCCACCATTGACTGCACAGAGAGGACTGTGACCCTCCGTGAGCCTGGACAGGAGGAGTTCGTCTACAGAGGCTACAGAGCACGCTGTTCGCAACGACCGTTTCCTCAGCGAGTGCTAGGCGGATGATGAGCAGAGGTTGTACCGCTTTCTTGGCGACTGTTGTTGAGGTGCCTACGACGGCACTGCGACTCGAGGATATCCCCATCGTCCGCGAGTTTCTAGATGTGTTTCCCCCTGAGTTGACGACTATGCCGCCGGAAAGGGAGATAGAGTTTGTGATTGACGTGGTTCCAGGAACCGCACCAATATCTAAGGCACCTTATAGGATGGCACCTGCCGAGTTGAGGGAGCTGAAGGCACAGTTGCTGGATCTGTTGGATAGGGGTTTTATTAGATCCAGTGTATCTCCGTGGGGAGCGCCGGTTTTGTTTGTAAAGAAGAATGATGGGTCGCTTAGATTGTGTGTGGATTACAGGGAGCTGAACAAAGTGACTATCCGGAATAAGTACCCCTTACCGCGGATTGATGATTTGTTTGATCAGCTGCAGGGAGCTTCGGTGTTCTCGAAAATTGATCTTCAGTTCGGTTACCACCAGTTGAGAGTGAGGGCCGAGGACATTGTTACAGAATTTGAGTTGGCGTATTTCGTGAAAGTGTTAAGTCTTGAAGATTGAAGATGAAAGAAGTTTGGATCATATACCTCAATCTCAAGAAAGAAGAATTCAAAAGGATCAGGTATGTTTAACTAAAGATTTTTGGTGATCCGAATACTTCTTGTAGTGTAGAAACACTTGGAAGAATTTTTAATTGCATAAAAATCAAAAACTGGACATGGGACATGTTCAGGATCCGGATCAGACTTTCCAATCCGGATCCCGAAGGGTATTTGTTCATTGGCAAATACAATCCGGATCGCAGCCTTCCTTGATCCGGATCCCGAACACTGGTTTTACCATGTTGTGTGAACGATCCGGATCAAGCTTTGCAATCCGGATCCCGAAAGTTGGTGTTTGGTGAAACTGTATGAACGATCCGGATCAGGCTCTTCGATCCGGATCCCGAACCCTGTTTTCTGGAATTGTCTATCACGTTATGACGATCCGGATCACAGTAAATCCGATCCGGATCGCCGTCCTAAAAATTTCCAGAAACGGATAGTTTTTGATCCTTATCTTCTTCCAACGGTTCCTAACCTATATATAGACCCTATGATTCATTTTAGGGTATCGGAAAATAAATGAAAAATATGACCGAAAGAGAAAAATCCACATATAGAGAAGAAAGGAAATCAATAGAATTAATTCTATGTTTCTTCATCTATATTGATTAATTTGATTCTAGGTTTTCCAAACTCAGATTTTGAGTAGAATCAAATTAATGAATACTTAGATGGTATTTCCGATCTATTTCTAATCTAAGTATTCGGCGGATCATCACCACCCAAAAACAACGATTTTCCCAAAATCGGCGCGTGGACTCGCGTGGCCTTGTGGATTCAAGGTGCAACCGCTCTCGTGGATTCGGAGCGAGGTACGTTCGTGGATTCGAAGCGTGCTACTGGGTGAAGACCGTGGATTCGGTTGGACGTCGTGGACTCGACGTTGGACGCTGTGGATTCAGCGTTGGGCGCAGATCGTGGATTCGAGAAGCGTCGTGGAGCGAGCGGAGAAGATCTACTAGGAGCGTATGGTAAAAGGTTGAGTCGTCTGTGAGTACGTTATATCACCTTGTACGTGTGTTAATTCTAGTGGATTTCGCCGTGTTATCGGTCCCGTGGTTTTTTACTCCGGTTTGGAGTTTTTCCACGTAAAAATCTTGCGTGTTATTTTTTTTTTCCGCATTGGGTTTTATTGCGCAATGATTTTTTGAGTGTTTATTGTTTACACCTATTCACCCCCCTCTAGGTGTTTTTTCCCCTATTTAGATCCATATTTCATAAACCCAACAAGTGGTATCAGAGCGGGAATAGGGTTGTAAACAATGGTTGAAGGTGGAAACATCAATCGACCCCCTTTCTTTGATGGAACAAATTATGCGTACTGGAAAGTACGGATGAAAGCCTTTTTAATTTCCATCGACGAAAGGGTGTGGCAATCAATTGAATTAGGATGGTCTAATCCAACTGAAATTATTTCTGATGTTCGCACCTTAAAACCTAGGTCGAAATGGACCAAGGAAGAGATAGATTCATCTTCTTACAATGGCAAGGGAATTAATGCTTTATTTAATGCTTTGTCACAAACAGAGTTCTCTCGCGTCTCGGCATGTGAGACTGCGAAAGAAATCTGGGATGTTCTTCAAGTTACGCATGAGGGAACTAACCTTGTGAAGATTCAGAAACTGCAAATGCTTACGAGCAAGTTTGACTCTATTTCTATGGCAGAAAATGAATCTTTCACTGACTATTACACACGATTGCAAGACATCGTAAACTCATGTGCTAACTTGGGAGAGAAGATTCCAGAATTTAAAGTTGTAAGAAAGATTTAAGAACTCTTCCTGAACGATTTCGCCCGAAGGTCGCAGCCATTGAAACAATTAAACACCCGGACGAAATGCGTGTAGAAGAATTAGTTGGTGCATTACAAACTTATGAAATGACATTTCCTACTAACTATTCTTCTGGAAAGGCATCCTCTTCTAAGTCTTCAGGTTATGCATTGAAAACAACAAAGAAGAAGACGCGGATTCATCCTCCTCGGACGATGACGAGAACCTATCTATGGAGGACTTTGAGAAGCAGCTCGCTCTCTTGACAAGGAAGTTTCGCCGCAACTTTCGAAGGGGTAATCCAAGCAAAACTCCATCCTTCGGAAAGTCGAAGAAAGGCAAGGGTTCTTCAAGCTACAAGTCAAGAAAGCAAGAGAACTTCTCAAAGGATAAGAAAAGTTCAGAGGGACAAGTACAGTGCTTCAAATGTCGAGGCTACGGCCACATTGCAACGGAGTGTCCCAACAAGAATCCGGCAAAGAAGAAAGCGATGCAAGTCGTCACTTGGGATGACAACTCAACGTCAAATGAGTCATCCTCAAGTGATGAAGAAGACAACGCGACAGCATTCCACGCGTCCACTTCTTCACCCTTCATGTGCTTAATGGCAAGTACATCCGACTCGTTGTCCAACTCCTCCCATGTTGAAAAGAACAACGGACGACGAATCGAGTAATTCTGAAGGTGAAGATTTTGCTCTTGCCTACCATAAGCTTTTGAGGGATTCAAAGAAACTGGCAAAGCAAAACCGGAGTTTGAGAGGGAGATTGCAGGATCTCGAAGAAGAAGCAAAAAGGGCATCTTCTCTCTCAAACGCTCTTGAAGTGGAAAGGGATAACTTAGCCAAAGCAAATGTTTCCCTTCAAGAGGAAAATGAGCTTTTCGAGAAAGAACATGAGAAATGGTGGATAAAGCGAATTATTTCTCAAAGCTCTACGGCGAGGCTCGACAGGAAAAATTGGAAATGACAAAGACCATTCTCCAACTAAAGGATGACTTAAAGCGATTCTCTTCTGGAAGGAGTAAGTTGGATAGGCTTCTTGGTCTTGGTCAAACAAATCGGTTCGGCCTCGGATACACTCAAACTGGAGACAGTCCAAGTTCGAGTGGTACAGTTTTTGTGCCTCAGTCGGTATCTCCTCCTCCGACACCGGAATTCACGACAAGCAACGACAACAAGCCTACTTCATCCTCTTCGGGATCGTCAAGATCTAAGGTATGTTTTCGTTGTGGCATTTCAGGGCACATAAGGAGAAATTGCAAGACAGGAGCCAAACGCACACCTCAAGCACCTCTTGCAATGACTACCAAAAAGGTGATTCCTCAGAAATCAATGCAAATCATTCAAAGGAAAAGAGCCTTGGTAGTTCACCGCTCAAGACGACATCATCAAGGAGCAGCAATCTTCAACAAGACGCTTTCACCTAGGCGATAACTTCACGACCATTACCGACGCATTCCAAAAAGGTTTGGGTGCGCAAAGGTGAAATTTTTCCTTGTCTTGTTACTAATGTTTCCTTGCATGCATATGATAATACGTCTTGGTATCTGGATAGCGGGTGTTCCCGTCATATGACCGGTGACAAAAACTGTTTTCAAACCTTTGAGAAAATCTCCGGAGGACTTGTTGTTTTCGGAGACGGTCGGTCTTCCAAAATTGTTGGAAAAGGAACTATAGCTATTCCAGATGGCCCGGTTCTAAGTAATGTGTTATTTGTTCATGGCCTTAAGACTAACCTCATAAGCATAAGTCAACTTTGTGATAATGGTTATTCAGTTAATTTTTCATCTGATGAATGTACTGTAACTGACAAGAACCATGTTTTCTTTTTAAAAGGGGTTAGATCAGAAAACAATTGTTATGTTGTTCCAAATAAAATTTCTGAAAAATGTAACCTAGCTTCTTTGAAAAATGAAACTCTTTGGCACGAAAGGCTAGGTCACATAAACTTTAAGGAACTTGCTAGAATTTCGAACAAAGATGTGGTCAAGGGGGTTCCGAAACTTTCATTTGAACAAAACATTGTGTGTGGCGGTTGCCAAAAGGGAAAACAGTCAAGGACTGCACACAAGAACTTGAACCACATTGGTACAAAACGGCCTTTGGAACTTTTGCACATGGATTTAATGGGGCCAACTCGTCAACCATCTTTGGGAGGTAAATGGTATATTTTCTTATTGGTTGATGATTTCTCTAGATATTCTTGGGTAGCATTTTTAAAGTACTTAGATAGATACTCTAGCTCTAGCACTCTCAGGATCTTGCTACCATCCAAAATGCTATAGCTTAGATTTAGTCCTCATTTATATGACTAATCCAAATGACATTTAAGCTGACGTATTCGATGTGAGACTCGTAGCCTTATGAGGAGCTGCACTCCACTCGGTCATTATGAATGGCTGAGAGGTGAATGATACCAACTGTGATTATCCTAGAACTACTCTAGCTCTAGCACGCTTAACTCATGGGATCTTGCTACCATATGCTATATTAGTAGTATCATTTATATAGAGGACTAATCCAAATTCCGGGGGTGTCACAGAAAGCTAATACTTTTGATTCTTTTCACGAGATTTGCCATCGTATTATGATTGAAAAGAATGAAAAGATTACTCGTGTTAGAAGTGATAGAGGCGGAGAATTCATAAATTCTAAATTCATTGATTTTTGCACTTCAAACGGCATTAAACATGAATTCTCAGCACCCTATACACCTCAACAGAATGGTGTAGTCGAGCGCAAAAACAGGGTCGTACAGGAGATGGCACGTGTTATGCTTCATAGCCGGAACCTACCGTTATATTTTTGGGCTGAAGCGGTGAACACTGCTGTCTATGTAATTAATCGAGTGTATTTGCGCCCGGGAACTTTAAATACACCATATGAGCTTTGGTTTTGTAGAAAACCGAACATCAAATATTTTCGTATCTTTGGGAGTCGATGTTTTATTTTACGTGACCGCGAAAATCTTGGAAAATTTGACTCTCGAAGTGACGAAGGGATTTTCTTGGGTTATTCTACAAACAGTAGAGCATATCGAGTTTTTAACTTAGAATCTAAGACGATCGTAGAATCGATAAATGTTAAAGTAGATGAAGCTTTTCACTTTACATCTGAAAAATCTACCCTCGATATCTCTCTTGATGATGATACACCTGCCAATGCATCTTCTTCTAACAATTCTTTCGATAATAATGATGCATCTAACGGTTCTTCAAGTTTATCTGATGTGCAGGAATCCTCTCATGTACCTCCGAGTACTCCGTTACCTCAAACGTTACACATCTCCAAGGATCATCCTGAATCGAACATCATTGGAGATCCACAAGAAGGAGTTAGAACTCGGAGACAATTGGTTTGTGGATTCATCTTTAATCGAACCAAAGAATGTTGATGAAGCTCTTCAGGATGACTACTGGATTGAAGCAATGCAGGAAGAGCTCCATCAATTTGAGCGAAATAAAGTCTGGGAATTAACGAAGCCTCCGAAGCAACACAATGTAATAGGTACCAAATGGATTTTCAAGAACAAGAAAAATGAGGATGGTACTATCATCAGGAACAAAGCAAGACTAGTTGCTCAAGGCTACTCTCAAGTAGAAGGTATAGACTTTGACGAAACTTTCGCCCCTGTAGCTAGACTCGAGTCCATTCGTATCCTATTTGCTATTGCTTGTCATTTTAAAATAAAATTATTTCAAATGGACGTTAAGAGCGCATTTTTAAATGGGTTTTTAAACGAGGAAGTTTATGTGGCTCAACCGAAAGGTTTTGTAGACCATAAACAACCTAACCATGTTTTTCGTTTGAAAAAGGCTCTTTACGGTCTGAAACAAGCACCGCGAGCATGGTACGAAAGGTTGACAAAGCACCTTTTGGAAAAGGGCTATACTCGAGGGGGAGCTGACAGGACTCTCTTTGTGAAGCATTATCAAAACAATTTCATAGTAGCACAAATCTATGTCGATGACATTGTATTTGGTGCAACAAGGAATAATGATGCTTCTAAATTCGCGGAGACCATGAAAAGCGAATTTGAGATGTCCATGATGGGCGAATTGACTTATTTTCTTGGATTACAAGTTAAACAAAACGATGAAGGCATTCACTTGTGTCAATCCAAGTATGCAAGGGAGTTGGTCAAAAAGTTTGATTTAGAAAATTCTAAGGATTTTCCAACTCCAATGGGAACTAGCCATAAGGGACTTGGAAGTGAATCACATAGTGAGAATGTAGACGAGAAACTGTATCGAAGTATGATTGGAAGTCTACTTTACCTCACGGCTAGTCGCCCGGATATATCCTTTAGTGTTGGGATTTGCGCGAGATATCAATCAGCACCAAAGGAGGTTCACCTGAAAGCGGTGAAAAGGATCATCCGGTACATCAAAGGTACAATAAATTTCGGAATTTGGTATCCTATGGGAACAAGTTTGGATATTGTTGGATACTCAGATGCCGATTGGGCAGGATCAGTGGATGATCGGAAAAGCACGAGTGGTGCATGCTTCTATCTTGGCCATTGCCTTGTTGCATGGCACAGTAAAAAGCAAAACTGCATAGCACTCTCGACTGCCGAAGCGGAGTATATTTCAGCGGGTAGTTGTTCAACCCAACTGATTTGGATGAAAAGTGTGTTGAGCGACTTCCGGATTTCAGCATCTTCGGTAACAATTCTTTGTGACAACACTAGTGCTATTAACATTTCCAAAAACCCTGTGTTGCACTCTAGAACAAAACATATTGAACTTAGATATCATTTTCTTAGAGAGCTAGTTGAATCAAATATTCTTCAACTTTCATATATTTCAACTGAGGATCAATTAGCTGACATTTTAACAAAACCTTTGGATCAAAAACGTTTTATTCATTTGCGTAAAGCAATTGGAATGCTTTCCTTGAAATAACCTCTTTTTGAAACTTTTGCTTAGGTTAGGTTTTGTTTTTGTTTTGTTTTGTTCATTATCTATGTTTGTACATAGGACATTAATTGAGCATTGATCATAATTGACTTTAATTGCATCTTTTCACGCATTTAGAAATTTATTATGCTTTTGATATCATAATATTTCAATGTTGCAATGATCATTTATGTTAATTAAGTCATCTTTTAAGTGATCAAAGTCAATTTCTCTCTCAATGATCTCTTGGTATAGTCATTATCTTATTTGATTGCTTAGTCGAGTATGAATGCGAGATCAATTTTTGGTTGAATACCTTATATATTAAATAATTGATAGCCAATTGAGGGGGAGTCAAAGAAATGTAATATGCTCAAAAGATGTGGAAAGAGTTACATCCCAATGAGGAGTGTGAAAACTACCACCACATGGAGAAAAGGAAAAAAAAGGTACCCCATGTATGCCAAGCAAATTTTTGTTTTAAAAAAAAAATGATGATGAAATGCATGTTGAAATACTTGACTCTGTCAAATTTCAAGGTTGGTATAAGGTGGGATTTTTGATAAAAGATGCTCAAAGAGCCACTCTCTTCAACAGATTGCCTAAATATATTATCTAACTTATCTGGGATTTCAAACATCTATTGATCTTGGTATTTCATTTTCTTTACAAAATTGATGATTTGATAAAGGCATTACGCATAAGATCAAGTTAGATGTAATTGAAGTTGTTCAACTTTAAGAGTTTTAATTTCCATAAATTTTCGTTTCATTTTTGAGTATTTTTGATAGATTTAGTATAATCTATTTCTTGTTGTATGAAACGATGATGTTTGTTTAAAGTTGATATGCAAATGTGCTTAAATACTTTTTCTAGATTTTATGAAATTTTTCTAAATTTTTCTGAAGAAAAAGTTGGAGCCGATCCGGATCGGACAAGTTGATCCGGATCCCGAACGCAGGCTTTTTCCTGCGGCTGGCCGATCCGGATCAAAATCTCGATCCGATCCGGATCACGGCTAGGGTTTTAAATAAAACAAAAGAGTTTTGATTTTTTTTTACTTCAATCTTTTGTTTTCAAGTTTCTAGAGCTTCTCTCTCTAGGATTCATCCATCTTGGAAGCTTTCAAACTCAAGTTCTTCGATTCCAAGTAAGTTTTATTGATCAAAATCTCGGTTTTTCACAGGTTTTCTATATTTTCCTCAAAACGTGATGAAATTTGTCTATCTTTTTCGTTTGTGAATGGTTTTTGGTCAAATTTCTTTTGAAATAAGAACTCTGGGTAGATTAGTTTTGATTATATGCTAGGTTTTCTCAAGATAAACGAATTTTTGGGCTTCGATTTCTAAAAATTCTATTTTAGGGCATATAATAGGAATTTTTGAAAATCATGCAATTGATCTATTTTTAAAATTCTTTTTGCAAAACTAATTTGATTCTTGGCCTCTCGACATGATTATGATTGTTTGGGTACAATTTTGCAAATTTTTGAAAACTGAAAATTTTCGTGTTCTTGACTTATTCTTCACAGGACTTCTTTCTTCATTAAGCACTCACAACAATGGCATTCTCATGGATCATCTTGCTGTTAGTCACTATGGTGCATACTCGAGCAACCAACAAACTGAAAAGAGCCAAGAAACCTCAACGAAAAGGTGAATTTCATCTTATTAGTGACTCGGAAACTGAAAAGGATAATGATGAAGTAGACTGGGACAAGTTGACGGATGATGATGACTCAATGCCCGTCAAACCTGAACAAAAGGCTTCCGATAGATCAAAAGGAAAGGCTTCCGATGGATCAAAAGGAAAGGCACCCATGGACACAGGAAAAGCACCTATGTCTGCACCGACTATCTCTGTGAAAAGAAAACGAATAACTAGACGCTTTGGACTACGACGAGACGTTGATATTGACAAGCCGATAGTTCCGGATTCTCCACCCCGTAAGGAACAAGTGTTCGTTAATGCGGATCGCCTAAGGGCATTTGAGAATCGTGAATGCATTGGTGAGAGGCATGTTAATATTGAGGCTCTACGAGGCCACTCCCCTGAGTTTGGTGTTCTGATTGAACAAGCAAACCTTATTCAAGTATGCCGATTCCCAGAAATGCTTGGCTACTGTCTGCATCACGTGAGGACCTTCTATACAAATGCACGGCACCTTCGAGAGAATGAAAACGGTCCAATGGAGTTTTACACGAATATCCAAGGCACAAGGTTTAAAATTACTCCACATTTGATTGGCGAGGTTTTGGGAATGCAAGCCAGCAAGACAGGAATTAATTACTTGAAGGGAATAAGTTTGACAAACACGATGTGGCAAACGGTTATAAAGGGAATTTGTTTGGAGGGAACTCAATCAACGGAGAAATCTGTCAAATCCAAAGAACTTCGTCTTGAGTACCGGTTCCTAAACTTCATCACATGTTACAATATCCTTCCAAATATGCAGACGAAAGTCGTGAGATGGGATCGATTGCTGTTTTTATATCTCTTAGGACATCCGTCAGAGGCAATGGGATTAAATATCAACATTCTATACATTATTTGGAATAGAATGACGAGATATGTTGAGCATCCTCATCCCACTGAAAGAATTCCATTTCCATTGATTATAATGAGGATCTTAAAGAAATTTCAGGTTGATATTAGTTCAACAACTTATCATCATTGCTTGAGCATGATCGATGAGTCCACCATTGCCAAGTCCCTTCATAAGTTGCCCCATGTCACTCCAGTTCCTGCATCCGGAACGAAACCCAGTACCGGCACTTCCGCATCACCATCACAACCAGCACCCGCACCAGCGGATGAAGCATCAGTCTCATCCATCTACAAAGAACAACAACGATTATCCTTTGAGCAGGAACAGATTTCGAAGGAACATAAGAGAATTTCCAATGAGCTTGAGCTCATCACGGCAGCTCATATTACCATAACTAAGAAGGTCAATTCAATGAACAAGCTGGTGAAAAAGATGTTCTCTAAGATGGGCTGCACGAGCTCTGAAGACTCTGATTCTGATGACTGATTACTTTTTGCCTCATTTTCTTTTTCATCTTTTTGTGCAGGATTTAAGTTTTTAGGTGTTTAATGTTCAGTTTTAGTTTCTCTTTTAGTTTTAGTTCTCAGGTTTTTCTTGATTTTGAACTTTTTAACTCTCCTTTTTATTTTTGTATATTTGGCATAGTTTGTGACAAAAAGGGGGAGAGAGTTTAGAGAACTTTGTGAGAACTTTGAACAAACTTTGACTTTGGTGAAAGGTAAGTATCACAACTTTTGGTTTTATCTTGTGATTTGTTGCATGTCCCTACTAACTATTCGACTAACTATTTGGACATGTATTATTACTAACAAGTTGTTTGATTACTAACAAAGTAAAGTTATGACATTTGGAATCTTATTGCTTAGAAGATATGTCAATGTTTGATTCTGATCTTATTACATATCTGAATTACTAAATGTCATGATGAGTATAAACTTAATCTCTGCTAGGTTTTGTATGCTAGATATTCTTGAAGTATCTAACGATCTCTTTTTGTCAAGAATGATTTCTTTTGCAGAGAGTACAGATGTCTAAGTCTAGAGTCTGTTTTAGGAGTTTATCTCATGTATTTAATTTTTGGATCTCCATTGTAAATTTTTGTTGTATGGTGATAGCAACAAAAATATCTTTTTGAATTTTCTTTAGTGGATTTGTGTTTTGTCACGAAACCGCCAAAGGGGGAGATTGTTACGGAATTTGAGTTGGCGTATTTCGTGAAAGTGTTAAGTCTTGAAGATTGAAGATGAAAGAAGTTTGGATCATATACCTCAATCTCAAGAAAGAAGAATTCAAAAGGATCAGGTATGTTTAACTAAAGATTTTTGGTGATCCGAATACTTCTTGTAGTGTAGAAACACTTGGAAGAATTTTTAATTGCATAAAAATCAAAAACTGGACATGGGACATGTTCAGGATCCGGATCAGACTTTCCAATCCGGATCCCGAAGGGTATTTGTTCATTGGCAAATTCAATCCGGATCGCAGCCTTCCTTGATCCGGATCCCGAACACTGGTTTTACCATGTTGTGTGAACGATCCGGATCAAGCTTTTCAATCCGGATCCCGAAAGTTGGTGTTTGGTGAATTTGTATGAACGATCCGGATCAGGCTCTTCGATCCGGATCCCGAACCCTGTTTTCTGGAATTGTCTATCACGTTACGACGATCCGGATCACAGTAAATCCGATCCGGATCGCCGTCCTGAAAATTTCCAGAAACGGATAGTTTTTGATCCTTATCTTCTTCCAACGGTTTCTAACCTATATATAGACCCTATGATTCATTTTAGGGTATCGGAAAATAAACGAAAAATACGACCGAAAGAGAAAAATCCACATATAGAGAAGAAAGGAAATCAATAGAATTAATTCTATGTTTCTTCATCTATATTGATTAATTTGATTCTAGGTTTTCCAAACTCAGATTTTGAGTAGAATCAAATTAATGAATACTTAGATGGTATTTCCGATCTATTTCTAATCTAAGTATTCGACGGATCATCACCACCCAAAAACAACGATTTTCCCAAAATCGGCGCGTGGACTCGCGTGGCCTTGTGGATTCAAGGTGCAACCGCTCTCGTGGATTCGGAGCGAGGTACGTTTGTGACACCCCCGGAATTTGGATTAGTCCTCTATATAAATGATATAATAGGACTAAAATCTCTAACCCGGCTATAGCATTTTGGATGGTAGCAAGATCCAAGAGGAACATGAGAGTTAAGCGTGCTAGAGCTAGAGTAGTTCTAGGATGGGTGACCCCCTGGGAAGTGGGGCGTCACAGTTGGTATCAGAGCCATTCACCAGCCGAAAATGTGAGATGAGTCTCGGCTGAGCCAGGGTTATATAGCGGGTAGAGCGAGGCTCCCCGGCTAATGACCGTTGTGAGTGGAGTGCAGCTCCTCACAAGGTCGGCTAAGGCTAGCGAGACGAGTCTCACATCGCCTGGTGCTTGTGAGTGTGCTTGAGCCTGACGTGGACGTCAGGGCTTAAAGGGGGGAAGAATGTGACACCCCCGGAATTTGGATTAGTCCTCTATATAAATGATATAATAGGACTAAAATCTCTAACCCGGCTATAGCATTTTGGATGGTAGCAAGATCCAAGAGGAACATGAGAGTTAAGCGTGCTAGAGCTAGAGTAGTTCTAGGATGGGTGACCCCCTGGGAAGTGGGGCGTCACAACGTTCGTGGATTCGAAGCGTGCTACTGGGTGAAGACCGTGGATTCGGTTGGACGTCGTGGACTCGACGTTGGACGCTGTGGATTCAGCGTTGGGCGCAGATCCTGGATTCGAGAAGCGTCGTGGAGCGAGCGGAGAAGATCTACTAGGAGCGTATGGTAAAAGGTTGAGTCGTCTGTGAGTACGTTATATCACCTTGTACGTGTTTTAATTCTAGTGGATTTCGCCGTGTGATCCACATCGCACGGCTTGTGAGTGTGCTTGAGCCTGACGTGGACGTCAGGGCTTAAAGGGGGGAAGAATGTGACACCCCCGGAATTTGGATTAGTCCTCTATATAAATGATATAATAGGACTAAAATCTCTAACCCGGCTATAGCATTTTGGATGGTAGCAAGATCCAAGAGGAACATGAGAGTTAAGCGTGCTAGAGCTAGAGTAGTTCTAGGATGGGTGACCCCCTGGGAAGTGGGGCGTCACAACGTTCGTGGATTCGAAGCGTGCTACTGGGTGAAGACCGTGGATTCGGTTGGACGTCGTGGACTCGACGTTGGACGCTGTGGATTCAGCGTTGGGCGCAGATCCTGGATTCGAGAAGCGTCGTGGAGCGAGCGGAGAAGATCTACTAGGAGCGTATGGTAAAAGGTTGAGTCGTCTGTGAGTACGTTATATCACCTTGTACGTGTTTTAATTCTAGTGGATTTCGCCGTGTGATCGGTCCCGTGGTTTTTTTACTCCGGTTTGAAGTTTTTCCACGTAAAAATCTTGCGTGTTATTTTTTTATTTCCGCATTGGGTTTTATTGCGCAATGATTTTTTGAGTGTTTATTGTTTACACCTATTCACCCCCCTCTAGGTGTTTTTTCCCCTATTTAGATCCATATTTCATACAACCCAACAGACATATCCAAGACGGCTTTTAGATCCCGGTACGGGTATTATGAGTTCATAGTGATGCCATTTGGTTTGACCATTTATGGATTTATGGATTTATGGTTTTGATGAATCGAGTATTCCAGCCGTACTTGGACCGGTTTGTTGTGGTATTTATCGATGATATTCTTATTTACTCCCGGAGTGATATGGAGCATGAGGAGCACTTGAGAATAGTGCTACAGTTTCTGAGAGAGAAGAAGCTGTATGCCAAGTTTAAGAAGTGCGAGTTCTGGCTTCGGGAGGTTGCATTTTTAGGCCATATAGTGTCAGCCGCAGGAGTGGCAGTGGACCTGACGAAAATAGATGCTGTTTGGGATTGGCCTAGACCGAGGATGGTTACTGAGGTCCGGAACTTCTTGGGGTTAGCAGGTTATTACCGTCGGTTCGTGGAGGGCTTTGCGAAGCTCTCTACCCCC
The DNA here is from genome assembly GCA_029168755.2 of Tillandsia fasciculata. NCBI lineage: Eukaryota > Viridiplantae > Streptophyta > Magnoliopsida > Poales > Bromeliaceae > Tillandsia > Tillandsia fasciculata. The sequence continues at coordinate 3,377,653 of CM054945.1, forward strand.
CTGACCAGTTTGACTAGGAAGGGGACAAGATTTACTTGGACTGAACAGTGCCAGCAGAGCTTTGAGAAGCTGAAGAGGAGACTGATATCAGCGCCGATTCTAGCATTGCCAGTGGTGGGTGATGGATTTGTGATCTACAGCGACGCCTCTCGGATTGGGTTGCGTACTGATACAGCATGATAGGGTAATTGCTTATGCTTCGCGACAGCTGAAGGATTTTGAGAAGAATTACCCCACACATGATTTGGAGCTTGCAGCCGTTGTATTTGCTCTGAAGCTGTGGCGGCATTACCTCTATGGGGAGCACTGCGAGATCTACACTGATCATAAAAGCTTGAAGTATTTGTTTACTCAAAAGGAGCTGAACTTGAGGCAACGCCGGTGGTTAGAGTTATTGAAGGATTATGATGTGAGCATCCTGTATCATCCCGGCAAGGCCAACGTCGTGGCAGACGATTTGAGCAGGAGGTCAGTGTAGAGTTTGAGTATGATGATTACACAGCAGGCACCGCTAGTCGAGCAGTTGAGGCGTTTGCAGATCGAGGTTGTATCCCCTGGGGTCTCTACTAGACTTATGTCTATGGTCGTGCAGCCCACTCTGTTGGACAAGATTAGAGAGGCACAGAGTGAGGACCCCCACTTGACGAGGATCAGAGGGCAGATTCAGACAGAGCAGATAGGGGATTTCTCAGTAGATGTCTCGGGAGTACTTCGGTACAGGGACCGAGTGTGTGTGCCTATGGATTCTGAGATCAGAGAGCAGATTTTGAGAGAGGCCTATTATACACCTTATATCATTCATCCCGGTGGGACTAAAATATATAAGGACCTCAAGGCACACTTTTGGTGGACTGGAATGAAGCGGGACATTGGGAGATTCGTGGCTCACTATTTAACTTGTCAGCAAGTGAAGGCGGAGCACCGTGTTCCTGCTGGCAAGTTACAGAGTCATCCAATTCCTGAGTGGAAATGGGATCACATCACCATGGATTTCGTCACGGGACTACCGAGGTCGCAGAGTGGAGCTGACGCGATCTGGGTTATTGTGGATAGACTCACCAAGTCTGCTCACTTTCTACCCGTGCAGGTGACTTAGCCATTGGAGCGACTTGCGCAGTTGTACATGGATGAGGTGGTGAGGCTACATGGTGTACCCGCCTCTATTATATCTGATAGAGACCCGAGGTTTGTCTCGTATTTCTGGGGGAGCCTACAGACAGCCTTGGGGACGCAGCTCTGGTTTAGCACGGCATTCCACCCACAGACCGATAGACAGTCTGAGCGCACCATACAGACCCTCGAGAATATGTTGAGAGCGTGCGTCCTGGATTTTAGAGGAGGGTGGTACCAGCACTCAGGATTGGTTGAGTTTGCGTACAACAACAGCTATCAAGAGAACATTCGGATGGCTCCGTTTAAAGCGTTGCATGGACGCAAGTGTCGGTCGCCTTCATATTGGAGTGACGTGGGTGAGAGGAGGTCTTTGGGACCTGATTTACTGCTGGAGGCAGAGGAAAAGGTCATATTAGTTCGGCAACATCTTGAGACAGCCCATAGTCGACAGAGGAGCTATGCTGATACTCGACGGCGAGACCTAGAGTTTTAGGTTGGTGATCATGTCTTTTTGAAGGTCTCGCCTTCGAAAGGGGTCCGGAGATTTGGAGTTCGTGGGAAGCTCAGTCCCCATTTTATTGGACCCTTTGAGGTGCTTGAGAGAGTAGGCCCTGTTGCTTACCGTGTTGCCCTTCCTCCATGCTTGGCAGGAGTTCATGATGTTTTCCACGTCTCAGTTCTGAGTAGGTATGTCTTTGATCCTTCACACGTGATTGACTTCGCTTCTTTGGAGATCAGTGAGGACCTTGGATATGAGGAGCGCCCGTTGCGAATTCTGGCTTGTGAGGTGAGAGAATTGCGCAACCGGGCTATTCCATATGTAAAGATTCTGTGAAGCAATCACGAGGAGCGTGAGGCCACTTGGGAGCTAGAGACGGTGATCAGAGACACCTATCGTTTCCCGTTCGAGGCTTCTAGTTGAGGTACGTCTGTTCCGTTTTCTTAGTTTCGAGGATGAAACTTTTGTTAGTGGAGGAGGATGTAGTAGCCCCGATCCCCGTGCAGCTTTTTCCATGACCCACAGTATGGAACACCTATTAGTGGTGTGTCGGACACGCAACGCGTCAAATGGACGCGTTGGGCAGACTCTATGAGGCTTCTGGATTGAGCCTGCATTTTGGCTATTTTTGTCAGAATTTAGAACTGGTTTCAGGCTTATCCGAGATCAGATTTGGATTCAGCGCGGAAAAACGTCGAAAATCGACTATTTACTCGTGTTTTTCTGAATTCGGATGCCCAAAAATGAACACCCGAAAGTTTTTTGCGCGTTTTGGTGCATGGGGAAAGCTGTGGACTAGCCGGATGCCACGTGGCGGCCGCTGATTGGCCGGCGCACGTGACGCGGTCCACAGAGAATTGTGCTGGTGCATGGATCGGGCGCGGGGGACATATGGCGGCCTCGGATTGGCGGGCTCACGCGGTGTGGTCTAAGGCGGGCCACGTGGCTGCATGTGAGTAGCCGGCTCACGCGCGTGCGATCCACGCATCAGGGGGAGTAGGCGGGGGCAGGTGGGGTAGGTGGGGAAGGTGACCACCGTACGCAGGGCGCCACGTGGCGCCCGGCGATTGGCGGGCGCCATCGCCCGGCGGGCGCCACCGCCCCACGACGCCCGGTCGGGGCCACGCGGCGCGAATCCACTGGCCCCGCACACACTGTCCGCTGTTCAGGACACGTGTCGGGGCCAGGGCGATCCGGGCGTTTGTCGCGGGCTGGGCCGGGGGGCGAGTTCGGGCAATGTTTGTGCCCGAATCCTCCCGGGCGCCCGAAAATTGGGCCCGAAAGCCCAATAAAGTGGGTTTTTGGATTTTTTTGGTGAGGGCCTATAAATAGCCCCCTCTCTTGGGCCTTTTACTCTTTTTCCCGAGCCCATCTGCGATAGATACCTCTAGTATTCTTATTCTTCATCTTGTGCTGCATCTTGCGAAGGAGTTTTGGATTTTTTGGGGGGCGTGGCATCGACATCTTCGGCGATTTGGCGCAGTGCGATGTTCTTTCTTCGGTGGCCTATTTCCGTCGCATTTCGGTTCACGGGGTCCACAGAGCTACTCTGAAGGAATTTTTGAACGATTTTTGCGGCGTCGGTTTCATGAGAGGTACATCTATGTTTTTTGTGTTTTCCACTCCTTCCAGATTTGAGTTTTTATAAGGGTTTCTGGTACATCTTTAAACCCCTATTGTTGTTGGTGGTTTTCTTGGGTGGCACTACTTGTCGGATTTTTATTTTTGCGCTCGGATATCAGATTTTGACATGTGAGGACTCGGTCGACATCTATGCTTCGCGAGGATCACCGTCGTATTTTTATTGAAATTTTTGGAGATTATCTCGTAGGTGGCAATTAAGCTTCTTTGGGACAGATTTTTCAGCAGTGTTTGTGTAATGGAAATTTTGACTTATTGCAATGTTTGGACCATATCTTTGTACCCAGGAGGAGTTTTTGGGTATTTTTTTGGGCCCGTTGGAATCGTGGGAATCTGAAGATTGTCCCCGTTCAGTTTCAGCCTTTTTGGACTTTGGATCGACGTGCACTTTCAGGTGGGTTGCCTTGTCTTCAAAACCGGTGGACGGTTCATTAATTCTGTTGTGTAGTGAACATGCATGATTGTGAAATGTATTAGGAAGCATGTTAGAGAGAGAGAGAGAGTTGATGCTCCTTGTGTTGCTATTATGATCATATTGTTTATTGCTTCCTTATTATGTTAAATTAAATGCTATTATTGAAACTTGACCTAGCACCCTGTCATATGATGCATGTCAATCAGACTAGTAGAAAACTCCAACTTGGCCTAGTTTATTTATGCTTTAGACACTCCCACACTTTTATTCATTCTTTCACCTGGACTTAGAGTTTCCTCGCCCGAATTCTGGAGCAGTTTAGGATGCATCATAGTAAACCCATTGATACTCCAGTGAAAAAGAATCACACTTTGAGTCTTGATCAGTGCCCTAAAATGGATAAAGAAAAAAAACAAATGAGTAGGGTCCCTTATGCGAGTGCGATTGGCGGCTTGATGTACGCTATGATGTGTACTAGACCTGACATATGCTTCGCTGTTGGCTTGGTAAGTCGTTACCAGAGCAACCCAGGACCTACTCATTGGCAAGCGGTCAAGAGGATCTTTCGATACTTAAAGGGAATCAGTGATCTCGTTCTATGCTTTCAAGCTGGGGACTTGAGATTGAAAGGATATAGTGATGCTGATTGGGGCAGTGATAGAAATGAGCGCAGGTCCACTTTGGGCTATGTGTTTATGCTTGGATGTGGGGCAATTTCCTGGTGCAGTAAAAAACAGAGTTGCATTGCCTTGTCTACTATAGAGGCAGAGTACGTTGCTTGTTCAACAGCCGTTTAGGAGGCTGTTTGGATGAGGAGATTTCTCCAGCATCTCGACATTATGACTCGAGCTGATGAGCCTGTTGAGATGGTCTCTAATATCATGGCCGCTTTGGAGTATGTGAAGGACCCCAAGTATCATGGCAGGACCAAGCATATTGACATCCGTTTTCACTACATTCGAGATATGATTAGGCTAGGCGAGGTCACTCTTAGACATTTCTCCACCACTAGGATGGTGGCTGATCCGTTGACCAAGCCGATAACTAGGGATATGTTCCTGACCCACGTTAGGAGTTTGGGTCTTCACAGGTTATGATGTATGGACATTATTGAGACTCTTATATCTTATGCTTTTCTTAATGAAAAAATATTTTTCTTTTATATGATTGCGTAATTGATACTAGTAGGCACATATTACCATTAGTCACCAGGCTCAGGTCAGCCCACTCACACGAGTGATCACCCTACCACCTAAGTGGTGAGCAGGATGAGACTAAATAATCATATTAAACTTTAGTAGTTATAATATGATTGCTTTGTTCGTATACGTTATGAATAAAGTGTTGATACGATTTGAAAGTCGCCTTAATTAGTTTAAGATGAGACTCTTAGGAGTTGGATATGAGAATTCTTTTGTGAAATTCCATATCGAGCCTATATAGCAGCCGAACCTAAATACTTGGGTTAGAGAGATGACCTGAGTTGAATAGTGGTTAGATGCCTCAGTGGTGCCTAGACCAAGGTTCGCATGGCGTTTTAGAGCGTGACACAACCCATTGGGTGGGTGCTCCGCCATGACATACATATCATACTGTATGTGATTGTCGACCAGTTAGTAGAGTGGCATATATTCTTCCCTCTATGTCACTGTGTGAGCACTAACCCTTTTTTTTATGCCCTCGACTTAGAACTACATTATGAAGTAGAGGTCCAATGTAACTAACTTAGCGTGTATCTCAGGGTCATCAGAAAATACGATCTCGCGGAGCATGTCTAGTAAAGTGCTTGGACCGATACAGATTAATGTAAAGGGCTGAGGAAGATGTTTCGATAGCACACCATGAAAGTCTTGTGACTCATTGCCCGAGCGGTTATCTTGGTTGTGTTACTTGAGATAATCATGAGTACAAGAGATGTTGTAGAGTCAAGTCCTGTGATTACAGGAGGGGGATTTGTGATATTTGATCCGGTGTGTGTTGAAACGTCTGGGGCATATACGTTTTTAGTCAGTGATGTGCTATGTTAGTTGGGTGGTGACTTAATGTGGCACTCCTGCATTGTGATTTTTTCGTCTGGTCGCACGCTCCATTACCCGTATGAAGAGTAGAATGTATATGAGAGAAAATTGGCAAATGTGGCCAAGTGGGAGATTGTTGCCATGTGGTGTGTCCACATTGGCCGGTTCTATTTTGACTCGATCCATATGAGATGTGGATTATGACTTATCTTTTTTCGTTAAGGATAAGATCGAATTTTATCCTTATATGTTAAGGATAAGGATAGGATTTATCCATATGGGTTAAAGATAAGGATATCTTTCTTATTGGTTAAGAAACATATCTTAATCCATATCCTAACCGATATTCTCTTATCTCTATATGAGAAAGAGAATATCCTAAGAGGTCCTAATAATCTACAAATAGAACCCCTTCCCCTATACGGTGTATAATAACATACGATACACAAGAAGAAAAAGAGATTTTCTTCTTCCTCATTCTCTCTCTACGTTCTCTCTGGGCTTCCGCCTTCGTTCCCGGGATTTTGGAGTGTGGACATAGAAGAGGACTCTGGTAGCTGTGGTGTCCCGATTTTTTTTTTTTTCCGTACAACCTGTCTGGGTGATCGGCGGTGAGAAAACACCTATTATTGATGTATCGAGCCCGTTGTGTGCCAAACGGATGCCAAAAATGGACTCAGCGCGCGAAAACGTTGAAAATCGGCTATTTTCGGACGAAACGGGCCTAACAGGCCGATTTCTCGGGTGGGTCGATACACGGCCCACTTGGCGTGCACCGGGACCAGCCAACGGAGTGGCGTAACAAGTGGCACACGCGGATTGGGCGGTCAACGCACGCGCGACAACGCGCGTTCCACGCCTGGCGCGGCGCACGGTGGACCACGCCAGGCCACGTGTCGCCCGCCCATTGGCGAGCACAGCGACCCGGCTGGCCCGCCGTGAACCACAGGCCACGGTTTCCGCCGTGGACCGCGCTGCCACACGGCGCGCCGCGATTGGCGGGCACGCGTGCGCGAGGCGCGCGGGGGGCCAGGCTGGCCACGTGGCGCGCTGTGGGCGTTTCGGGCGCGCACAGTACCGGGCCGGGCCGGATTCGGGCACCCGATTCTTGCCCCCGAATCCGAAACCTCCCTTTTGGTGGGCTTGGGCTATAAATAGCCCATTTGGGCTTTTTTTTTTGAGCTTTTTCTCTGCGATTTCCAGCCTATTTCGACAGGTGTTTCCACCCTTGAGTTTTCTTCAATATTTGGGATTTCGGAGATTTTTGGGAGTCGTGTCATTTGTGTTCTTCTCGACATTGTGAGCTTCGACGCGCCTTGGATACTGAGTTTTTTTCGTCGATGCTTCTTCCGCTAGCTCCCCAGGACTGACGGAAGGGAGTTTTTGGCCGATTTTCACTGCATCGGTTTCACAAGAGGTAGATCTTCGTTTTTCATGTTTGCCGCTCCTCTCAGTTTTGGGTTTTTATTGGAGTTTCTGGAACATCTTTGAACCCCTTTCTTGCTGGTGATTTTCTTGGACAGCGGAGCATTGTCAGATTTTTATCTTGGTGTCGGATTTCAATTTGTGAGGACTCGATCGACATCTACGCTTCGCGAGGATCGCAGCCGTATTTTTATTAGAATTTTTGGAGATCATCTCGTAGGTGATATTTTGGCTTCTTTCGGACTGATCTTTCTGCAAATTTGTGATTGTGGGGATTTTTGCTTACCGCGATGTTTGGACTGTATCTTTGTGCCAAGAAGGAGTTTTTGGTGTTTTTGGGCTCGTTGGAATCGTGGGAATCTGAGGATTATTCCCGTTCAGTTTCAGCCCATTTGGACCTTGGATCGACGTGCACTTTCAGGTGGGTTGCTTCGTCTCCAGAACCGGTGGACAGTTCTCTAATTCTATATATGTTATGGAGCATGCATAATGTGAGCGATGATAGGAAGCATATTTGTGAGAGATAACATTTTCTGGGGTTGTTATCATGATCATGTTGATTAGTACTTCCTATTTGTGTTAATTAAATGCTATTATTAGAACTTGACCTAGCACCCTGTCATATGTTGCATGTTCAACCAGACTAGTAGAAAACTTCAACTTGGGCTTTTATTTGTGCTTTAGACACTCCCAGATATTTATTCTTGTCACCTGAACTTAGAGTTTCTCGCCAGGGTAGTGGGCCGAGTGGTCGGGTGGTCGTGGGATGCATGTTACACTCGTGCTTGGGGGCCGAGTGGAGTCTGCTAGCTGTGTTTAGATCAGTCCTCGTCGTGGGAGCCATCTGAGTCGACGGTGGGTCCCGGTGTCACGCCCCGAGTTCAAAAATCAGTGTATAAATTTTTTTTTTTTTCTAAATCAGAGTTGCAAAAACAGCCAGGGCAATGACAGACCGCCACATATATAGAAGAGTCCCAATCCCACTTGGGATTGAGCCTTTTCTATATATGCACGGCTATCTTGGCATTATCATCAGAGTACTAACTACGTACTACTATAACAATATTACAACTTATCAATTACAGATATCTTTACAATTGAATTACATCTTCTTTTCCATAATGCAATTGCAAATATTTCGGCTGTCCAGGGTCAAGCTCTATCTCGTGATCTCACCAACTCTTCCCGACATCTCAACACCCGCTCAACCTGAAAAACAGTCACCCGAGGGTGTGAGACACACCGGAGTGTATCCTAGTGGGCACGACGAGCCGAGGATCAGCTAATCGTACCTACTGGGTACTAAAATCTGCGGATAGTAAAAGATCTATAGGAAAGCAGGAAAAGCAGATATGAATACTGTAAATCAGGGTATACAATGATAATCAATCATAAGGACTGCAGATGAGAATGCTGTAAATCAGGGTATACAATGATAATCAATCATAAGGACTGCAGATGAGAATGCTGTAAATCAGGGTATACAACGATAATCAATCATAAGGACTGCAGATATGAATACTGTAAATCAGGGTATACAATGATAATCAATCATAAGGACTGCAGATATGAATACTGTAAATCAGGGTATACAATGATAATCAATCATAAGGACTGCAGATGAGAATGCTGTAAATCAGGGTATACAACGATAATCAATCATAAGGACTGCAGATATGAATACTGTAAATCAGGATATGCTAGTAATCATCAATCATAATAGCGGGAAATCATACAGGTAGGAAATAAAAGATGTCTACAAGAATCATGCTGGAAGTAACTGAACAATCATACAAGTATGAATAATGCATCAACTGAGGAAATCAAATATCCAATCATACGCCACTATTGGTCCCGGGGACCTCAGGCAAAAGCCACCGATCCGCACCCGATCCGCTGACATACCCCTGTCGAAGGGCTCACGGGTCTATCACCAGACCACTCTACCGGTAAAGAACCAGCTCCACGGGGAGCGACCCCGGCCAGGTTCGTGAAGTACAGCAGTGCATGGCAAGTCATAATGATCAATCTGATGGTCAAGTGACCGAGTAGTCGGCACACGCCGAAATCCCAACAGGGAATCATCAGTCTATCAATCAGGATCAATCAATCATGCATATCGGAATATCAAGCAACATCTCAAGTAACAGGAATCAACGAGTAAGATCGAATCATGCAAATCTATGCACTGGAATATAAGAGCTGATGCACAAGTACATGTGATATGTCTCACGTAAATCCAGTACTGTAAGGAACAATCATAGGGCATGTCAATACAATCCTCAGGGATGATCTCGATAAATCAACAGATACATATGACGAGTCTAAAAAGAATCAATGTCTATCAAGAAGGATCACATGGCATATAGATCAAGTCATCATGTATAGTCAAGAACCAATGTACATGGTATGTCTAAAGAATCGATAGCTGTCAAGTACAGGTGCATATGACAATCCAGAGGAATAAATGTCTATCAAGAAGGATCACATGGCATATAGATCAAATCAATAAGCTAATAAACGGTAGGATCAGTCAATCATGCATATCGACGTATATCAAGAAATATCTCAAAGACAGGAATCAACAGGTGTCATCTAATCATGCAGATATCAATCAATCAGGATCAGTCAGGAATAATCAGGGAGTATGTATATGATAATCGGCTGATCGTGACAAGAGATCTCAATCATAGGTCCAGTCAGGTCAATGTCAATCAGAGGGATCATGCTATGTCAAACGAGATCAATATATGTCAGGCTAAGTCATATAGGTAAAATCAGCAGGGCAAGTCAAGAACAGGTGTCCGACTGGACTAAAGCAACCAGAGGGCCAAAAAGCTGAGGCCCGGTTCGAAGATAACCCACCTGAAGGTAGACGGTCGCGATAACCACAAGACGGATCACAGGCTGGCTCCTGATGACTGGGGCCTACAAAATACCAGATGACAACTCAGGGTCTATCAATGTTCAAGGCGCAACTAGCGCGAACCGACCATTTCGTCGATTTGTGCTATGTGAAGCAGTTTAGCTTTTCAGAAACCCCAGGGAACTCCACTAATAGGCCAACACTACTTTAGAATATTTATTTAGCTCTTTCATATTGTTACAATTGCAGCAAGCCCCTCAGGCTTATTCATATTGTGTTTTATACACTAAATAACCACTGTTTTGGCTCGTTCTCTTAAACGGTAAATCATTTTTACGAGCCGTCACCTCCAGCAGGTGACATTTGACTTGCTGAACGCCGTGCTCACTCATTTGTGGCAGCACGATGCCTGAGGAAAACTTCGGGCCGTAATTTACTTCTCTAACCTAGCCGAAACGCATTTTCGTTTCTTCGGCTCACCAAAACCCAAAACAAACGCGAGCATCGCGTTCAGTGACCCCCAAAACCCCAGGAATACACTGTTACAATTTTCCAAACAGCCCCTAGTACTGTTATTAAGAAACTTTTGTATTTAAGCTTGATTATGACCCAACTTTGCACCTATACCTCACATATCAAAACTTTGTATATAAACCTGTCCTTAAATATTGCAAGGACACTGGGGCTCACCATTTTGGCAGTCCATTCTTGCTGGTTTAACCAGAACCACAACCTTGCTCTCTAACATAAAGCACAAGTCTCAAATCTCTGTCCACACAGATCTAAATTGATCTGAAGTGAGCATCAAGCTCAGGGGACCTTCCTGAGTAACTTTGATATACAACTCGAGAGCTAATTCAAAAGAAATTCTCTTTGAGGCATTTAATCAAACAGGTGGTAGGCATCCTATACATACATCTACACAAGGTGTTCCCAAACCCAGTTCTCAGCAACCGAAGCACCTGGAACTCACCAGCTTGGATTAAAACCTTCCACTAGGTCCCAGGTGTTATCCTCATCAACTTGGAGCAGGCCACAACCCCATGTTAGGCTCGAGCTCGAGGAAGAAGATGGGCCTTTTACTTTGAAAATCGTGATGATCAACCCAGAACTTCTGGGCTTCATCCAAATGCACCAGCAGGTGCACCTCATCTCCCTGATGCTTCCCAAGCCCATGCATGATGACAGAGCACGGCGGCGGCGCGGCGGGGCCGAGCTCGGATTGAGAGCTCTCCACCCCTAATGGCGGATTTCACCCGAGACTACCTGGGACTAGTCCACTGGTATAGAGGGACTCCACTGAGTGCTAGCAAGCTTCCCGTCCATCCCCGACTTGCCGGAGACGACCGGAGCGCCGGCGAGGGTTACAAGAACCCGGTTCGGGTAAGGGGCATGGCCGCGCCTCCCGCACGTGCATGGGGGCCATGCAAGCCTACTAACGTGATCTCCTCACTCCCTGCATGCTTCCCGTGCAGGTTTTCGGCCCCGGAATGCGTCGCCGGCGCCGGAGCCCACGGCTCGGCTATTATGCATATTTTCCCAAAACTTGGGCATCAGTTTTCTTGCAAACGGCTCGACCAAAAATCACAAGATTTTGCAGATTTCTTCTACTGGTTACACAGTCTTGGCACCCCAAATTTGGTGCGTTTTGGTCGGGGCGTTTGGGAGTTATCATGCGGCGGAGCTAGTCTAGGTTTCCGGCGAGGCTTCGCTCCCGCCGGCCAACCAAGCTGCATGGGGGTCTTGGGCTCGTGCAGGGAGCATTAACAGCGACTCACTAGGCTACTTCTATGGTCTAGAGTCCCAAAAATTCATTGGTTTAGGATCCATACCGTGGCCGGAGTTGTGGGAGAGAGGAAGAAGCCGGTTTCGGGTCCTCTTGCACGCGCGGCTTCGGGCAACCTCCCAGATCACTCCACAAGCACAGAGGAATCCCCAGAGCACGCCCACTTCAACTCCACAGCTACTTGGTCCCAACCTTCCACTCTTTTCCTTTTCCCTCACTTTTTTCTTGGTTTCTCTCTCTTCGGAATGATGTCTATTGGTGTCCAAGACTTCGGGGCTAGGTCTAGGAGTAAGGGGAAACCGAGGGAATGCTTAAGATCTCCTCCTGACCCCTCGGGCTCACCCCATAGAAGACCAAGAGACTTGCAACCAATCAATGCAAGATTCCAAGCCTCCAACCGGTTTCACACCTAACCTCCTCCACCAGGCTCTGCCCAGCCCATTTCGTGGGCTACTGAGGATGGCAGAGGCCCAATACACCAAGCCTCTAAGGTGCTGGCCCAAGGTCATTCAAAATATTTCAAGAAAAAGCGATAATTCGGCACTTTTCACGCATTTCGAGGCAAACCAAGCGTCAATTCGCGAAACGGACTTCGCCACGACGTCCGGCTCGTCGAGACCTGTCAAGTGGCGTATTTACTTGGTTTGTTTGACGCCCAAATAAAAAGTCGTTCCATCTTGTTTGACAGAAAACAGTGCGTTGCACGCACTTCGATGCACCCGGGTCGCCAAACGTGAAATCCATCAGCGCCATTGCGCTCAGAACGTTGAAATTAGCTAGGTTCCATTACTCATACCCCTATCTTCAATTTCTAGACAGTGGAACGGCCAACCGTTGCTCGCGAGGGGTCGAAAATCGCGAGTTACTATTCACACTTAAGTCGTGGGGCCCGTTTTTGATTTCTGATTTCTGGAAGATCCGACCGTCAGATCGAAAACATCTGAATATGATTCTCACTCAGTTCGTCGTGACGGTCGCACTCGTGGTCTCGGATCTTCGAGATCAGGCTCGGATGAAAAAAGTGATATTTCGAGCCCACTAACTGTGCCATATACACTGCAGAAAAGGGGGCACTTAGACTACTTGTGCTTTTCATGATTCAAACTCAACTGGACTTCAATCACTTTTATTTATTTATTTATTTTCAAAAATTCAAATTCTTACATCTCTCCCACCAAAAAGGAAGTTTCGTCCCTGAAACTTAATACAACTAAGAACCAAAAAAAATGGGGGTAACGCTCCATCATAGTTGACTCGCGTTCCTACGTGGCTTCACGCTCTTCATGGTTCTCCCATTGTACTTTGACGTAGGGGATCGATCTACTCCTCAGCTTCTTTTCATCTCGAGCCAGGATGTACCGTATATAAAGACCGATGAGCCTTAGTAAGGATGTCCTTCTTCAAGTCACTGTCATCGGGAACACACCAACGGCCTCTGAAACGGATATAGCCATTGACGTGCAGCTGGTAATCATCGGTCTGTCCCAGCGATATCAGCTCTCGGATCTTCTGGAAGGAGGGGTCCGACTGCTGTCCCTCCTTTATGCGATCAAGCAGGGTAGGCTGCACTACCATCGCTAAAAGTCGAGCGGTAGACCCCGAAGGAACGATTTCCAAGTCTAGACGCCGGAACTCAGAAATCAAGCGGTCCTGATCCGTGATCATTTGCAGCTCTGGCGACACGTGCTTTCGGCTCAAGGCATCCGCTACCACGTTGGCCCGATAACTTGTTCGTTGACCGAACATACATGGTCCCTAATGTCAATGCACCTTGTGCTGCGGTTTGCAATAACACTCGGGTTCACATTTTGTTTCGTCTAAACTGCTAAAAATTCTGATTCATAAGGATACCACACAGGGTATGCGATATAAAGGGTCGACGTACCCTAATTATGATCTTGCAATTCTTTAACAATATTGTTAACACGTCTTAACGTTCTTACGAACTGACGGACACATGAAAGGGGACATCCAAGATCATTATACTTTCAGATCTATCAAAATTTCCATCTGTGCATACAAGCTAACCTTTCAACATAACCGGTCACTATTCAATCGGGGTTCACTCATTTTAGTAAATAATGAGCAGGAACAGGCTCTACACTCTAGAGATCACCTTTCCGATAATTTCTTCGGAGCATTCAAGCGGTTCGAAAAATTCTCCGCTTTCAATTCATATGCTCATGTGGCATTCATTTCACCACCAGCTTTCAAAACTAAACCTCAGACAGTTAAAAGACACACAAATGCCTTAAACAACCTAACAATTTTATCAAATCTCTGGCGACAACCGTTGGTTAAGCCTCAGACGATCAGTCTCTTAGCATCATAATGCATGGCAACCCATAGTCACATTTCGTAACGCTTAGAATATCCGGTTTGGACATGTTGTCCCACCTTTCAGCTTAACCCACTTATTTCTATTATCGAATCAGTTGCAAGATCTGGCGAGATCAACGTGGCTAGTGGCCGCAAGCTAGGACGAATGTCTACATTAATGACAAATATAATCTGTCCACTATGTACACGACTATCTGAGACCTACCTAAGGTCCGATATGGTCTGGAATATCAATACTGAAACTATAGCATCGTTGTCCATAGACAACCTTGGAAACTAAAACTTAAGTAAGCAGACAGATAGACCCAATCATGATATTCCCCTTTTACAGGAGAGGGGTATTTCCTCAGCTCTTTCGACAGTACGTTGTCTGCAGCCAACGTGCTTATCAAAAGAAAAGTGAAATACCATAATCTGTCGCCAACCTCAAGTTGGGGACACGATTCCCACCGGAATCTAATAGAAGGTATGACACATACCTCACAACACAAATCTATACCGATACTATAACCTCCATCAAGGGTAACTATCACCTCGCGGTCATGAGTGCGACCCTAGCTACTCACAAAAACCCAGAATCATATTCCACTATCTCAAATGAATCACTACTTGCTAACACGGCTCTAGCGACACCAGTCGCAAGTCACATATTGTCAGGGACAATCATGACCCCAAATCAGTTTGCACACACTGTGCGTATCATCTACAAATCGGATTCTAAAATCAAATCCTCAAGCTATCATTATTATTCTGAATATTAGACTTTCCAGTTATACCTCACCATAGTAATAGCCATAACATCGAAGTTGTTGCATACTCAAAGGAGTAACTAAGACTCTACTAAATTCGTGCCAAAGGTGGGGTCTGAATCTAAATTCAACCCAATTTTGTTTTAGGGTTTTAATCAGGCCTTTAAATCACAGAATTAGCCTATCCAACAATCATGTCTGCGCCAATGCGCTCACTGCTACCACCACCTCAATCGAAGTACTCATGAGTCCCAACTATTTACACTCATCAGGGTTGGGGCACAACTCAATAAGGTCGAATATTTGCTGAGTGTCGTCCAAAGCGACATAATTGCTAATCTCAAAAGCATCCCGATGGCTACAATCGGGAAATCTTCAGTAACAGTAGCCATAACGGCTGCGACAAAAGCACTACCTCATGTGGCACGGGGACAACTGGAGGATCACTGACTTCTCCAAATACATGGAGTAGTGGTGGGGCCAGTGCAACAATAGCAAATATCTGATGCTGAGCCATCTGCTGGACTACCCCAGCAAAAGCGGTGAGCTGATTCTCCAACCGCTGCCAACGATCCGAGTTCTCAGGCTCCACTGATACATTAAACCCACGGCTCGTACCACAACCGCAGCTAACACTGCACCCCCTGTGACCCCTAAGCCCAGAGCGCGTGCGAACACCGCTCATAGTCACAACAACAAGTTAGGAAGACGTCTCATAAGTGTGAAACTACACCTGAGTTCCTAACCGTTAGTCAAATACCCCGCGCTCTCACGTCATAAGTCATCCTAGGGTTCATCCTAACCAGTTCCTAATCGTCTTTTCCTAGGTACCGTGTACCTATTGCTCTGATACCATCTAATCTGTCACGCCCCGAGTTCAAAAATCAGTGTATAAATTTTTTTTTTTTTCTAAATCAGAGTTGCAAAAACAGCCAGGGCAATGACAGACCGCCACATATATAGAAGAGTCCCAATCCCACTTGGGATTGAGCCTTTTCTATATATGCACGGCTATCTTGGCATTATCATCAGAGTACTAACTACGTACTACTATAACAATATTACAACTTATCAATTACAGATATCTTTACAATTGAATTACATCTTCTTTTCCATAATGCAATTGCAAATATTTCGGCTGTCCAGGGTCAAGCTCTATCTCGTGTCTCACCAACTCTTCCCGACATCTCAACACCCGCTCAACCTGAAAAACAGTCACCCGAGGGTGTGAGACACACCGGAGTGTATCCTAGTGGGCACGACGAGCCGAGGATCAGCTAATCGTACCTACTGAGTACTAAAATCTGCGGATAGTAAAAGATCTATAGGAAAGCAGGAAAAGCAGATATGAATACTGTAAATCAGGGTATACAATGATAATCAATCATAAGGACTGCAGATGAGAATGCTGTAAATCAGGGTATACAATGATAATCAATCATAAGGACTGCAGATGAGAATGCTGTAAATCAGGGTATACAACGATAATCAATCATAAGGACTGCAGATATGAATACTGTAAATCAGGGTATACAATGATAATCAATCATAAGGACTGCAGATATGAATACTGTAAATCAGGGTATACAATGATAATCAATCATAAGGACTGCAGATGAGAATGCTGTAAATCAGGGTATACAACGATAATCAATCATAAGGACTGCAGATATGAATACTGTAAATCAGGATATGCTAGTAATCATCAATCATAATAGCGGGAAATCATACAGGTAGGAAATAAAAGATGTCTACAAGAATCATGCTGGAAGTAACTGAACAATCATACAAGTATGAATAATGCATCAACTGAGGAAATCAAATATCCAATCATACGCCACTATTGGTCCCGGGGACCTCAGGCAAAAGCCACCGATCCGCACCCGATCCGCTGACATACCCCTGTCGAAGGGCTCACGGGTCTATCACCAGACCACTCTACCGGTAAAGAACCAGCTCCACGGGGAGCGACCCCGGCCAGGTTCGTGAAGTACAGCAGTGCATGGCAAGTCATAATGATCAATCTGATGGTCAAGTGACCGAGTAGTCGGCACACGCCGAAATCCCAACAGGGAATCATCAGTCTATCAATCAGGATCAATCAATCATGCATATCGGAATATCAAGCAACATCTCAAGTAACAGGAATCAACGAGTAAGATCGAATCATGCAAATCTATGCACTGGAATATAAGAGCTGATGCACAAGTACATGTGATATGTCTCACGTAAATCCAGTACTGTAAGGAACAATCATAGGGCATGTCAATACAATCCTCAGGGATGATCTCGATAAATCAACAGATACATATGACGAGTCTAAAAAGAATCAATGTCTATCAAGAAGGATCACATGGCATATAGATCAAGTCATCATGTATAGTCAAGAACCAATGTACATGGTATGTCTAAAGAATCGATAGCTGTCAAGTACAGGTGCATATGACAATCCAGAGGAATAAATGTCTATCAAGAAGGATCACATGGCATATAGATCAATCAATAAGCTAATAAACGGTAGGATCAGTCAATCATGCATATCGACGTATATCAAGAAATATCTCAAAGACAGGAATCAACAGGTGTCATCTAATCATGCAGATATCAATCAATCAGGATCAGTCAGGAATAATCAGGGAGTATGTATATGATAATCGGCTGATCGTGACAAGAGAACTCAATCATAGGTCCAGTCAGGTCAATGTCAATCAGAGGGATCATGCTATGTCAAACGAGATCAATATATGTCAGGCTAAGTCATATAGGTAAAATCAGCAGGGCAAGTCAAGAACAGGTGTCCGACTGGACTAAAGCAACCAGAGGGCCAAAAAGCTGAGGCCCAGTTCGAAGATAACCCACCTGAAGGTAGACGGTCGCGATAACCACAAGACGGATCACAGGCTGGCTCCTGATGACTGGGGCCTACAAAATACCAGATGACAACTCAGGGTCTATCAATGTTCAAGGCGCAACTAGCGCGAACCGACCATTTCGTCGATTTGTGCTACGTGAAGCAGTTTAGCTTTTCAGAAACCCCAGGGAACTCCACTAATAGGCCAACACTACTTTAGAATATTTATTTAGCTCTTTCATATTGTTACAATTGCAGCAAGCCCCTCAGGCTTATTCATATTATGTTTTATACACTAAATAACCACTGTTTTGGTTCGTTCTCTTAAACGGTAAATCATTTTTACGAGCCGTCACCTCCAGCAGGTGACATTTGACTTGCTGAACGCCGTGCTCACTCATTTGTGGCAGCACGATGCCTGAGGAAAACTTCGGGCCGTAATTTACTTCTCTAACCTAGCCGAAACGCATTTTCGTTTCTTCGGCTCACCAAAACCCAAAACAAACGCGAGCATCGCGTTCAGTGACCCCTAAAACCCCAGGAATACACTGTTACAATTTTCCAAACAGCCCCTAGTACTGTTATTAAGAAACTTTTGTATTTAAGCTTGATTATGACCCAACTTTGCACCTATACCTCACATATCAAAACTTTGTATATAAACCTGTCCTTAAATATTGCAAGGACACTGGGGCTCACCATTTTGGCAGTCCATTCTTGCTGGTTTAACCAGAACCACAACCTTGCTCTCTAACATAAAGCACAAGTCTCAAATCTCTGTCCACACAGATCTAAATTGATCTGAAGTGAGCATCAAGCTCAGGGGACCTTCCTGAGTAACTTTGATATACAACTCGAGAGCTAATTCAAAAGAAATTCTCTTTGAGGCATTTAATCAAACAGGTGGTAGGCATCCTATACATACATCTACACAAGGTGTTCCCAAACCCAGTTCTCAGCAACCGAAGCACCTGGAACTCACCAGCTTGGATTAAAACCTTCCACTAGGTCCCAGGTGTTATCCTCATCAACTTGGAGCAGGCCACAACCCCATGTTAGGCTCGAGCTCGAGGAAGAAGATGGGCCTTTTACTTTGAAAATCGTGATGATCAACCCAGAACTTCTGGGCTTCATCCAAATGCACCAGCAGGTGCACCTCATCTCCCTGATGCTTCCCAAGCCCATGCATGATGACAGAGCACGGCGGCGGCGCGGCGGGGCCGAGCTCGGATTGAGAGCTCTCCACCCCTAATGGCGGATTTCACCCGAGACTACCTGGGACTAGTCCACTGGTATAGAGGGACTCCACTGAGTGCTAGCAAGCTTCCCGTCCATCCCCGACTTGCCGGAGACGACCGGAGCGCCGGCGAGGGTTACAAGAACCCGGTTCGGGTAAGGGGCATGGCCGCGCCTCCCGCACGTGCATGGGGGCCATGCAAGCCTACTAACGTGATCTCCTCACTCCCTGCATGCTTCCCGTGCAGGTTTTCGGCCCCGGAATGCGTCGCCGGCGCCGGAGCCCACGGCTCGGCTATTATGCATATTTTCCCAAAACTTGGGCATCAGTTTTCTTGCAAACGGCTCGACCAAAAATCACAAGATTTTGCAGATTTCTTCTACTGGTTACACAGTCTTGGCACCCCAAATTTGGTGCGTTTTGGTCGGGGCGTTTGGGAGTTATCATGCGGCGGAGCTAGTCTAGGTTTCCGGCGAGGCTTCGCTCCCGCCGGCCAACCAAGCTGCATGGGGGTCTTGGGCTCGTGCAGGGAGCATTAACAGCGACTCACTAGGCTACTTCTATGGTCTAGAGTCCCAAAAATTCATTGGTTTAGGATCCATACCGTGGCCGGAGTTGTGGGAGAGAGGAAGAAGCCGGTTTCGGGTCCTCTTGCACGCGCGGCTTCGGGCAACCTCCCAGATCACTCCACAAGCACAGAGGAATCCCCAGAGCACGCCCACTTCAACTCCACAGCTACTTGGTCCCAACCTTCCACTCTTTTCCTTTTCCCTCACTTTTTTCTTGGTTTCTCTCTCTTCGGAATGATGTCTATTGGTGTCCAAGACTTCGGGGCTAGGTCTAGGAGTAAGGGGAAACCGAGGGAATGCTTAAGATCTCCTCCTGACCCCTCGGGCTCACCCCATAGAAGACCAAGAGACTTGCAACCAATCAATGCAAGATTCCAAGCCTCCAACCGGTTTCACACCTAACCTCCTCCACCAGGCTCTGCCCAGCCCATTTCGTGGGCTACTGAGGATGGCAGAGGCCCAATACACCAAGCCTCTAAGGTGCTGGCCCAAGGTCATTCAAAATATTTCAAGAAAAAGCGATAATTCGGCACTTTTCACGCATTTCGAGGCAAACCAAGCGTCAATTCGCGAAACGGACTTCGCCACGACGTCCGGCTCGTCGAGACCTGTCAAGTGGCGTATTTACTTGGTTTGTTTGACGCCCAAATAAAAAGTCGTTCCATCTTGTTTGACAGAAAACAGTGCGTTGCACGCACTTCGATGCACCCGGGTCGCCAAACGTGAAATCCATCAGCGCCATTGCGCTCAGAACGTTGAAATTAGCTAGGTTCCATTACTCATACCCCTATCTTCAATTTCTAGACAGTGGAACGGCCAACCGTTGCTCGCGAGGGGTCGAAAATCGCGAGTTACTATTCACACTTAAGTCGTGGGGCCCGTTTTTGATTTCTGATTTCTGGAAGATCCGACCGTCAGATCGAAAACATCTGAATATGATTCTCACTCAGTTCATCGTGACGGTCGCACTCGTGGTCTCGGATCTTCGAGATCAGGCTCGGATGAAAAAAGTGATATTTCGAGCCCACTAACTGTGCCATATACACTGCAGAAAAGGGGGCACTTAGACTACTTGTGCTTTTCATGATTCAAACTCAACTGGACTTCAATCACTTTTATTTATTTATTTATTTTCAAAAATTCAAATTCTTACACCCGGCTTTTGAGGATTTCCAGCCAGTGAGTAAGAGTTGTGATGTTGGTTACTGTCGATCTTGTCGACCGTGGATTTGGACTATAGCCTGCATGAGCCACATTGAGCTCGACAGAGATGCGCGGATACTTTCCTCGGTGGGGTCGCGCCCCTCGAGTGCCGCTCCGGAGTTAAGCCTGTTACTTTGCTATCGTGACTTGTCGACGCAGTCCTTCTGGTTGGGCCCTTTTTGGGTAGTCACGAACGCTCTACGTAAGTCCAGTCCTCCGTGAATGTAATGGCAGTAGGTGGGCGCAGATTTGACTGGACCCTATATGGCAGTCAGTGTAGATTGGGTGATTGTATTTTTAAGAGATAGTAGACGCATCATATTTCATCTGTATCACCCCTTGAGCATTTAGATAGAGGCATAGTAGCTGTAGAGTTATTTCTAGCCTTCCCTTTTCAGTACTGCATTTGTTACTTTATGCCTCTAGTAGACTTAGTGGGCAGACCGTCGAGCTTGGTAGCGGTACCCATTGAGAACTACGTGATGGTGTAATTCTCACATCCATGGTTGGTGGCTTTTTTCAGGGACCTCTTTTCCAGTTCCTGCTGCTCCTGTTGCTGATCCTTCTAGCCGAGGTAAGGGAGTCGCGAGCTAGATCCCTACCCGTCTCCAGCGAGAGAGTAGACGTACCCCTTTTGGTGATGTGCTAGTACTGTCAGAGATTTTGGGATGTATCTTGTACCTTTTTTTTGAGAGTTTTATTTTGGAGAGACTTATGTATTGTGAGGATCTAGCATGTACTATTTGGAGTTGTATGTATTTATTTTAGTAGTTTACTTTTCGCTCTGATATCTGTATAGTAGTTAGCATGATCTTTTGTAGGTTAGTCGCTTCGTCTATACGGGGCTTCCCGTATGGGTGGTGGATCTGTTGACGGATCCGGGTCGCAGTTTCGACGCCGGGGCGTGACAGCAACCCTCTTCGCATTCGATCCGATCTGCGCATCCAATCTGCAACCAGGAGATTCGTGAAAAGTCAAGAATTATCAAGATAAGGACGATCCAAGAAGGCTAGTAAAACAAGCTACCCGATCCGGCTTTTGGTTCCTGAATACGTTAGCTATCCAGTTTGTAAGTTTTAGCTACCCTCTAATTCCAACAATCGATTAAAATTCAGAATAAAAAATTTGGCTATTAATTTTTTTTAAAAAAAAAATCTCTAAATTTATACTACTAGTATAAATAGTTATAATTCTTAAGAATTTAAAGTAAAGAGTTACAAAATAAAATAAACAGTGAGCGAGAATTTTTTTTTTTTTTTTTTTTTTTTTTTACAACGAGCAAACGGCGAATTGGAGATATAAAAATTTGATCAAAATATTTTGCCTGAATTTTTAATCGAATTATTCGCGTCCGCCGAATTATTCATAAATTATTAAAATTATTCCAAAAATTATCCGAATTTTTAGCCGAATAATTCACATCCGTCGAATTATTCGTGAATTATTAAAACTAAAGCTATTCTAAAAATTCATGTTTTATTTTGAATTTTTGAGAAAAATTTATATACGAACCGTTTAATTCGAATTTTTAATAATTTATGAATAATTCACGAATTAACTAAGATGTAAACCATACAAATTATTAATTTAGTTACAAGCTTTTTTATTTATAAGAGGATATATATATATATATATATATATATATATATATATATATATATATATATATATATATATATATATATATATATATATGGGTATATATAACTGCTTTGAATAGATAGGAGAGTAGAGCTAAAATGCTTTTAGAAGTATCTAGAACTGTTTACTTCCGTGGTGCGCTCTCGCTAGTCCTGTCATCAAGACCCAGACTCAGCCGAAACTCGTCTCGCTAGACCTGTCATCAAGATCCAGACTCAGCCGAGACTCGCCGCATACTTCCGGCTGATTATTGGCTCTGATATCAAATGTAACGACCCGACCCACTAGCAATAATAACTCGTTGGGCCCAAATCACAACCCAAAATGCTTAAGCCCACTTATTATTACTAATGTCCATATTTCATATAAACTTAATTATAATTCCATCCATATCCGATGTGGGACTATTGGGGACATCACAGATCCAGACCGTAAAACTTGACTCAGTCTATTTAAATCTTTGAACAATTAAACAGTATATTCAGAGATTCGATTTCTCGAGAGTTCAATACAGTTTTGAAGTAAAGTTTTAATAATTCTGACGATTGATTCGAATGTCACGTCGTGAAAGTAAACGACCTTCTACTTTTATAGATGCATTCCAGATGCATTCCAACTTTATTCATAGATAGATGGAAGGAGCGGGCTAATTAAGGCTTGCTTTGGCTCTTGATCTGGAGGACTCTGACACCGATGAGCGCGGCCAGCGTGCAGGACGGCACGAAGACGAAGTCAGGGATGAGGTGGAGCCGGAACTTCTTGACTGCCGGCATATTCTCCCCCGTCCGCTTGAGAGCCAGGGCGGAAGCCGGCACTGCAAGGCCCGTCACGATCATGGCCTTGGGGTCTGTCTTCCGTTCTGACAAATTTTTCTCCATAAACTCCAAAAACTTTTGCTTCTTCTCGTCATCTGAATTACATTTCATCCATACATTGTCGAAGAAATCCTGCGTAGTTCAGAGTTCGAAGATAATGGAATTGGATACAACCCAAAACACTCATGTTGTGCAATGCCAGCAGGGGCGGAAAAAAAAATACTCAATTTTTTAAAAATAAAAATATTTTATTCTACTCAAATTCATAGAAATAATTTTTCAAAATTTTTTTAATGACTAAACAAATACATAAAAAATAATTTTTAATATATTTTATGGTCAAAGGCATCCTAAATGTAGTCTTGCCTTTATTTCCGTTCTGTCCCGCGATACATCATAATGCTTTCCGGGCAAGACTGCGTTAAAATCTCTGGCACAAAAAAAAAAAAAAAAAAAAAAAAAAAAAGAGTTGATGATGCACGAATCTTAAGGCATAATGAAAGGCAATTGGTGAGGCTAGTAATAATTAGGAAAAAAAAAAAAAAAAAAAAATCAAAACTCATATGAATTGCTATATAATTTGACTATTTAATATCTCAAAATTTTAATTTTATCATTTAATATTTTAATTTATTTAATTTGAATCCGTCGACTATGTTTTAATTTTAAAATTCAAACTAATTACTTATTTTAATAAATTTATGATTGTGCTAATTACATGAAGTATAATAGCTAAACCTATATTTTGACTCATACGAATTAAATCAAAATTTTTAAAAATTAATTAGTAAAATAAAAATGATCAACATTTTATATAAATTTTATACCTTTTTAACTAATGGAAAAAAAAAAAAAAAAAAAGAAGATAGGAATAATTTTTAACATGAGACTATATTAATTATTCATCGTTCATCATAGGAACGACAGGAATGGCAGATGAGATGGTCTCACATTTGCAACACATTTTATGAAGCAATGCTATCCGTACACCTATTTTTAGGTATACGGTGTACACCCCACCCAATCCATAGGTGTACGATATACACTCTATCCATCCCAAAATAAAAACTTATTTACTAGTGATTTTAAAGTGAATAGTAAAATTTAGCTCATCCTGAAATGAATGGGATGTAAAATATACACATAATTTGGAGTGTACAAAAAGTATTTTTCTTTTTTAGTACAAATGTATAGAAACTCCTTAATTATAGATCATTTTAGTAAAAATGTATAGAAACCCCTTGTTTTCTTTTTTTGATAGAGATCCCCCTTAACTTCTAAATTATTAAGAATTAAGTAATTTTAGTAAAAAAATATAGAAATCTAAGCAAATCCATTATTTATTTCATCAAATTTATGACTTCAATTGAGAGAGTTATTAAATTTGATAAAATTTTTAACATTCTCAAACCAAAAAAAAAAAAAAAAAAAAACCAAACTAAAAAAGACAAAACAAACGTTGAGGGGACTATTTCAAACGGGTCCCCATTCATTTTTGAAAAATATTTAATGTACATTTCAAAATATGTATATATTTTACACACTATTCATTTTAAAGTGGAATGAATTTTATCCATCACTTCAAAATAATGGATGAAAAAATTTTCACCCTTGAATAAATGAGATATAAAATATACACTTAAAAATAAAGGGTTAATTGCATACATGTCCCTCCAAATATGTCGAATTGCAAATATATCCCTGTAAAATTCAACTTTTCATATTTATCCCTTCAAAAATCCAAAGTTTTTCAAATATGCCCCTTTGGTTAATCCCCGTTTGGAATCTGTTTATTTTTTAACAGATTCAATGTGAAATTATTTTTTTGCCCCCTTACAAATATATCGCTCCAAAAATAATACCATTATACTTGTTACAAATAAAGGTATAATATGGAAAGGGTAAATATGTAAATTCAATTTTTAATCTACCCAAGATTAAGCATTTAACCTAGGGTTAAATCAATTTTTCTAACAGAGATGGACGGTAGGGGCAAATTTGAATAACGGTGGGTTTTTGAAGGGATAAATATGAAAAGTTAAATTTTACAGGAATATATTTGCAATTCGATATATTTATAGGGACATGTATGCAATTAACCCAAAAATAAATGCACATATAGTATTTCTCTCTCTTCATTTTTTCTTTTTTTTTTCTCCTAAATTTTCTGCCGGATAAGTTTATGAAATTTATTAATACATAAAAACTTACTTGCAAAACTCAACAAAATTAATATGAAACTCTTCAACATCTTTTATATTTTTATTCTCGAAATATCTCTTATAAACTTGACTTGTAGCTGCTGTGTTAATTCCTGGAATACCTGTATATAGAGAGAGAGACAGAGAGTATATTTATTAATATAAACATTAGAGAAATATTGGTTTAAAGTTATAGCATCTGAAAAATGATGAATGAGAACAAGAGAGACAATAATTTGACCCCGACAAAAAGCTTAAACTATTAGAGAATCGCATCTTAATACCTTAATGTATATTCAACACTGTATCTCTGATATAGGGCTGGCAATTAATTCAATTCGCTGTTCGCGAGCTAGCTCCTATTCGGACTCGAAATGAGTTCCAGATCGTTCATTTAATAAACAAGTTGAGTTTTTCAGCTCAAAATTTTAACGAGTCGAACACAAACTAGAATCAGCTCTCTCGTGTTCGACTCGACATAGCTCGTATACATATTACAATTTATTTCTATTTAGATTTTAAACCAATACAAATGTATGTATATATATATATATATATATATATATATATATATATATATATATATATATATATATATATATATATATATAATTTGTGACATCCAATATTTCAACATCAAATAAAAATAGCGTTGTGATTGAATATATAAGAGACATGGACACTAGTAATATATTCTAAATTTATCTAGAATAGTGTTTTTGTATAAACTTTTATCCACTTATAATTTTGGCTTTAATTATATACACATACATTCACAATATACATAAAAAAAAAAAAAAAAAAAAAAAAAAAAAAAAATAGTAATTAGGATGTCTATGACTCTATTCTTAATAAATTTTATGAGATATAAAACTCAAACTAATTTTATAGCCATTAAAAAGATATTAATACTCTAAGAAAAGCTGATTTTTTACTCAAAATTTAATTAATGTGTCGCTATATACCCTAGCGATGGCACATATAGCAATATTAATGACAAGTGTCGGTATTTTTTTCAGCAGTATTTTTTTTTAGTATTTAGCAATACTGAAAAGTATCGTTATAATATAGTGTATATATATAGAAACATGCATGTATATCCTCAAAATATCATAGATGATAAAAAAAAAAAAAAAAAAAAAAAAAAAAGGTTTATGTTATCTTACCAAGTTTAGCCAACAAGCTCATGGGTACACCCATTGAGGCCTAATGTGGGGGAAGAAGAGGAGGAAATATCAAATGATATGAAATATTAGGGTTAATATGTCTTATAAGGTAATGGGGTTGTTGTGTGTGCATAGGGAAAGTGGAGAGTATATATATATATATATAAAGAAAAAAAAGCTAACATAAGGAAGAGAGAGAGAGAGAGAGAATAAGAAGTTAGGAATGCATACCTTTCCCCCTCTCCTAACCACTCTTTGATTAGAGAAATTATTCCATGGGCCATTGTATTCATAAGCCTGATGCACCACATAAAGCGTTGTAATCTACGTGTCATGCACGCGAACACCAATATGAAAAGTGAAACATGAAATACGAAACACGACACGATTCAAAATATAATATATTTGATAATTTAAAAAATTTAGAACATAAACACAATATAAATAATACTAATAAAATATAATATTATTAATATAATAATATATATTTATTATATATAAAATATTAATTTTATTGAAATATTATTTTATTTCTAACATTTATGGAAGTTAATAAAATTGTGACCAGTAGTTCATATATTTTTTATAAAAATTAGGATGACGAACGCGTATTCATAGGGAATCCACATTGAACCATAGTTAGTTAATTCGGATTCGGCAAAAATTCGGTACGGATATAATACGGATAAAATTCGTATTATAATTTTAAAATTCGTTGAAAAATTCGGCTAAAAAATGGGTTCGTCAATTGTTCGGATACGTGATTTATACGAAAATAATACGTTCACTAATTAAAAATTCGGGATCAAAAATTCGGCTATTAAATTTAAAAAAAATTAAAAAATTTATACTATTAGTATAAACAATTATAATTTTTTAAAATAATTTAATCAATTTATTTTAGAAATAAATAAAATATTCATTTAGAACAAAAAAAAATATAATTTTAAATTATTTCCGACATAATTTTAATTCGGATTCTCAATAATTCACGAATAATTCGCGAATAATTCGTGAATAATTCGTGAATTAACTAACTATGCTTTGAAAAAGAACAAATTTTTCACCCAAAAATTCGTAATTCGTGAATACTTCGCGAATAATACTTTTTGATTCAAAAATTTACGAATTATTTCGAATTTTTGGAAAAAGTCAGAAACGGCACGTTTAATTCGGATTCTCAATAATTCGCGAATAATTCACGAATAATTTGCGAATTAACTAATTATGGGTTGAACACCAGTCCAACACGAACAATAATGTGTTCGTATGGACACGCGCGTGGCTTGTAAACACATCCGCAACACATAAATTTTAATAATTTATATTTTAAATTAAAATTTAATTCGATAAATATGTACCAATTACTATATAATATTTATAAAAGTAAGTTTATAACAAACATATTATATAGGCATCAAGTACCAATCTTGCACTAAATCTTAAGAGACCACTATCATCATAACTGCACATTTCTACATCTAAGGATCAAAAATTTATAAGCACCAATAATTTAGTATTTTTATAAACATAAGAGCTTAATAATATATATATATATATATATATATATATATATATATATATATATATATATGACTTTTTTTTTTCTTTTTTTTTTTGCATGGAAACATGGAATTTATTGGGTGTGGTGTATGAAATGTGCTTATAGACCAGGTGCAGGGGAATAGTTTCTTCTTTTTAGAGGCAGTTGTGCTTTGATTCGTGACCTGGCGGGGAGGTTTCCACTTAACCTCGGCGTGGAGAAGGTAAGAATTTGATTCCGGCTAACTGAAGTGTAATTACATTTTTACCCCTGGGTCCTTACAACTATTAATGCATCAGAACCGTCAATGACTAATTCGACCTGTCTTATCATGATCCAGACAATACAGAGGTTCAACTTTTTTTTTAATTGATTAATTAAAAAAATAGAATAATTATCTGTGTAACCCTGAAATATGAAGAAATATCTGATTTACCTCTCTTATTTTTTTCTTTCCAATATACCCTTCATACGTTCCACCGTTATTAAAAATATCCCTACCGTTTCCCTTTGTTAAGTTAACTAGGGTTAAACTAGAGTTAAATAATAATCGGAGTTGAAAATTATCAGATATACCTATTTTGCCCGGGTTTAGAGTTTAGGGTTTAGGGTTTAGGATTTTTTAGGGTTTAGGGTTTAGGGTTTTAGGGTTTAGGGTTTTAGGGTTTTTTAGGGTTCTAGGGTTTAGGTTTTAGGGTTTAGGGTTTAGGGTTTTTTAGGGTTTTAGGGTTTAGGGTTTTAGGGTTTAGGGTTTAGGGTTTTAGGGTTTAGGATTTAGGGTTTAGGGTATATTTGAAAGGGCAAAATAGTAATTACACACAGATAACGGCAGTTTCAAACGGTACACTAACAGAGTTTAACTTCAGGGGTATTTTGGAAAGAAGTTGGAACGTAAGAAGGGTAGTTTTAATATTAGCATTCTAAGAGGGGTAAATCTGAAAACAGAAAAATTTTTAGGGGTATATAGGAAATTGCCCCTAAAAAAATTTACTTACAATTATTCGAATTAATAATTTAATTGTTGAACCAGTGAATCGATTTGATTTTAATAAAATTGGTAGAATTTTTTAATTAAATTATAGTAAAATTCAATGACCCAAAATCAAATTAGTTGATTTTATTTTTTATTAATATATACTAATTTTATAAAAAATAAAATTTGAAAATTTATACCTATCTAATTTATTCTAAAAATTAGTATTATTAAGTATAATTTTATAATAATAATATATATGCATATTTTTTATATAGTAAAAATAAAAATAGTAATTAAATATTTATTACGTTATATTTTATGTTAACGTTGCTGATTCAACTAGTGATTGATCCACTTGTTGAACTAGTGATTTTTGACCTAATAATATTTTCAAATTATTATTTGAATTAATTTTTTGAACATTGAGAACCATATATTCGAATTGTTAAAAATTAGTTTCAAACTTGTTTTTTATTTTTATTTTGGTTTACTAAATTAATAATTGTATTTGTATGATTTTATTTGATTTAGTATATATTTAAATGAGTCTTTTTTTTTTTTTTTTTTTTTTTTTGTACTTTTGATTGAAGTTAAGTCATGCGGCATATTTTTAGATTAAGTGGATCAAATTAGGCCACATGAGTTTTAGATAGGGATCAAAATAATAAAAGAGTTAAGTGGAGAGTCAAAAAAGGGGTTAAAAAAAAAAAAGAAAAAGTTATTATCTATTTTTTTTCATTATTTCTGTATATAGTGTTTTCTTTTCAGAGTAAGAGAAGTGTGAAAAAGGATTACTAGGTTTGAGGTGAGTGGCCTCTAATCTACATCTTTCTCTCTCTTGTGAACACTTATTATAAGTTATCTTCAGTTAAAGATTTATATGGTATTTTTTAATTTTTTATTGTATGGTGTTTTGAATATTATTAATGAAGTTTATTAAATTCATATGTGGAGTTGTTTAAGATTATTATTTTGAGCTTTCTATTTTTTCGTTTTTGTCTTTTACGATAGCTGTGTGATCTTGAACGCATAAAAAATTCAATTTTTCAATTTTCATATATCAAAAAAAATTAATAGATGTGCTCGTATTGAAATTATTTCTACTTGTTTGGTATGAAGAGCCGTCTAATTCTTCTTCTTTTTTTTTGAAAAAAAAATAACATTATTTTTATTTTATTTATTTTTAAAATAAATTTAGTTAAAAATATAAAATAATTAAATTTTGAACTCGAGTCTCGAATATCAATCATTCACTTTTTTGCCACTCGGTAGGGACGATTGATAAGAGCTGTCTAATTCCACTCAATAAAAAGAAGCTAGCTAGGATGAAAATATATGATTAATGCTTCTTGTACACCTTTTTTTTTTAAAATATTTAATAATGCTTAAAAGCAATTCAATATAATCTAGCATCACATTTGAAAGCGTCGGTTAAAGAATCAGTAATTGAAGAGCCGCCACGTATATACCGACGCTTATGTCAAGCGCTGGTAAAACATATTTTGCCACTTTAAAACATCATGATTTTTTTAAATCCTAGCGCTTTAAAGTGCCAAAAAATTAAAAATAATAGTAAAGCTTATCATTTAATAAATTAGTTTGATATAATAGAGGGTTCGCATGACAACGATTTTTGAAGTATCGATTTTTTTTATATTGTAGAGACGCTTGGGGACGCTTCCCCCGAGCGTCGTTTAGAAAGTATTCTTATATCGATATTTTCTTGTAGTGGGAATACTATATTTAATCATCAAAATATTTTTTTGAAATGTGATAAATCATTGTTGGGACCGAAAATAGCGATCAGGAATCGGCCCCGGGTGTTGGTTGACCCTCTTGATGTGAATGCACCGTGTGCCAAAGGATCAAGCGATTGAGCCAAGGAGGGATCCGCTCGGCCGGGTTCTTCTCTGGTAACTCTCGCGATCGTTCGGCTTAGGAGAGCCGAAAACGGGATGAGGAGGCAGATAGAGGTTGGGTTCGACTTAGATTAATCGAACCGGATAATAGAGACAATAATTTGACACGGTTAAGGAACCGATTAGGAATTGTATTGCATATAAAGAGGGTACAAGGAGGAGGAAAGGGACAGAATGTCACGCCCCGAGTTTTGAAAAGCGGGCTATTTTTTTTTTTTTTTTTTTTTTTTTTTTTTTTTTTTTTTTTTTTTTAAATCAGAGTTCGCAGACCAGGCGTAACAGACCGCCACATGTATAGCAAATTCCCTGCCCAACTGGACAGAGCCTTTCCTATACATGCACGGCTAATCATAATCAGTCAATATCAGAGTAGTCTAAACTACGCATGCAAAACTAGTCAATTTATACTGATTAAACTGAAATGCGGAAAATAAAATACACTGACTAAATAAGGGTCGATACTATCGCAATCGTCTCACCAACGTTTTCCGACATCCCATCGCCCAGCGACCTGAAAAATGGTCACCCAGGGGGTGTGAGATACACTGTACATGTATCCCAGTGGGCACGACGAGTCGAGAAATAGCTAATCGTACCTACTGGGTACAATAATCTGCGGATAGTAAGAATCATAGGGTAAAGCTGAACAATAAAGCAGATCTACTGATAATCAACCAAATCCACAGATAACTGAATAAGCAG
The DNA here is from genome assembly GCA_029168755.2 of Tillandsia fasciculata. Lineage (NCBI taxonomy): Eukaryota > Viridiplantae > Streptophyta > Magnoliopsida > Poales > Bromeliaceae > Tillandsia > Tillandsia fasciculata. Next base: position 3,409,328 of record CM054945.1, read on the forward strand.
GTAATCAAGGGTAATGAAACTGCAAGTAATAAATGCTGGAAATCTATGTATGTAAACGAGATAATCAATCATGAACTGAGCAGTAAGGGTACAGGGTAAGATATCTATCAATAACAGCGCAAGATAATAAGAATGCGTCAACAAATGAACTCAAGTACCCAATCAATGCCAGTATTGGTCACGGGGACCTCAGGCTCATACCACCTAACTGGCACCTAACAGGCTGACATAACCCCGCACCCACTGGTGCCTAACTGGGGGCTCACGGGTCCTTCCTCTAGACCACTTTACCGGTAAAGAACATCGCTGCGGTCATGACTCCGCTGATGTACGTGAAGTGCAGCGTGCGTGGTAGTCATCATGCTATGATCAAAAGCTCACGGTCTAGTGACCGGGTAATCGGCAATAAGCCGAGATCCCAACAGGGAAATCATCTGTCATATTGATCAGAATCTATCATGCATATCGGAACATCAAGTAGTATCTATCCATCATGCATATCGGAACGTCGAGTAGTATCTATCAATCAGGATCAATCAGTCATGCATATCGAAATATCAACAATATATCGGCTGACAGGAATCAACAAGTATAATCGATCATGACATCTATGTACTATAAGTGTAAAAGCTAACAAGCAGGTGTACATGATGTGTCAAAAGGGATCGGTGTCTATCATGAAAGATCATCTGGCATATCGATATATGAATCATCAGGACAATCAAGAACAGACAAAATCATCAGGAATCTATCATGCAAATCTATATACTGGGATATAAGAGCTGATAAACAGAACATATAGTATGTCTCACATAGATCAAGGTATGTCAGGAATAATCATAGGACATGTCAATGCAATCATCAGGGCTAATATAGACAAAATCAGCAGGTATATATGACGAGTCCAAAAGAATCAGTATCTATCAGGAAGATCAAGTGATATATGCAGTCGTATAGGTCAAATCAACAAGCTAATTCAAAAAAGGTGTCCGGCTGGACTAAAGCAACCAGAGGGCCAAAGAGCTAAAGCCCGGATCGAAAGTAACCCACCTGTCGTTTGCACGCGAACTTCGACTCCAACTGAACGCTCGAATACTCTGCCAACCTAAGTCAAGATTATGATCAGGGAACAACTCAAACATACTCATCCCGACAAAACTATAATACTCTGTTGATTACACGAATTCGCACCATAATTCGTAAAACCGACAATTTTGTCGTTTTACGAAACAAGATCCGTTTCCCGCTCAACTAGAGTCAACGGAACTTTAACAAAAAGCTTAGAGGGTGCGTAAATACTGTCTAAAGACAGCCAGCACAATATATTTGCAACTTAATCCATAGTTTTCCTTAAAATCGCATCATTACCCCAATTTGGACACTGTTTTGACCCGTTCTTCCAAACCAGGAATCCAAAGATAGCACCGTAAATTTCAGCGTGTCCGTTACGACAAGACGAAGCTCATGCTCATCATTTGGAAGCAGCACGAGACCCGAGGAAAACTTTGGCCCATAAAATTCCTCTCTAACATAGCCAAATAGCATTTTAGTTTCTCCGGCTCATCAAAACCAAAATCTAACACGAGCATCGCGTCTAGTGATCCCAAATTAGCTAGGAGCATATTGTCGCGGCTTCGCAAACAGCCCCAAATGCTAAAACGAGCATCTTTTAACATAAAACCTAGTTTTTAATACAACTTTAAATCCATTCATCAAAAACCAAAAAGTTATATATCAAAGTGTCTCTGGACAGTGCCAGGACCCCAGGGCTCACCTCATTTTCAGTCCAAAACTGGTGGATCAACCAGATCCAAGTTCTTTGCTCTCCAACACTTTGACAATGCACCACACACACATCCACTCAGACCCAATTTGATCTGAAGTGAGCACTGAGCTCAGAGGATGATTTAAAACAACTTTTATATTTTAATAGAAATCTAATTCCCAACTTTTATTCTTTGTGACATTTAATCAAACACCTTATGTGCATAATCTAAACTAAACAAGTAACCAAGTTTTCCCGAGCTTGTTCTCAATAGGGACACCATCTGGGACTTCTTAAGATGAAAAAGAAGCTAGCATACAAGGTTTAGAGATTACCTGAGTGGTTAGCCGGCGACCAAAGGCGGCGGCGACGAAGGTGCAAGCTCGGGCAACCTTGGGTGCAAACAATGGAAACTTCACTTCTATCACTCATGGTCCACATGCACCTATATGGGAAGTTTAATAGGAACTATTAGAGCATACCTGGGTCAAATCCAGGCGGCGGAAAGCGACGGCGACGCGCGGTGGCCGGAGTTGCAAGCTCGGGTGCAATAAGTGGTGCAACTCCGGTGCGCACAAATCCCACGTTAGGATTTACATGCAAGTGCATGGGAGGCTTCACAGAGACCAATGGAACATACCTGGGCTGCTATCCCATTTGACGGAGCTCCGGCGATCGCCGGAGATCGAAATCATCAAAGCTCGGTGAAGATGGTCACCTCTAATGGCGGATTCCGGCCGGCGACCCCCGAGCCGGCGCAAGATGGACCAAAACCCTCCTCTCGGTCCCCCGATGCTTGCTGGGTGGTTGGCCGGTGGCGGGGTCGAGCGGCGGCGCCGGTTGAGGGAAATCCGGCGAAGTGCACAAAAAGCCGGTTCTGGGGCATCCCCGTACGGCGCGGTCCCTCGACCGATCTTCTCCAAATATTGGGAGTAGCTTGCAGTCATCGAGAAGACAAGGATCAACGGTTTTGATCTTGTTTCCAAAGGCCGGATGAGGCTAGGGATCAAGCTCGGTCAAAAATGGGACTTCCGGCGAGAAGAAGCTCTCGCCGGCGACCGGGACGTCGGGGGCGGCTCAAACTTCACAGGCGCGATGCACTCGACGTCAGGAACATAATGAACACACTCTTGGGTCGATTAAAACGAAAAGATTGCAACTTCTTACCTCGTCGGAGAATCAAGGAGGAAGAAGACGACCCGCGGCTGTGCCCGTGCGCGACCTCCGAGGGGTGCGGCAGAGGGAGAGGGAGGTCTGTTGAGGCTGCGGCTGGGTTCTAAGGTTTCTGGATTAGGGTTCCAAGAAAAGAACCCTAATGCATGAATATATATGCATATTGCATAAGGTGCTATTATACCCTTCCATCTCATGGTATTTAGGGCCAAGCCCCTTACAGAAATGTTCACCTTACCGCTGAGTCCCTCACCCCAAAGTGGCATGCTTTACAGAGCGCAAAATATGGAGTTTTCGCGCAATTTATCGCAATTTTTGCCGTACTTCACGCTTTTCGAGACGTTCTAGTCATCAATTAGAAAAACGGACATCGCCACGGCGTCCGGCACGTCGAAATCTATAAGGTAGCGATTTTTGTTTTTCGACAAAATGCCCGAATGAAATCTCGGTCCATAAATACTGCCCCAAGATACAGTTTATTGCGCTTTTCGAGGCTCTAAGGCCGTCAAACCGAAATTCCGTCAGGGCCATTGCGTTCAGATCGTCAAAACGGATCAAATCGACTATTTGGATCACTATGTTCAGACTCCGAACAGTGAATTGGTCAGCGTTGCATTCGCCGGAGTCCCGAAAATCAAGGTTACTGTTCATCTACAGTAACTAACTTAAGTGACACAGTACGCGGCTACTGTTTCATTGGTCGCGATAAATTGTCCGCTTCTTCGCTGAATTCTGGAAGATCCGACCGTCAGATCAAAGAGTGCTGAATATGAATCTCGTTCAGTTCGACGAGACGATCACAACGGTCAACTCGGATCGCCAAGATCATGTCCGGATTGGAAAATAGCCTTTTTGTCTAGGGAATAGTGCGACTTGCACACTGGCGATTGACCAAATAGGTCAACACAGATTTTTGGATTCGAAACCAGATCGAAATTCACTTTTAATCCATTTATTGAAAATAAGATATTTCGAGTTTCTACATAGAAATTGCAAATAATCTACTCCTATGAAAAGCAGTAAAGGTTAAGTTGACATACTCCTAGAAAAGCAGTAAAGATATGAAAAAGTAGGGTGTGGTCACGGGCTTACAAGGTTGTCGGACCCCTTTTCCTTCAATAGTTCGGATATTTATACACTTCTCGGATTATATTATTAGGCGCTGATTTGAATTATCAGCGTAAATTGGGAAAAGCTATCGGATATTTAGCAACCACTTCTTTTTGAGTCGAATATCCTCAAATAGGACAGTAGTCGTTTTCCGTCCAAGTTCATCCCCTTATTATCGCGCCGGAGCGTGATTCTCGGTGCTTTCCAGTGTCGGACGCTACTTGCCTTTCCGGGTGAGTTACGAAATTTGCGCCCATATCTCACACTTCTTTCTTTTGAAGTCTTCCCTTTTTCGACTCAAGCAATCGAAAGTTGATCTTGACTTTCACTTTTTCTGTCGCTCGGCTGGAGCATTCTGATGGTTGCCCTCAGCTGACGTCGACTTTGGATTGAAACAGTAATCTTCTTGTTAGCTGCTCCTTCTATCGACTGATGCTTTCAGCCGGTGGCGTACGTCGCGTGTTGCATCTTCGCGTGTTCGAGCCCAATCACATCCGGAACGCGAATTTCTCTTCGGTAATCAAATCTCCCCGTCAGCTGATATCTTTAGCCGATGAAAAGCGCCATGCGTCGCTTCCTCAGTTGGCGGAAAATTCTGATCTCAACAATCATTACATAGGTAAAATATGTTATTTGATTATAATTGTCGAGATCTTTCTAGGAGTAAAATCCAAAGCATAAGTTATGTCATGCCCGGGCTTCAGCGGAAGCATTGCCAGTAGTGTGCCCAGATTTGCCGTGTGTAATTGAGTCTCCAAAACTCTAACACACGAAGCGACAAACTACATCGGTCAACTAATTTATATAAACAAGAGATTTATACGAGTTAGAGTATCAAAATATAAAACTACTATTCTATTATAACTACAAATCCTAAAGAAACTATTAAGTTTAGCCCAAAATTGCAACTCTCCAAAATATTAAAATTCTACATAAGGTTCCACCTCCAAGCAACACCAAAAGAAAGGGAAAACCAGCTACTGTGTGTGTGACACCCCCGGAATTTGGATTAGTCCTATATATAAATGATATAATAGGACTAAAATCTCTAACCCGGCTATAGCATTTTGGATGGTAGCAAGATCCAAGAGGTTATGAGAGTTAAGCGTGCTAGAGTTAGAGTAGTTCTAGGATGGGTGACCCCCTAGGAAGGTGGGGCCTCACAGTTGGTATCAGAGCCTTTCACCAGCCGGAAATGTGAGATGAGTCTCGGCTGAGCCAGGGTTATATAGCGGGTAGAGCGAGGCTCCCCGGCTAATGACCGTTGTGAGTGGAGTGCAGCTCCTCACAAGGTCGGCTAAGGCTAGCGAGACGAGTCTCACATCGCCTGGTGCTTGTGAGTGTGCTTGAGTCTGACGTGGACGTCAGGGCTTAAAGGGGGAAAGAATGTGACACCCCCGGAATTTGGATTAGTCCTATATATAAATGATATAATAGGACTAAAATCTCTAACCCGGCTATAGCATTTTGGATGGTAGCAAGATCCAAGAGGTTATGAGAGTTAAGCATGCTAGAGCTAAAGTAGTTCTAGGATGGGTGACCCCCTGGGAAGGTGGGGCCTCACAGTGCAACCCCCTTATCTCAATCAATTGCGGAGGATAAGAGAATCTCTAAAAAAAAAAAGAGTAACAAGAGGGCATGAGAACTATATAAAATAGTTTTCAATAGGTACATTTGCCATAAGAAGCTTTCTACCACTAAGTTGGCTAGAGATATAATAATAAAACAAAGACAGTAGATGCAGAATAATAAATGCTCATAACAAGAAAGCTTTACTATCTTGCCTCTACTATATCGAATGTGTCAACCATTATTTCTACATGCATCAATTACATGAACATAAGTTGACTGCTTAATATCCACCTACATTGACCAAAGTAAGGTCCATTCAAAATTGTGCCTTGCCTAGTAGGATGTTGACCAATCGCACACGAATCCTCATCGGCACTCAACAATTAGGACGAAGCAAACAATCACATTCTCGCTAGCTACATTACTCGTTGAGCTCATTTTAACTTTCGCAAGCTATAATCATATATCTACACATATTATGTCCCAGTTGAAACACATATAAAGATTTCTAGCAATATTGACATTTCATCGAACACTTTGTGTGCACTTTCATGAGTCAAGCTCAACGTGTCATCTTGTCTTGTCCAATTGATGCCCTACGATTATATCATGCTTACTAAGTATGTTTAGCCAAAGAAACATAGTTAGCGACAATTACAAGACATGCATGTATAAAGTTTCCAACTTTAAGAGCTAGATTTTCTATCTATGCTCAAGAGTCATCAACTAACATGGAATCTCTACTTTACTAGGATTTTCTCATGTAAACATATATAAAGTAGAAAACAACTATAAACAAGAGGGTGAAGGCATTGAAGGAGATCACCTATTTCGAAGACTTAAACTGTCACGCCCCGGGTCGAAACTGCGACCCGGGCTCGCCAACAGATCCGCCGCCCATACGGGAAGCCCCGCATAGACGTAGCGACTAACCTGCAAAAGAGATCTACACTAAACAGATATCAGAGCTGAAAAGTAAAAGCTGGATAAAATAAAAACAACTCTCACAAAATATACAACCAGAGTCCTCACCCAAATACAAATATCTCTCAAAATAAGAAGAGTACAACTCAATCCTCACTACAAAGTCACTCGACATGAAGTCTCAAAAGTAGGGAGGTACATCTACTCTCAGGCGACACTGGTAGGGATCTATCTCGCGACTCCCTTACCTCGATCAGTCGGGTCAGCAACAGGTGCGGCAGGAACTGGAGCAGAAGAAGAAGTCCCTGGGGAAAAGACACCACGACGGGTGTGAGAACTACGTCCCAAGTAGTTCTCAGTGGGTGCCGCCAACAAGCCCGACGGTCTGCCCACTAAGTCTACTAGAGGCAAAAGTAATAATGCAGTGCGGAAAGGGAAAATGCTGGTAAAGTAAACTCTACAGCTACTATGCCTCTATCTAGATGCTCAACAGTGGAACAGAGAGAACATGATGCTACAACTAGCACTCGACTCAAATCACCCAATCTCAACTGACTGCCGCATAGGGTCCAGTCAAACCTGCGCCTACCTACTGCCGTCACGTCCCGGGGGACCGGACTTACGTAGGGCATCCGTGACTGCCACTAACTGGCCCAGCCAGAGGGACTGTGTCCGTGACTGCCACTAACTGGCCCAGCCAGAGGGAACACTGCGTCGACAAGTCGCGATAGAAGAACAGGCCCAACTCCGGAGTGGCTCTCGAGGGGCGCGACCCCAACGAGTAAAGTATCCGCGCATCTCTGTCGAGCTCAAATGTGGCTCATGCAGGCTATAATCCAAATCATCGATCAACAAGATCGGCTGTAACCAAAGGAACACTGTCTCACTCACAGGCTGGAAAACTGCACAGCCGAGACCCACTGTCACTCAAATGGCTCCCAAGATCCCAGATCTAACACCAAAGTCACTCTCCCAAAGAAACCTGGTCTACAGACTGCTAACCACTCCACTCGGTCCCCAGACACGAGTGTAAATGCATCCCACAATAATCCGACCTCTCGGCCCACTACTTGGGCGAGTAAAACTCTAAGTCTAGAGTGATAAAAGAATAGTGCAGTGGGAATGTCTAGAGCAATAAAAACCTAGCCCAAGTTGAGGTTTTCTACAGTCTGGCTGAACATGCATCATATGGCAGTGGTGCTAGGTCAAGTTCCAAGATAAACAATAATTAACAGCTTGTAGGGAAGAAAATAATCACATGATCAACTAGCCACAACAGGAACATTAATTCCTACATTCTAGCATGCTACACATGATACATCATAAAATGAAAGTCCCTATATAGCTAGAATTAGTACACAGTCCGTTGATCTTGAAAGTGAGGTCACCCACCTGATGCGCTGATCTGCCCAAGTCCTACAGCTGATAATACCAGAACAACAGCAACTCACTGTCCAGTATGCCCAATACAGTCCAAAATCCCACCTGGGTACAACATAGGCTACAGTTATACACAAATCTCCAAAAATCTGTCCAAATATCACATGCTGAATTTCAGCTGTATAGATGCTGAGATTTCACCTGTAGATAGTGCTCAGTAAATTCCAACAAAAATACCCCGGCGTTCCTCGCGTCGATAGCTTCGAAACAAGTACCTGCACGCCCAAATCGGAGTTCCGTAGGCCAAGATATAAATTCCACAACACGGGCGCGCGAAAACATACATCCACATAACTGTAAAATCTTGCACAGATGAAAAGGAAAATATATACCTTCGGGAAGATCTCAGAAAATTCCAAAAAAAATACCACGATGATCCTTGCGTCGAGTAGATGAAAAAAGTCTATAAGCACGTCCTGATTCGAGATCTGTGCGCGAAGATATCCTCAAAGGAAGCTGCTGTCCTCACCAAAAGCTCACAGCAAAAAGGGTCCCAATGAGCACGAGAAAACACCTCGAAAAACGCGAAATCTGAAAATGTTCGTGAAACCCAAAATCGTAGCCTCACCAGTTACGAATCCAGCGGCGAAGAAATCGCTCAAAAAGATGGTCGGAGTAGGTCGGGGGAGCTCGTACACCGAAGAGCGACGGAAGAAACACCGAAGAACGAGCGTCGCGCCGCGCCAAAAAAATAAGAATCTCGAAAAGCGTGCCCCCAGAAATTCCCAAAATCTGCAGATGGAAGCTTGAAGGTGAGAGGATCAACTTTTGTAAAGGGCTCTTGGCGGTTTGAAGCTCGGAGGTGCCAAAAAGATGAAGAGGAAGAAGACTCGGGCTTTATATAGGCCGCACTAAACAATTGGAGAAATGACGGGCGTGTCCCAACTTTCGGGCGCCCGAAAGTTTTCGGGCGGCTACAGTGTTGGGCCGGCCCAACACTGTGCGATCCCGAAACTCTCCTGGCCCGCCACGTAGCCCGACCAACAGGCGACAGCGGCTCGAGCCGCTCCGCTGCGGCCACGTCGCACGCCCCGGCGCCCGACACGCGTCCCGCACAGCGAACAGCTGTGCGGGGCGCATGAGCCACCGACACGTGGCACCTCCCCGGTCAAACCGGGTAGGTGGCGCCCGCCAGTGGCAGGGCGACACGCGTCCCTACCACTGTCGCGGTCACACGTGCGGGCAGGCGGCGCCTGCCGCGCACGCGCCCCGAGGCGGGGTCCCGCGCCCCCGTGCGCCGCACCCGGTGAGCCGACCAATGACACGCTGACACGTGTTCCCTGCACCAGGTCCACGCACCCAACTTAGGTTCCGTGGACCGCGCCGCGTGCACCGACCAACCGAGGGGCGCCACGTGTCCCCCCGCCCCGGTCCATGCACCACCGCGCAAACTCTGTAGACCGCGCCTCACGGGCCCGCCAATCAGGCGGCGCCACGTGTCATGCGCCGGGTCCGTGCACCCTGCCGCGGCTCTTTGTGGACCGCGCGCTGCAGACCGGCCAATCCTGGGCTGCCACGTGGCAGCCGGCGGTCCACGGCCCCTCCCATGCACCGAAATTCACCGAAAACTTCCGGGAGTCCGTTTTTGGGCATCCGGACTCAGAATTTAACAAGCAAATAGCCGTTTTCAAGCGTTTTTCCGCACTGAATCCATTTCCAACCTCTGTTTGGCCAAAAGCCTTCTCAAAATTTCGGCAAACACAGCCGAAGGCCAACACAGCTGTAGATATCTCACAGGGTCCATCTGTAGCATCTCCTTGACGCACAATGGGCCAGACACACCAACAATAGGTGTTCTAAACAATGGATTCACCAGAAAAGCTGCATGGGAAACTGGGCCACCACATAAACGACCCATGGATTCTTCAGAAAAGTTTGTCGTAAATCCAATTGAAGCTATTGAGTCCAGCAACAAATCCTACGAGAGGATTTCTAATCCATCAATACTATCAAAAAGCCTCCAAATTGAAAACTTCTAATCGAAACCCTAAAATTTACATTTTACAAAGTCTCCCAAAAACTACCAAGACTCTCCTAAATCAAGTCTTTGGACCTAGGGTTGGAATTTTCAAGAACTCTTCTTTTTCTTCTCTTACTCCAATTCCAAGCTTGGATCGAGGTTGAGCTTCCGAAAAGTGAAGAGAGAGTAGATACGACAGCTATGGAGAAAGTCATGTAGTAGAAAGAGAGAGGAAGAAGAAGAAGATTGCGGAGAGAGAAAGAGAGGGGGATGGGGGGGGGAGAGTGTTTCTCTCTTGTGGGATGAGAGAAATAAGGGAGAGAGAGTGAGAGAGAAGTATTTATATATGCAACTATATCCTCTTAATACACAACCTGCGTATAGCTGAGTACCAGTACTCGAATTTGAGTACTAATACTCTCTGAATTAGTACAGATACACCCCCCAAGTTCCGCAAAATCCAAAAACTCCAACAATAAAAATGACACGCTCTAGGATCGAAACTGCGATCCGGGCCCGCCAACAGATCCGCTACCCATACGAAAAGCCTCGTATGGACGAAGTGTCTAACCTGCAAAAGATAATACTACAGCTATACAGATATCAGAGCTGAAAAGTATACTAATGAAATAAGATAAAACATCTCTAAATAGTACAAGTATGAATCTCACAATACATAAGTCTCTCGAAAATAAAAACTCTCAATAGCTACTATCTACAATAATCCAGCAGACTGTACTACAAAGCTCCAAAAAGGGGTACAACTATACTCCAAGGATGGGTAGGGAACTAGCTCGCGACTCCCTCACCTCGAACTGATGTCTCCGCTCGAACAAAAGTCGGAACAGCTACCTCGGAAAAACCTGTCACCACAGCGGGTGTGAGAACTACAACGTCACGTAGTTCTCAGTGAGTACCGCCACCAAGCCCGACGGTCTGCCCACTAAGTCTACTAGAGGTATAAGATAACAGGAAAACTAAAATAATAAAAAGATAAGCTGGAAAAAAATCTACAGCTATCATGCCTCTATCTACAATGCTCAAAGAGTGATACAGATGAAAATGATGCATCGACTCTAACCCAATATACTCAATCAACCCAATTATAGTGACTGCCACATGGGGTCCAGTCAAACCTGCGCCCACCTACTGCCATTACATCCACGAGGGACTGGACTTACGTAAGGCGTCCGTGACTGCCTAAAAAAGGCTCAGCCAGAGGGACTGCATCGACAAGTCGCGATAGTAAAGTAGCAGGCTCTGCTCCGGAGTGGCACTCGAGGGGCGCGACCCCACCGAGGAAAGTATCTGCGCATCTCTGTCGAGCTCAATATGGCTCATGCAGGCTATAATCCAAATCCACGATCAACAAGATCGGCAGTACTCAAATCACATCTCTAACTCACTGGCTGAAAATACTCGACAGTCGGGACCGCCGTCAACCCAACGGCTCCCCAAATAGGACATCAACCCAACATGCAAACTCACTAACAGGGATATACTCCACAGCCGACAACAATGAAGGGTCCGAAAACCCCGAAAGACTAGAACCTACAACCCAAATCAAACAAGAACAGGCTCTAGGCATAGCCTCTCGTTGTTCTCGACCCAAAGAAAAAGGCAGCCCTTAGAATCCAGATCACTCGAACGCTCTCGAGTGAGAAAGTTTACAGAAAAATGTGATATTTATTACTGAAAACCACTTTCACTCGAACCCATGTGGGGTGAGGATTAAAAGTATTTCCTTTTTGTAAAACCATCTTGATTTAAGGAAACCCATTTTAATGAATTTTAGCTATTTTAGGAAAATCAGTTAGAAAACAAGTTTTATTCCCAAACTCCGAAGGGCTAATGCCTTCACCCATTCAGGCAAGAACAGATTCCGGCGACCCTTCGACATTTGGAAGAAAAATATTGGTTTACTGAAATCATGTGTGTCCAAAAAGATTCTGGATTCAAGGTCCTGCTATCACTAGTACACCACTGCCACGAACACAGTGGTGATAAACAAATCGAAGAACCCGACAACCCGGGACCACCGTTTACCCAAACGGCTCCCGCAACTGGTACAAGACTAGCTACATCTACTAGACTCCACTCGGCCCCCAAGCACGAGTGTAACATGCATCCTACACTAAGAGAAATTCCGACCACTCAGCCCACTACCCGGGCGAGAAAAATACTATGTCCAGGGATAGAATGTAAGGTGTGGATGTCTAAAGTATAAATAAACCTAGCCAAGTGAGAGTTTTCTACTAGTCTGATTGAACATACATCATATGACAGGGTGCTAGGTCAAGTTTCAATAATAACATTGTTAATACAACTAGGAAGCATTAGTCGACATGAACTCAGTAACAACACAAGAAAGTGTCATCTCTCACTCTAACATGCTTCCTAACTCTCTCGCAATCATGCATGCAATTCTATTCAATAGAATTAGAGAACCGTCCACCGATTTTGGAGACGAAGCAACCCACCTAAAAGTGCGCATCGATCCAAGGTCCAAAGGGGCTGAAACTGAACGGGGATAATCCTCAAATTCCCACAATTCTAACGAGCCCAAAAACACCTGAAAACTCCTCCTGGGCACAAAGATACAGTCCAAACATTGCGGTAAGCAAAAATCCCCACGATCACAAATCTGTGGAAAGACCAGTCCGAAAGAATCCAAAATATCACCTGCGAGATGATCTCCAAAAATTCACAGAGATACTTACCTTGATCCAGAAACCCTCTAGCTCTATCATTCTCTCCCTGGAGATCCCTTTTGAGGAGTGCAGCCACCAGACTCCGCCGGAGCACGCCGGGGGAGCCACCTTCTTCATTCCTTCTTTTCTTGGACCCGAGGTGAGAAGCTCTCCCTCTTCTTTGTTTTTCTTGCACAAAGACCATAGCAGTGAGACTCTTACCTCTTGGGGACCCTCATGGTGCAGCGCCATCGCCGGAGAAGACCGGGAAGCTTAGGTTCTATCACAGCCCCGCCGGAATCATAGCTTAGCCGGACCTTCGCACGCGCCACATCTGACAGTTTAAATCAAGATCAGACTTGATGGATGTCTTCTTCTGACCTCCAGTAAGTCCTCCACCAAGTTTCATGAAGGTTGGTTTGGTCTAGAAGCCGCAATAAGGAGCCCTAGTTTTGGGTTATTGTTCTTGACCGAGACACGCCGCCGCTGCCGTAGCTCCCCGGCGCCGGCCAACTCCCTAGTGAGTTTCCCCTCTCCTAGACAGTCCCTCTAGTCCTTTTACTTGAACCCAAGAACCTCTATTTTGACATTTGCCATTGTTGGCCTCAAGGTTGGCCGAGCTTAGCCACCCATCGCCGCCGCTGCTTCTCGCCGTCGGACAACCACCCAGCTAGCCTCCACTGGTCTTGGGCAAGTCCTTTGTGCCCTTGCATAGCCCCCTGAACAACCAAATACCCAGCTTTCCATTCTTGCTCTTGTTGAAGCCAAGATCCTTCCCTCCAGCTAACCACCGCACCGGGCCACCGGAGCTAGACTTGGTGGTGCCGCTGCCATCTCTGTGAACCTCCTCCAGCTGCTGCTTGCCTTTTTTTGTGGCTAGAACCCAAGTTGGAGCAAGCTTGGCCAACTCGAGCTCTAGCTAAGGTGCATTTTGGCCACCTTGCTCCGGCAACCTTTCCAGCAATCGGATCAGCCCGAAAGTCCTTGGATTTTGTAATCAAGTCAAAATATTGGAAATTGGAGGTTATTATGTAAATTCTCCTAAATCGAGGGGTCTACTTGCAAATATGACCACACGTGCTGCTTCCGGCAGCGTGTATGTGTCCTCTGGACTTTTCGTTCGAGGTTCGATGGTCGTCGTTGAGCGAAAATTGATTCCCAAACCGTAAATTAGCAAAATTGTCGGTTTATCGGCGTTTTGACGTTAGTCACACATTTTGAGGAAAGTAGATGGTTAATATTACTTGTCAAATGTCCCTAGCTGTTTCCGATGTTGTCCTGGCAGTCCAGTAACTTTGGTTTAATGTTGGTGACCTTCAGAGCCAAAATCGGTATTTTCGGGAGTGAATTTCGGTAATTGTGGCACAGTTTGGGTTTAGGATGGCCCATAGTTTAATGTTTCTGCCCAAATATCTTAAATGTAGCATTATGGGGCAGTGTGTGAAGTTTCATTATGTTTGGAGACTTGTAGACACTAATCGGGGCCATAGTTGGTCGATTGGCGGATTTACGAAGATTTCGGTAAATCTCGGGACTTGAGGAAAGTCCACTGTTTAGTCATTCTGTACATTGTGTGTCGATGGGATGGGTATGAGTTAGTCTATTTTCTGATCAGTGTATATGATTCAAGTCCCAGCAGTCAGCCACCAACTCGTGAGCCTTCCAGTGGATTTCAGAACCGCCTACACTGAGGTGGGTTGCTTCGGTCCGGGCTTTATCATCTCGGGCCTATGGGGAACCGTATTTGGTTGGACCCCTGTGATTCATACTAGCCCTGATCCTATAGTTGAGCTATACTTCTATTGATTGCTTATCATTAGCTGTATATCAGTATATTAGCTTATACTTGGACACTTATCATACTTGCTTGGTCATTAGCTGGATATCAATATACTTAGCTTATATTTGGACATATGCCATGTGTGATTGGTCATTACTTAGATTTATACTCTTACTTAAGCAGATCAGTATTCCTTATATTCCGTACTGCATGATGTGACACATGATTAGTATACAGATACTTGGATCCCGGTTGGGATTCCGGCTTGTTGCCAATTATTCGATCTTTTGACCATGAGCTTGAGCATCAGTATTATGATCGTCACGCACCGTTGTACTTCATGTACGTCGTGGGATTGATCCCCCACCTTGCGTTCTTTACCAGTAAAGTGGTAGATGTAGGATCGTTGGCGCTAACCATTAATTCCAAAAGCTCGAGCTATTAGAAATACGCAACCAATTCACTTAAAGCGTACAGACACAGTGCCCACGGGTCTCGACCGGACTCAACCCACCTGGACGTTGGGTCTATTGTTGGGCCTCTTGCCGTTAGGTCTATTGTGGACCGCAGCCCCACTCAACTTATTAGGCTCACCCAACTCAACTTATTAGTCTCCTGGGCCTATTGTCACGAGGCAGGAAGTTGGATCTATTTAACCCATAAATAAATAGCCAACAATCCCCCTCCCAACACCTGTACCGTGTGGGAATCGAACCCGTGCCACTGGCTCCGATACCAATTGTAGGATCGTTGGCGCTAACCATTAATTCCAAAAGCTCGAGCTATTAGAAATACGCAACCAATTCACTTAAAGCGAACAGACACAGCGCCCACGGGTCTCGACCGGACTCAACCTATCTGGACGTTGGGTCTATTGTTGGGCCTCTTGCCGTTAGGTCTATTGTGGACCGCAGCCCCACTCAACTTATTAGGCTCACCCAACTCAACTTATTAGTCTCCTGAGCCTATTGTCACGAGGCAGGAAGTTGGACCTATTTAACCCATAAATAAATAGCCAACAGTAGAGACTGAGACCCGTGAGCCCCCCGATAGCACCTGAGGGTGCGGGGTTATGTCAGCCAGATAGGTGCCCGATAGTGGCTTTAGCCTGAGGTCCTAGTGACCAAAAATGGCATTGATTGGGTATTTGGTTTCTATTATTGGTGCATAGTTCATACTAGCTTATTTCAGCATGCTCTAGCACATGTATTTCAGTATACTTATATGGTCAGTATAGTGATTATACTTTCTGCCAGTTATTTGCATATATATATATATATATATATATATATATATATATATATATATATATATATATATATATATATATGCCTTTATCTACTGATCCTTTACTATCCGCTAATTATAATATGTCAGTAGATAGGATTTGCTATTTTTAGGCTCGTCGTGCCCACTGGGATACATTTATGTTGTATATCACACTTTTGGGGACCACCATTTCAGGTCAGTCAGGTGGTGGGATGTCGGGACGTTGATGTGAGCATATCCGATAGAGCTGTCCCATATTGCCAGCTTCGACTGGGCAAGCTTTTACTTTACAATTAGACTTTCTATGGTTATGATTTAGTTATGTTGGATTTGTGATATTTTGGTGGTTGTGATTTTAGTATTGTAGATTTGGTATTCGTGGATTATTGTGATGAATGGTTAAATTAGTTATGTTTCAGTTATTATAGTTTAGTACTCTGATTATGTATTCGCATTTGTCTTGCTGTGCATGTATAGGAGAGACTCTATCTAAGTGGACAGAGAATTTTCTATGTATGTGGCGATCTATTCATATCCTGATTTTTAAGTTTAAATTCTAATTTATATATATAAAAAAAAATTTAGACCGCTTTACAAAACTCGGAGCGTAACAATACTGAAGTTGAAAATGGCCATATGCAGTTTAGTTCAAGAACTTGTGTTGTTTATGCACCAAAATAGTTCCAACTTAAACTCTCTCAAAACCTCTTAAATGACACCAAAAGCCATTTTATACTCTATCTTAGCAATTTGTAATGTTCAGTATACTACAAGTTATTACCAGATAATTTAATATTATATTCAAACAACGACTAAACTTTAAAATTTTCATATTTGACATCCAAAATTTCAAATTTTAGGATTTTTTTTAAAACTAACCTTTAAAATTTTATATTTAGTTAATTAATCCTGTTAAAATTTTATTTAACAAAATAACACTATTTTGTCCAACTAAGTATAAGAGCGGAATAATAATTGAAAAACTGTGAATCATTCGCTATCCTTAAAATACTAAAAAAATGGTGAATTATTTATTTTTTTTATTTAAATAAAAAAGATAAACAATTTACCATTTTTTTCTATTTTTAATAGATAATCCTATCAAACTACAAACAATCCAAGCTATTTAAAAAGCTCCAAATAACCCACACATACAATTCTAATAATTAACATATAATTCTAACAACCTCAAAAAAATTCTCACAACACATACAAAAAATTCATAAAAAAAGAAAACACAACACATACAAAAAATTCATAAAAAAAGAAAACAACCTGAAAATGGAACTCTTTTCAAATTAACCTGTAAAAAATTTATATTTGGCTAAATAATTCTGGTAAGAAATTATTTGATCAAATAATTTTATTTTGTCCAACTTAGTATCAGAATAGAACAATAATTAAAAAACAATATCTTATTCACTGTCTTTAAAAATACTTAAAAGATGGTCAATTATTTACAAAGAAAATGACAAATGATTCATCGATCATTTTTTTTTTATATTTCCTATATATAATCCTATCAAAATATAACAACTTAAAAAAATTCCTAATAACCCACACATAAAATTATAACAATCAAATAAAGATTTTAATAATTCGCATATAATCTTATAACCTCAGAAAAACCCTCACAGCTCATATAAAAAAATTCATAAACAACAATAGCAATAACAATTCGACAAATGTTAAATGATTCACTATTTTTTAAAAATAGTGAATGGTTCATCGTCTTTCACTTTTTTCTTCACATGGCGCTGAGTTGCACACAAAATTGGATTAATTTGTTAATTAAAATTTTGATAAGAGTTATTTGATAAATAAAAATTAATTGACCTATTTGTTATCAATTTTATTACTAAGAGCGATTTTTGACTATGCATATTATCAAGAGTGTCAAAATTATTCGTAAGTTGTTTCTTATTAGATTAATCTTTTGCCACAGCAAAATCTGTTAAGATAATTTGCATCTCTATTCCATTTGTAATTGTGTTTGACTGTTATTGATTAAAAACAAGGACCATTAAAAAGCAGTTATTTCACATGGTAAAAGTAAAAGATCTTGGTTTGGAATCTCCAAACCCCTAGAACTACTATCTGATAATTAGGAGTGGCAATTCAGCTCGTTGTTCATGAATCAGCTCGTGTTCGGCTCGAAATGAGCTCGAGATCGAATCGCTCGTTTAGTAAACGAGCTGAACTCGAGCCAAAATTTTCAGCTCGTTTAATAAACGAGCCGAGCATGAGCTGGGATCAGCTCGCTCGTGTGTCGGCTCGATAACAGCTCGTGTATATATATATATGGAAATGTATAAGTACACACCCCTTTAGGGGTGTATATCTTACACCCCACCCCATCCTGAGATGGATGGGGTGGGGTGAATTTCACTCATCATTCAATATAACGAGTGGAATAATACCCACCCCAGGATGGGGTGGGGTGTAGGATGTACACCCCTAAAGGGGTGTACACCTAGCAAAGCCATATATATATATATATATATATATATATATATATATATATAATATATATATTTGATTTAGCCATCAATTTTTTATAAATTTTAATTATTAGATTAAAATTTTATTTTTTTAATTTTATTTCAACGTTACATCTAATAGTAGGAATGAAAATCAAATTTGTGTTCGCGAGCCGGTTCGTGTTCGGCTCAGCCGAAATTTTCAGCTTGATATTTAAACGAGCAAGCTCGTGTTCGGCCACAAGCCGATCCCAGCTCGCTCGTGTTTGGCTCGTTGACACCCCCAATGATAACTAAACCTTTTAAATAGTAGTTTTCTAAAATGGTCCATGGCTGACAGGGAAGGATCAAACCTAGACATTGCAGTTTTAACTACATGAAAAATCTAAATAAATTTGTGGAATGTGATTCTAATTATTGTAGTTGAAATTACATCCAACAGAAAAAATTATTAAAAATACATAAACACGTAAATTTAGAGGACATGTTATAATACTTGGTTTTTAAATTCCACAACGATAGTATTAAATCATGTTTTGCCGTAAATCCATCTCTTCAGTAAAAACTAACGAAGCTACAAAATGAAGGCAACTAAATAAATACAAAAAAATAGATAAAATATTATTTACTAATTATCAACACAATTTTTACACCCTGTTTTTTTTTTTTTTTTTTTTGGGTGTATGAGTATTATTGAATTCCATTTTTTTTTTTTACTCTGTTAATAATAAAATTTATTTTGAGAAAATTAAGTTAAAATCAAAATTCCAATCATTAGGAGGGTGAGGGTGTTTGGTTCCTAAAAAAAAAAAAAAAAAAACCCCAAAAGACTTTTTTTTTTTTTTTTTTTCATCTACTCTCTAAACACATAAATCTTTTATATGCAGAAGCACACCAATAATATTTTACACTTTGAAGGAGTAATTATGGAATTATTTTTTTTGAAGAGAGCAATCCTGCTAAAAATTAGCCCTTGTTTTGTCAATATTTTTTTTTTATAAATACTAAAATTTTAAATACGAAGGAGTGTAAATTATACATTTTGAAATTTAAACTAATTACTTATTTAAAAAAATTATAAAATATACTAACTAAATATATAAAAATAAATGACATATATAAATTATGAAGTTAAAGTTTCATTGGCTGATTCAAATTAAATAAATTTTATATATCACGGACATTTCTATAAGTCTCGCGTGCTCGTGTCAGACTTGTGTCCAATGTGGACACTTCTCGAACGTACCTTCAATGTCAATTCATTACGCATACAATTAAAAAATATATTTTTTATTTTATTTTATTTTATTTTCGTTATGCATATATAATGCAAGATGATACGTATTTTAGCTTTTTGATGAATATATATAATTTTTTTAAAATAATATAAATAAATTATGTATGATAAATTTTTTTTTTTAAAATATATATGAATAATCACTGAAAATTTTATTAATTTTTATTCGTATAAAAAATATATTAATATTTTATTAAAATTTATATTTTATATATAATAAATATATATTATTATATGAGATATTATTGATAGCATCAAATTTTTTATCGTTAGATCTATTATTTTTATTATTATTATTTTTTTTGAATTATATTATTTTTCAAACCACCTACTAAATTCTAAAAATTCATTATCATCCTAACCATACTTCTTTTCATCTAAAAGTCAAAAATATAATAGTTATAGTAACATACATATTATTATACTAATAATATTATATTTTATTATTTATATGAATGTCGTTTCTATATTTTATTATTATTATTATTTTTTAAAACTATCGAGTCATCGTCTCCAAAGCTCGTCGTGTTTGGTAAGGTGTTCATTACGCTTAGAATAAATTAAAAAATTAAACATTAAAATTAAAATTTTGAAGTGTTAAATAATCGAAATTATGAAGAAAAAAAGTGCTTTTACAGCAAGCTATCCTTTTCAGGAAAAGAAGATGGGAAAAGGTCGGCAAAATTTCCCGCTTCCCCTCTCCTTTCTCCACCTCTTTTATATTCACAATTCTAATCCACTCCACGGACATGGGCGCTTCCCAACTCGTTCCCACACTGCTACTGTTGTTGCTGCCCCAAAGATGCCATGAAGCAGCAGAGGTGATTTCCTCTTCCTCCTCCTCCTCTTCTTGATTGATCAAATTTCTGGTTCAATTGCATGAATTCAAATGCAGATCCTCACACCGAATCGCTTCTCAGTTTCACGGCCTCTGAATTTAACCTGGCAGCAGGAAATTATTCACTGTTACATTGCTGGCATTATTTTAACTGATTAATTAGGGTTATGTTACTCATCTTTCTGTTCTGCTCAATTTTGGGGAATTTTGTAATAATTATATCAAGGATTTAAGTGCACATCGGCACTGTGCCAATAAGATGCCGGAAATAATTATATCAAGGATTTAAGTGCACATCGGTACTGTGCTAATAAGATGCCGGTACGATACCGCCTCCGTGTCGATGATACAGCTCAAAATTATCTCTTTTTTAAATTAGTAAGTAATTTTTTTAATAAAGTTCAAAAGATTTGATAAAGATATATAATAAGCAATTAGAAAATTTTATTACTAAAGAAAATAAATATTTCATGCCATTATGTGTTAGCACTCATCAGCACTGTCCAGCACGTACTATGCCGGCAGGCCTTCAGTACGAACCCGTGCCACGGTACTTAAATTCTTAAATTATATGACTTAGTTAGCAATGGGTATTAGTTAGGCTCTTTTTTTTTTTTTTTTTTTTCATCTCTTCTGAAGAAAAATAAATATTTAATTTAGCACATTAGATTGTGTCTCGAATCCTTCCGGTCGTGTAAAAAACTGCATTAATCTCAACTTTCATCATAAAATGACTAGGGGAATAATGTTTTGGCGATATGTACTTATTACTATTTACCACTACAAATTTAAGTTCGTACATGTGTGACCTAAAACTGATGTACTACAGTAAAAGAATTAGTGAAAGATTACAACTAAACTGCAATTATTTGGAAGTTTGAGGACTGCCCTTCCAGATTACTCTCGATACAACATTCACAATCCTGCAAATTTTATGTCTGTTTTGAACACTGCTGTCTCAGTTATTTTGGTTTTGTTCTTTAAAGAAGATTGAATGTAATACCTATAGTTGCCATGTCAGCACCAAATCATGTTCGCCGTGTTAGCAACAAATGTTGTCATGTGACAATTTCGGTCCCTGTAAGCCCACTTTTCGTCAATTTCCATCCCAGTAGAAGAAGTTAAGGGTTTGATTGCAGAAATCGACAAATTTGGAGATTGAATACCGTTAACCTAGTTAAAGGTTAGTCGAATACTTGAATAAATCTTGTATAGTATGCTAGCTATATTATGAAGTTCTGGTAGAATAAACATTATGCCAAGTGCGAACTGTTCTTTTCTTTATCTTGCTTATTCATTGTGTTTAAAATTACATTGGGATTTTAGAGGAGTCCAAGTCGAAAACGCAGCGATAAGTTGGAAAATTTTATTATTGTAAATCATAGAGTAATGTGCTCAGTTTTTGCATAAAAAAGCTTGCGAGCTCGTTATGTATAAAATTCAAACTCAACTAATTTAGAGTCTCATACTTTTATCATGGTTTTGCTTGCTTTATCTGTTAACAGTTGCAGCGATTGTAAAGATATCCAACAACATTTATGCTTATATTTAAAATTAAAATTTAAGTATCAAATACTAATTGATGTGTTGACAGTAAAAATTGTAACCAAAACACTCTACATAATCAATAGGAGACTCCCTTATGTTGCCTCTTTGTTAAGAATGGAGTTATTGGACTGGTTGTTACAACTGCTTTCTTAGGTTGGGACATTGCTTGCACACCAAATTAATTTTATTATTTTAATTACTCACATTTGTTACTGTTTGACATACCTAGTCTTGTAGAAGCTCTGCACATTATCGAAGGTTTTACCAGCCACACATCCTTTGTTGGTTGCATTATATCAACATCGCAATGTTTTAATTTCCTTTCTTTTTGCTTGTAAAGATTAGCTTGTGATGTTTCTTTCCCAAATCAGGGTTACTTTTCTTGCTAGGATATATCTATTTCTTTAGAGGCTGAAGCCGAGTTATTATTCACTACTCAGTCCATATTTTTAAGTATCTTATTCTTTTGCTTCTTGATGTATGTAATACTCTTTCGAATGTGTTGCTACTTTCGGTAAATACGGCGGGCCAATGTGTAATGGTCTCCCTGTCCTCGATGATCATTCTCTGCTTATTACAATGAAGTTTTTCTTTTTTCTTCTTTTGTTAGATGCCACACAAGTTATCAAACTTCAAACACAAAATTGTCCTGATTCGATCAAACTTCAGTACCATGGCACCCTCAAGAAGGGCACTGAAGGACCAAAGTAGCGAAACATATGAGCAGACTTCTATCAGGTGGATCTCCCTTGTGTAATTTCATTGCTTCATCAAGATTTTTGCGAATGCATTTGTCAAATAGAAAGAGAAAAAGGGAAAGGACAGCGGAGATAGACAAAACAAACCGCTGACATATATTTCATGTTACTATACATTGATTCGCTATGAATTTTGTTATGCTTGCATAATTGCTGTTTGTTTCAGGTTCTATCATATGAACAAATTGATCATTTCTATTAATATCTTATGTGAATTTCATTCAAAGATGAAAAATTAAAAGTAGAAGAAATTTGAGGAGAGAGATTGTAAAGTTCAGATCAATTTTCTTGAACAATGTTGTTCGTCTTGGTACATAATATACTACTAACGAAGTATGGCTATACAATCAATGGAAATTAAGTATGAAAGTACAATCAATGAAAATTCTATATATAGGAAGCAATTAGGGGCCGTTTGGTATTGGTACAGAACCGGGAATAGCGGGTTTATCCCCCTTATTCTCCCAAACGCTCTGGGAACCATCTGGTATTGCTTAACCCAGAACAAGGAGAATAGCTGGTATAACAAATCCCATCCTATTATTTTAATATTAAAATTTTTACCATATTACCCTTCTTCCCTACTTTATCTCCTCCCAACATATTATTTTAATAAAAACTCTCTCCTCTCTCTCTCTCCTCTCCCCTCCTTTCTCTCTTCCCAATACACTCTCATCATCACAAATCCCTCTCTCTCCTCTCTCTCTTTTCCTTCATCCCACCTCCTTTCTCTCTTCCCAATACACTCTCATCATCACACATTAATATTAAAAAATTTTAAATTTTAAAATTTAAATGTTGAAATTTTATGTTTGAAATTTTAAATTTAATTTGAAAAAATAAAATATTAAATTAAATATTATTTTTAAATAATATAATTTAATTATGATTATAATTTTATTTCTATTTTTTTAAACCATTAATCCATTAATTAAAACGAGGAAAACGATTTTACAAAATTTTAATCACATAATAAAGCTTGAGGGCAAAAATTTACAAATATTTAGCAAATATACGATTTTTCCAAATTTTAAAAAAATTTTATGTTAAAAATTTATTATTTAAAATAAATATTATAAAATTTTAAATCTTAAAATTAAAATGTTGAAATTTTATATTTTAAATTTAAATTTTAATTTGAGAAAATAAAATATTAAATAAATATTATTTTTAAATAATATAATTTAATTATGATTATAATTTTATTTCTATTTTTTTAAACCATTAATCCATTAATTAAAACGAGAAAAACGATTTTACAAAATTTTAATCACATAATAAAGCTTGAGGGCAAAAATTTACAAATATTTAGCAAATATACGATTTTTCTAAATTTTAAAAAAAATTTATGTTAAAAATTTATTATTTAAATAAATATTATAAATTTTAAATCTTAAAATTAAAATATTAAAATTTTATATTTTAAATTTAAATTTTAATTTGAGAAAATAAAATATTAAAATAAATATTATTTTTAAATAATATAATTTAATTATAATTATAATTTTATTTCTATTTTTTTTAAACCATTAATCCATTAATTAAAAAGAACTAATTAAATTTTAACAACTTTTATCACATATTAACTCTTGAGGGCAAAAAGGTAATTTACCCCACTTATCCTCTTTATTCCTCCTATTCCTCATTATTAAACCAAACACAAATTCTCTTATCCCTGGAACCATCCCAAACGCGTTTTCGCTCTAGTTCCGTACTTTATACTTATCCCCGGTTTAGCCAATTCCAGCTTAACCCGATTCCAAACGCACCCTTAAAGAACAACCATATTCTCTGATATTCTTTAATTTTTCTTGATTTTTTTGGTAATGTCAATCAAATATTCTTTCCTCTATGATGATCAATTAATCAAGAATTCTAACACTCCCCGTCAAGTTGGTGCGTCGATATTTATCACACCCAACTTGTTCAACAAATTCTGCAACCGATTTTTTCCAATAGCCTTAGCGAACATATCAGCCAATTGATCTTCAGAAGCAACATACGGAGTAGAAATCACTTTTGCTTGTACCTTTTCGCGTACGAAATGGCTGTCTACCTCGATATGCTTTGTTCTTTCGTGAAAAACAAGATTTGTAGAAATATGTATAGCAGCCTAGTTATCGCATTTCATCTGAATCGAACCATCATGATTGAATCCCTAGTCTTTCAGTCAGGCATTCAACCATACCAACTCACAAGCTATTGATGCCTTGGCTCTACATTCTGCTTCTGCGCTTGAACGAGAAACGACATTCTATTTTTTACTTTTCCAGGTTACCAAGTTATCACCAAGTAGAGTGCACTAACCTATAGTAGAATGTCTATCAATCAGGCAGCCTGCCCAATCAACATCTGAGTAACCGGAGCATCAAGAGTTGATGGAGAAGCAGAAGTTGGTTCAGCTGGAGTCCCATGCACGTTGGAGAAGCAGAAGTTGGAGAAGCAAAAGTTGAAGAAGCAGAAGCTGAAGCGCGTTGCCGGAGCATCAAGAGCTGGTTCAGCTGGAGTCCCATGCACGTTCAGCACATCACCGAGATAGCAGTTCGGTCGCTCCTCTAGGGCGAAGTTGGACGTAGCTAATGCGTCGTTTCTGGAGGGTAAAGAGAGATGTCAGAGAGTGTTGAAACATGAGAAGGAAAATCCCCACTCACCTAGCTCCGTGAGAAAGCAGTTGACAGGACAACTGGGAGGTCACCTTGATTGGCAGCGAACAGCATAGGAGACCAGACGGCGAGCATCTAAGGCCTCGGTGCAGGAATCGGACAAAAGATCTCATAAGTTATCAAGGAATCTCCTTGACAAGCGTACGTTGTATGTTCCGTCAAGTAGGAAGGAATCAAAGTACCCACACGAAACGTCCGAAATCAAGAGATTGAAGACAAAATCCAAGGTTACTTGGGCGGACCGTTGCGAAGACCCTCTTTGCACCTGGTTTAAGACCGAGGAGTACCCGGTCCTAGCGGGTGTTGCCTAGGCGTCCTTCAGTAATTTGGGAACCCCCTCCCTGCAGCAGGAGGATCAGCACGGGGCGCATGGGGTTACCCGCGGGAGCTCGAATCTGGCGGATTGTGCAACTTCCTTAGCGGGGAATCCTGGGACCCGGCCCCTGTCCTATAAAGAGGCTCTCCTCAAGATCATCCCCAGTTTTTTCGTGCGGCGCCACCTCCTAAGAGTTCGTTAGTGCGTCGAGCCCGCTGTTCTTCCCCACTTATTGATTTTACTTCTAGGTGCTTCAGATGTTTGGGGAGCGACCACCTAATTCGTAACTGTTGGGATCCCTTTCGGTGTGCTAGGTGTCTCCACACTGACCATCGTGCGCGCCACTGTCCCCTCAATCAATCACCTCGGTCGTTGAAGATGCAGGGGAACAGAGGCTTTAGACCGCACACGGCGAGGTTTTCATACCGCTGTCGGAAGACTTCCAATCCAGGCAAGTGCAAAGACGACGTGCAGTCATGGCTGACATCATTGGAAGGGCCAACCTGGGTCATCTTCCTCAGGAAACCATTGCTAGTGATCTTGCGATTCGCTTCGGTGGGTTCTCCACAGATTTCCTGGTTGCTTGTTATCGGGAGCGAGACTTTGTTATCCTTCTTCCTGTATGGGTTCCTCCTGAGGTTCTCATCAACAATGCGCTCACCTGATTAACGCACTGCCGCTTGAGGTGTTTCCCATGGGATCCCCTCCGGAATGCAGAGCATTCTCAGCTTCCATACAAGGCCTGGATCAGGCTGGGTAACCTTCCGTTCGAATGCTGGTCGGCCAGCAGGGTGAGCGCCATCGTCAGCCGTTTTGGTCGTTTCCTGAAGGCTGATGTCAACTCTATTAACATGCTGGATCTGATCGGGTTTAGATGTTTAGTAGCTGTGGACGATCTTGCCGATATACTGGAGCACCTCTCCATCTCGATGGGGGGCTCCATTGTCTCGGTTCCGGTCCGGATTGAGAACACTGCGCCCTTCGGATGTGAGGACCATGGCATCCCGTTGGCGGGGGGCGACCCGCACGAAGGCGAAGATCAGACGGACCCCCAAGGTAGGTAGCCTGCAAGGAGGGTCTTCAACTCTGGCGCCGACGGTGGTGACAGCGACTCTAGGGTGGGCAACAGATCGGGGAACACCGATTCGTGGAACTCTTTCGAGATTAGAGATAGGCGGCGGGTGTTGGTGCCGAGCGGTCAAGGGTGTAGCCGCGAGGCACCGGTCTCCGGCATAGCTCTGGAGTGCTCCTCTTTGACCAGTAAACAAAAGAAGTCGGTTCTTGGCCTGCTGGATTTTCCGGTGAAGGATTGCGACAAATCACCGCTGCTGCGAGAGTCTGATCACCGTTCGATCAAGTCGGTGGTGGTTGCTGATCCTCTGGCGACGAGGCATCTTGGAGAACGTATAAAGCTTAATCCAGGTTTTTCTCTTGAGGAAGGGGCAAACTTAGATGCTCGGTGGATGACCAATGTGGTTAGCTACAGAGCGGGGCAGACGATAAAGCCGTCGTTAATAAGCGTTGTTAAGGCACCCGAGGTGGCATGCAATCCGACGGCACCGCTTATCCACGCTGACGATTGTGATGTCATTTCGCCTGTGACGTATAGCCAACCTGGCTATACCACGAGGAGGCGGACTTAGAAAAACTGCTTTGGGGCTCCCGCCTTTCCGGATAGAGTGGCCCATTCGGGTGGTACCGAATGGGCCGATCATTAGATTGTAGTTGAGGCGGGCCCTCCCCAGCTCTTTAAGGTGTCCGACTCTGCGGCAGTGGCCTTGTTCCTTGTCAAGCCTGGATGGGCCGGCCCATTTGCGGGGCTAGCTAACCAGGTTCTGTTCGGGCTAATTTCTACTGCAGGTGTGGAGCCCATCTTGTTGCGGATTGCATGCCTCTTTTTCTTTGCTCCTTCTTTATTGGGAGGGAACCGCGGTCTCGGGCCTTCGTCGGCCTCTCGGGCGGCGCACGTTCTTGCTCCGCGGGGCTTGTCCGGCGGGGACAGGCAACAATTGCTTGGCTCGACGCCAACACGATCCTGCAGATCACCGTTCCTGAAGGTGCAGTCGGAGGTGAATCGTCCTGGATGTTCGCGGCTGGTGCATCCTCCCAGCCGAAGGAGTTGGTGGCATCTAGAAAAAGTCCGTGCCTAGCGAGGAGGTCGGGGGTAGACTCGTTGAAACTAGCAATGGCTCGTAAGGCTGCTCTTAGGGATGGTCCGGTTCCGGCTTCTCTGGCTTTGGATTGCAGTGGCTAATGCACGAGGAATGGTGCTGATCTTCAACTTGATGTCGACTCCTCGTTTTCTCGGAAGATCAAGAGTAAAAGCGCTCAATGCGGCATCAAGTTGGCTGATGCAGACGTGCGTAGCTTCCGGAACTTCCTTCGGGTCTCTGCGTCGGATGTTTAGTGTTCTAGGGGTGCGATTCGCTTTGGTTGTTTTTTCTCTTCCTATGTTGCAAATATGCTGCTGGAATGTTAGAGGTCTCAACGACCCGGTTAAAAGAAACCTGGTTAAGTCTGTTGTGTTTAGGTTTAAGGCTGCGGTGTTATGTCTCCAAGAAACGAAAGTTTGTGAGTTCTCTCGCTCTTTCATTACTTCATTCGCCGGCAATTTTTTTGATAAATGCCACTTCATTAAAGTGGATGGCGCCTCGGGAGGTATCTTCACCGGTTGGAACTCGCGATATTTTACTTGCCTAGAAGTGTTAGTTCGAAACTTCTCTCTCACTCTTCGTCTGAAGCACCACTATGGTGGCTCTCTTTTCTACCTCACGAACGTGTATGGTCCACCTGCGAGGGAAGGTAAGGAGGAATTATGCAGGGAACTGGCGGCTCTCAAAGGAGACTGCAGAGGACCCTGGATTTTGCGCGGGGACTTCAATTTTACTCGAAATCAAAACGAGAGAGGGGGGCGGTGTTGGAGTAGAAAACTGATGCTCATGTTTACTAATCTGATTCATGAACTTGAGCTGGTGGACCTCCCTATTGGTAACCAACAGTGAATATGCAAAGTAATCCAACTCTTGCAAAGTTGGACCGTTTCCTTATTTCCACCGAGTGGGACATGCTTTTCCCAATCTCCAATGTCACTGCTTTGCCTAGAATAACTTCGGATCACTCACCCCTATTACTAAAGACGCATAAAAAATCACTTTATCGATCGTTCAGATTTGAGAAGGTTTGGCTCACCAGAGATTATTTTATCAAGCTAGTCCCTGTTTGGTGGAACGAATTGGAAAGTAGCGGCACTAGCGTTCTCGTTTTCGCGGCCAAGCTACGACACTGCCGCAAGAGGATTAAAAAATGGTGTGGCTCTAACTTCTATAACATTTTGGACGCCAAGAGGACTTTATCTGAGGACTTGCATAAGCTGGACATACTGGAAGAACTGCAGAGTTTGACCAACAAGCAGCTTGAGTTACGGTTACAAATAAAGGCACAATTGAAGAGCAACATTAGAGACGAAGAGATTATGTGGATGAACAGAGCCAAGCAACACTCGTTAAAAGAAAGGGACGGGAATTCAAAATTCTTCCACGCAATGGCAAATGCGAGGAAGCAGGCGAACCACATAGATTCGATTGAAGATGATGGAAGAAGATTAACTCGGGAGGTGGACAAGAGCGAGTACTTTTATTGCAAATTCAAGGAAAAATACGCCCCGGAGCGTCCAACGAAACCGACTATCGGCGACTGGAGTGACATCTTTAGAGATAGCACCTTACTTGGTGGGAATTGTCTTACTGCGCCTTTCTCGGTAGTAGAGATAAAAAAGGCTACCTTCCAGTTGGGCGCGGATAAAGCCCCGGGTCCTGATGGCTTTAGCATGGTGTTCTTTCAGAGATTCTGGGAGGTGATTAAAGCCGATCTAATTAAAATCTTTGGAGATCTGTATGACGGGAAGTTGAATAGCGGCCCCATCGATTACTTGCATATCTGCCTTATACCCAAGAAAGAAGGAGCTATGAAAGCCAATGATTACAGACCAATCTGCCTTATTAATAGCGTCCAAAAGATTATCTCCAAAGTCTTTGCCAACATATTAGAAAAAGCAATGCCTAAGATCGTCTCCGCGTCGCAAACGGCCTTCTTAAAAGGCAGGCTAATCTTGGATTCGTTTGTTACCGCTAATGAGATCGTTAGCTGGTGCTCGAAAGCGCAAACTGAATGTGTGGGAATTAAAGTCGACTTTGAAAATGCCTTTGACAGAGTAAACTGGGAGTTTTGTAGGAACATCTTAAAATGGCTCGGGGCCAACCAGAAGTGGATTGGTTGGATTGATCAGTGTATCTCAAATGCCAAGGTTGCAATTCTGATCAACGGGGTCCCTTCTAAATGGATCAAACTACAGAGAGGCCTTCGTCAAGGTGACCCATTATCCCCGTTTCTTTATTTGTTGGTAGTGGAAGGTTTGGCGAGGCTGATTGAAAGAACGGTGGGTAATGATTTGTTGAGAGGGGTTGGGCCTTCAGAAGAAGTGAAAATAGCGATTATTCAGTATGCGGATGATACGATTTTTTTTCTGTGAGGCGAAAGATAGACAGGTGCGTAACCTTAGATTTGTGTGGCAACTCTTTGAGTGGGCCTCGGGACTCAAGATAAACAGAAACAAGTCTGAGTTATTCTATATCGGTAGCAAAGACCAAAGGGGCGAGAAACTCGCTGAGATCATCAAGTGTAAATTGAGCACGTTACTAATCAGGTATCTGGGGTTACCGCTTTGCAAAGGTCGAATTAGTAAGGAGGATTGGTGGGGTGTCATCAGCAAAATCGAAAAAAGGATTGAAGGCTGGCAAGCCAAACTCCTCTCGCAGGGTGGGAGACTTATATTAGTCAACTCGGTCTTGACGAACCTGCCACTCTATTTCTTCTTATTTTTTAAAGCCCCTAAATGGGTCGTACGGCATATCGAAGCGCTATGGAAAGCATTTTTTTGGAAAGGAGGGTCTATCACCAAAGGGGGGCAGTGTTTGATTAGCTGGAAGGTGGTTTGTAGAGGAAGGAGCGAAGGAGGCCTCGGTGTCAAGGACTTAGAGAATATGAACTTAGCGTTGTTGGTCAAATGGTGGTGGAGGTTTTTCGAACCATTACCAAAGTTATGGTCCCGCTTATCGAGAGATTATATTATACCCGCAGGCATCGTTTGGATTGGGGATAAGAGAGAATGAGTTATACCAGGGATAAGTATAAAGTTAGGGATAAGCTAGGTATAATGTAAAATTGTGTTTGGTTGAGAATAAGGCTTAAACCAGGTATAAGTAAAAAAGTGTTTGGTAGTGATTGAAGAATAAGAGGAATAGAGAGTTGACTTTTGTATTAAAAGATTAAAATATTCTTTTCTTTTTAATAATTTTTTCAAAATTAAAATTTTAAAATTTATTCAAATTTTAATATTTATTAATTTTAATTTTTATAAAAATTTTAAGTGGGAGCAAAAAAAAAGTTAATTTTAAAATTTTAAGTAGGAGTAAAAATTTTAATTTTTAAATTTATATAAATTTTAAAAAAATTATAAAAATATTGTATAAATTTTAAAATTAATATTTTTTAAAAATAAAATAAATTTTTAGATTTATTAAAATATAAAATTAAAAAAATTAAAATTTATAAAATTTAAAATTTAAAATTTAAATATTTTTTAAAATTTAAAAATTTTAATAAATAAAAAAAAACAAACGAAGTATAAAAGAAAAAAAGAAAAAAAGAAAAAAAAAAAAGGAAATGCCCTTCCCAAGGCAGAGCCTCTGCCTTGGGAAGCGGGGGTGGAATGGGATATCCCCCCCCATACCGGGGGGGGCGGGTGGAATGGGATATCCCTCCCTATACCGGTATGGGGGGGATATCCCCGTTTGGGGGGGATATCCCATCCCCCTCTTATCCCAAAACCGTTTGGGTACAAAGGGGGGATATCCCCCCTTTGTACCATTTCCAAACACTACCGCAGGAGACCGCTTAATGAAGGGGCATTATTCAAACCATACTCCCAGTGGTGGCGTAGCGTCTTAGGGACCTGGAACCTTTTTAAATGCGGTACCACGCACTCAGTGGGTGATGGGGGAAGGACAAGTTTCTGGTCGGATATTTGGCTAGGGAGTTCCCCACTTCTTACCCAATTCCCACAAATCCACAGTGCAGTACGCAATAAAAACTACCGAGTGAAAGATTGTTATGGAAACTACGGGTGGAGATGGAGGAAAATCCTTGCGGGTTTTACTCCTAGCTCTTCGTTCGAAGATGACCTGGTTCGGAACTTTAAAGAAACAATTGCCGTGACACAACTGTCAGTCAGCAGGGACGGCTTCAGATGGCGTTGGACCCAATCGGAAGTGTTCTCAGTTAAATCTTTGTACCTTTTTCTCCAAGACTGGCGAATCAGACAGGCGATTCTTACATTTATGGAATCTGAAACTTCTGTTGAAGGTCAAAATATTCGTATGGCTAGTTTTGAAATGAAGGGTACTGACGACTGACAAACTGCTGAAAAGAGGTTGGAATGGAATTGGTAATTGCGTCTACTGCTTAGGGACTTTGGAGACAGTGGATCATCTCTTTGTTGGGTACGACACTACGAGTTCATTACTGGTGGGTCTGCTCACGAACAAGGTTGGAGTACGAGCTTGCTCAGTAGTAGACTTACTGTGGGAAGAGAGGGACACAAAAAAAGGGTCGCTCGGGAGAAAGGAACTAACTACTATCACGGCGACTTGGTGGATCATTTGGCTAGAACGCAACCGTAGATGTTTCGACGACAAGAAACAGGGGTTGGGGAAGCTGCTTGCGGACATCCGGGAGTTGTGTGTGCTCTGGGCCTCTTACTGTGCGTAATTTTTTTATTATTTATTTATTTATTTATTTATTTATTTATTTATTTATTTTTTCCTACTTCTCTGATCTGTACTCCGAGGCTTAGTTGTTTCACCCTTGTAGCCGAGTTCATTTATCTATGAATGAAGCGGCAGCATGCTGCCTTTTCCTCAAAAAAACATATGAGTAACCCACAATATTTAAATTGCCATTCTTTCGCATCAAAATACCTCTTCTTTGATTAGATTTTAAATAACGTAGTATTCTATTCACAACATTCATGTGTGATGTTCGTGGAGAATACATAAATTGACTAACAAAGCTAACAACATAAGAGTTCTTGTGATTGTTAGATAAATCAAATGTGCAACAAGCCTTTGATACAAACCAACGTTGTCAATCTGCTCGCCCTTTTTAAGGTCGGGATGAATATCAACAGGAGTCCCTAAGGTGGCGTTTGGTAATGGAATTGTGATTAGGTGAATACTTTATTTTATACTTGGAATTAGGATGTATTCTAGGATAATATGGAATAAATATAATTATTTGTTTGGTATGCAAGTGGGTTATTTCAAAGAATAACAGAATTTTTGTTTGAATGTGTTAGGAGGATACTAGAGAATTAGATCAAAAAGTAGATTTGTAATTTTAAAAATACCAAGATTGCCCTTGTGCATTAAAGCATGTTTCTAATATTATTACTTTTTATATGTGATATTATCATAAATTAAAATATTATATTTTTTCTTAAATTAAGCAAAATTATATTTTAAAATTAATTTAAATTATTAATTACTGTTAATTTGTATACAATCAATCAACCTAGTATAGTTCTTTGGATAATACTATCATACATATATATGAAGCATATAAAATACTTATGTTGTATCAGCCACAAAAAATACAGACAAGTGAACCTCCTAATGTGCCAATTATGAAAGAGTTAAAACAAGCACAACAACAACTGAGCAAAAAACTGAAACAGACTTACAAACCTAAATAATCATCTATGAAGTAGTACAGAAAACACATGAAGTAGTGCACAAAACACATATCATTAACAAAACAACTCCTGGAAATGATAAAGATTAGCAACACATGCCTTCTGGAAATGTTTAAACATGCAGCCAAATAAAACTAATTTAAAAGTAGCCCGAATCATAAAGTAGTTTATGCGCTGGAAAACAAAATTAAAAACAGTGAAATAAACACGAATGCAACATACACCTATCTATTACTCCATAATTGATCCGTTATCATAGTGCGGAGTGTGTCACCCCGCCGTGCGTCGTCTACCCCAACCAATGGTGTAGGATCCTCCATTTGTTCATCTTGAGAGTCAGGTTCCAATGCCGAGTTGAAATACAAATTATTTCCTTGGTGCATCTTTATGAAGTTATGGATCACACAGCATGCTACCGCGATGTGACATTGCACTTTGTAAGGATAAGGAGTCGCCTGTTGAAGAACTTTGAAACGCCTCTTCAATATGCCAAACGCCTTTTCAACGACATTTCTTAATTGGGCATGCCTATGATTGTATAGATCTCAAGGTCCGCGATGTGTACGCGCCCGTGCATTAACATCAAACTGGCTCAAGTGGTATCGCTCCCCTTTATAAGGCGCAAGAAAACGATCGGTATTTGCATAATGAATCAACTAAATGGAATTTCCCTAACAGACAATTAGAAAAACACCAAGTTTAAGGTTAGGTGATCAAAATACTAGCTTTTTTTAACAAAACAATTGAAGAAAAAAAACATACCTTCAGGAACCGTGAAACCCCCGCTTTCACAACACCAACGCAGCACCCTCATGTCCGCTGCTGAACCCTCCCATTCAGTACATACAAATAAAAATTTGTGGTCAAAGGAGCAAGCTGCCATCATATTCTGGGATGTAAACCCTTTGTGACAACGATAACGCGCTTGCTTACCCTTTCTTACAACAACTGGTATATGTTTGCCATCAATAGCCCCAATTGCATATACAACAAGAGTCTTTATACATGTTACAGGATATGTGGCAAAAGACACGAGTACTCCTAGTTTAGATAGGGTAGGAGAGAACTCCTAACCTAGGTTTTTCAGCAAATTAAATACTGTAATTCCATGAACGTGTGCTTTTTCTTCAAATTCTTTGGGCTTAATAGCATTATAGCTCTCAATGCAAAACGCAACACAATTTTAGCATCAGAAGTATCATATCGACACTGATATCAGCTTTGTCGAATATTAATTGTATACTATATATGGTTGAATTGTGCCTATAGTTGGTTGCTAGTATATATTGAAGGGAATAGTGAAGATCCAACGATCAATATTAGAATAAATTTGCAAATTAAATAGTTATTCTCTAAAAATACAACGAAATCTGCTTTTATTTTTGAAAAAGAATTTGATCAGTTTCATGTTGTCTGTGTGATGAACAAATGAATAGAATAGTCAAATAATCGTGCCGTGTTCAAAAGATATGTCCCCACATGTCTCGATCCTCTTCTAAAGAGATATACTTTTCACCAAAGCTAGCGAGCAAATTAAGAAGAATCAAGTAAAACAAAAAAAATA
Organism: Tillandsia fasciculata; assembly: GCA_029168755.2. NCBI lineage: Eukaryota > Viridiplantae > Streptophyta > Magnoliopsida > Poales > Bromeliaceae > Tillandsia > Tillandsia fasciculata. The sequence continues at coordinate 3,444,282 of CM054945.1, forward strand.
TGTTCTAAAGAAATTATATATTAATCTTATTGTAAGTTTGATTGTCAAAATAATATATTTGATAATAGACTATAAGTTATAGTAAATTTTTTGTGTTTGGAAGGTAGGAGTTTAATTTATTTCTCCATTAGCATTCAGGATATGTACTCAAAAAAAAAAAAAAAAAAAATGACACTACATAATTCTTGAAGGAATCTCTAAATCATGAATCCTAAACTATCAGTTGATGAAGAAGATATAGTTAGAAAAAGAAGGCAAGCAATTGATGTAGTCTTCTTGCTCATGCCGTCGGTCTACGCCGTAGAGACGGTGAAACCCAAATCGGCGGCAACCAACTGCGAGGACCATCAATTGTGTCTATGCTTCTTTCGTCTCTTTTTATGAGAAAAGAAATGTCTTGGTCTTCCAAGTTGTAAATACCTGAATCGTCGCCACAGCTACAGAAGAATAGGTTCAACAGGAAGCACATATTCTTACTGAAGTAGACATGGTTTGCTTTCAGCTTCAGCCTGCGTACGTCTGCGGCGGAGACCGAGACAGACGAGCCGGCGCCCACGAACAATGCACGGCCACCCAGGCTCGCCAGGGTCATCTTACTGCGTCGTTCTTGGTGATCCATTTCTGCTTCATAGATTTTGATATGCGTGGTGCGACGGCTGTGGAAGCTGTGGTGCCTCGACACGTACAGAAGGCCACTGCCGCCGCCGCCTCCGCCGTCGTCGTCTACATCATAGGCCGCTAGGTGGCCCAAGATGTTAATCGAGTGAGGATCCAAGACGAAAGTTGTAATCTCCTCGAGCCAACGTGGATCTCAACGAGTTGCAGATGAGGCTGGTCTCCGTAGGCCGTTGCGAGGAGCCTCATTCCGCGGGGATCGAACATGACATCGTAGTAGTAGTAGTAATGGTCCTGATTCCCGAAATAGTGCCACTTGCAGTCTCCAACTCTTGTGAATATCAGCCTCCGCTCGAACGCCAGGAAGAGGATGGCGACCACGACTAAGGCAGTGCCGTCAGCTGGGTCTTATAAACAGAAAAAATTAAGTTAAGTATTGGCAGAGTCAAGTAGTAGTATCACCTTAAACGGGTGGAATAATATGTTATCCCTTATTTTAGAATGAATGCCAACATTACTGTTAGGCATTTGGATGTACTCATGCCTAAGTGCCACAACACCACGCAAAATACTATTAAAATACCTACCAATTGTCTCCCCTGAATGTTGAAAAGTCTCGGCTAAAACTCTATTTGTTACTCCATGACCTACAGCAAATAGGAAGATCCCAAGCTGTTCATCTGCCGTCAAATGCCGACTACCTTTTAGCAAACCCTTCGCAACCAATTCATCTCGAAGTATTATAAAAGTGGTCATGCGAAAAATTTGATACCCTCGATCAGGATGGCCTCGTAAAATATCCATAATGACTTGATGCCCGGTGAAAGGTCTTGTTCGACAAGGTTGCTTGTACAAGGTATTACGAAATTGAATTTGTCCTTCTTTTATCATAACAGCTAGCACTTCCTCCCAATAGTCTTCTTTGTCATCTAGAAATGTCATTAATTCAGCGCTAGTTGGAGAAGTGAAAAATTGCTGATTGATTAAAGATGCGATATTTGCAAAATTGAAATGATACACGATTAGTTCAAAGGCAAAATAGAAAGTTTGTAAAAGTAATGTTTAATAATATAGTGTTGGTTCAGTTAGATAAGGTTGGAGTAGAAAATGATGGCTGCAGTGGGTTAGCTCACTGCCACCCTATCATGATCACTTGTAACCTTATCATGCATCATCGCCATACGTATATTTTATGATGTAGTGTTGGCTCAGTTATAAAAGAGTTTAGGAGAAAATAATGGCTGCAGTTCGATAGACGACTGCCACCCTATCATGATCACCTACAAACCTATTACGCATCATCGCCATCTTTACCTTTGCATCCGACCCACTTTTTATTAGCATTAGATAGCAACCGTAGAAACCGAACAATGGGTTGTAGCTCTGCATATAGGTGCAAAATTAAAGCATGGAATGAAGCATGGATGGAAGCTCTGCATATAGGTGCAGTAGTTCAATAGGTGCAGAATTAAAGCATGGTTTGAAGCATGTAAAGCATTGTAAGCTCTGCACCTATATTAAAGCATGGGTTGAAGCATGGATTGAGATAAAGAAGTAACGCATTGTAAGGTCTTCATAAAGGTGCAGAATTAAAGCATGGATTGAAGCATGGAGTGAACAAAATTAAAGAAGTAAACAATTCTAAGCTCCGACAACAGGCTGCAGTAGAAAGCATGGATTGAAGCTTACTAAAATGAAATAAAGAAGTAAAGCATTGTAAGATCTTCATATAGGTGCAGATTTGAAACTTAAAAAATTGTAATAAAGAAGTAAAGCAATGTAAGCTCTGCATATAGGTTGCAGTAGATGCATGGGGATTGAAGCATGGAGTGAAGATCTCCATATAGGTGTTGTAGTTCAATTAGTTGCAGAATCAAAGCATGGAGTGAAGCATGTACACCATAACTAGCTCTGCAACTAGATTAAAGCATGGATTGAAGCATGGGTTCAAACAGGCTGCTTCAATCCATGCTTCTACTGCACCATAGTAAAGCATGGATTGATTAAGTAGGATGCAGTAGAAAGTATGGATTGAAGCTTACTAATTGAAATAAAGAAGTAAAGCATTGTAAGATCTTCATATAAGTGCAGATTTAAAACATGGAGTGAACATAATTAAAGAAGTAAACCATTCAAAGCACTGGAAACAGAATAAAGTAGAAAGTATGGTAAGAAACTTAAAAAACTGTAATAAAGAAGTAAAGTAATGTAAGCTCTGCATATAGGTGCAGTAGATGCATGGGGATTGAAGCATGGAGTGAAGATCTGCATATAGGTGCTGTAGTTCAATTAGTTGCAGAATCAAAGCATGGAGTGAAGCATGTACACCATAGTAAAGCATGGATTGATTAAGTAGAATGCCGTAGAAAGCATGGATTGAAGCTGACTAAATTGAAAAAAACAAGTAAAGCATTGTAAGATCTTCATATAGGTGCAAAATTTAAACATGGTGTGAACAGATGTTAAGAAGTAAACCATTCTAAGCTCTGGCAACAGAATTAAGTAGAAAGCATTGATTAAAACTCAAAAAACTGTAATAAAGAAGTAAAGCAATGTTATCTCTGCATTTAGGTGTAGTAGAAGCATGGGGATTGAAGCTTACACAACTGTAATAAAGAAGTAAAGCAATGTTAGCTCTGCATTCAGGTCTAGGAGATGCATGGGGATTGAAGCATGGATTGAAGCTCTGTATATAGGTGCTGTAGTTCAATTAGGTGCAGAATCAAAGCATGGAGTGAAGCATGTACACCATAACTAGCTCTGCAACTAGATTAAAAGCATGGAGTAAAGCATGGATTGAAGCATGGATTCAAACAGGCTGCTTCAATCCATGCTTCTACTGCACCATAGTAATTGATTGAGTAGAATGCAGTAGAAAGCATGGATTGAAGTTTATTAAATTGAAATAAAGAAGTAAAGCATTGTAAGATCTTGATATTATTTTCAGATTTTTAACATGGTGTGAACAGAAGTTAAGAAGTGAACCATTCTAAGCTATGGCAACAGAATTAACTACAATGCATGGATTGATTCTTGCTAAACAGAAACACTGAATTAAAGCATTGTAAGCTTTGCATATAGGTGCAGAAATAAAGCATGGATTGAACAGAATTAAAGAACTAAACCATTCTAAGCTATGGCAACAAAATTACGTAGAAAGAATTAAGTACAAGCTGACTAAAGTGAAATTCAGAATTAAAGCATTGTAAGCTCTGCATATAGGTGCAAAGAAGCATGGATTGAAGCATGGATTAAAGCTATGCATATCAGTGGAGAGTGCATAAAGACAAATAACAACAGGCTATAAAGACAAGTACAAGTAGTAGAGAACAAGATGATAATTGCTAAACTATACAAGCAAGGATATTGGAGTGCAGAAGCAAGCAACTATCTGCAGTCCACTAGCTGAAGATAGAATCAGTAGCGAATGTAATTAAAAAGGTGAAGCACAAAAGCAAGGTATAAAGCAGAGCAGATAAGCAAACAAACTGCCAACACTCTACATTCAATGTTAGATGTAGAAGGATTGTAAAGAATGATGGCTGCAAGCTATTCATACAAGCTTGCCCCCAACCATTCCATCCTAACCTCCTCCTTACCCATTATTAGTATAGATAGATCAAGTGCATAAACAGCAGCTGGGCTGTTCGTCCCAATAGTATGTTAAATCATCAGGTAAAAAATGCTTAGCTCACAAAAAAGCGAAAGAATGAAAAGATGGAAAAATATCTAATGGCAAAAAACCCATAAGTAGGAGGCCCGAAATTAAGAGGTTGCTCTGCCGAGTAGGAGGACATTGGCAACCCGCTATAAAAGAAAAGCAGCATAATGCTGGGCTCAGGAGTGTT
>CM054945.1:3448844-3475016 GCA_029168755.2 Tillandsia fasciculata
CCCTATCTTCAATTTCTAGACAGTGGAACGGCCAACCGTTGCTCGCGAGGGTCGAAAATCGCGAGTACTATTCACACTTAAGTCGTGGGGGCCCGTTTTTGATTTCTGATTTCTGGAAGATCCGACCGTCAGATCGAAAACATCTGAATATGATTCTCACTCAGTTCATCGTGACGGTCGCACTCGTGGTCTCGGATCTTCGAGATCAGGCTCGGATGAAAAAAGTGATATTTCGAGCCCACTAACTGTGCCATATACACTGCAGAAAAGGGGGCACTTAGACTACTTGTGCTTTTCATGATTCAAACTCAACTGGACTTCAATCACTTTTATTTATTTATTTATTTTCAAAAATTCAAATTCTTACACCCGCTTTTGAGGATTTCCAGCCAGTGAGTAAGAGTTGTGATGTTGGTTACTGTCGATCTTGTCGACCGTGGATTTGGACTATAGCCTGCATGAGCCACATTGAGCTCGACAGAGATGCGCGGATACTTTCCTCGGTGGGGTCGCGCCCCTCGAGTGCCGCTCCGGAGTTAAGCCTGTTACTTTGCTATCGTGACTTGTCGACGCAGTCCTTCTGGTTGGGCCCTTTTTGGGTAGTCACGAACGCTCTACGTAAGTCCAGTCCTCCGTGAATGTAATGGCAGTAGGTGGGCGCAGATTTGACTGGACCCTATATGGCAGTCAGTGTAGATGGGTGATTGTATTTTTAAGAGATAGTAGACGCATCATATTTCATCTGTATCACCCCTTGAGCATTTAGATAGAGGCATAGTAGCTGTAGAGTTATTTCTAGCCTTCCCTTTTCAGTACTGCATTTGTTACTTTATGCCTCTAGTAGACTTAGTGGGCAGACCGTCGAGCTTGGTAGCGGTACCCATTGAGAACTACGTGATGGTGTAATTCTCACATCCATGGTTGGTGGCTTTTTTCAGGGACCTCTTTTCCAGTTCCTGCTGCTCCTGTTGCTGATCCTTCTAGCCGAGGTAAGGGAGTCGCGAGCTAGATCCCTACCCGTCTCCAGCGAGAGAGTAGACGTACCCCTTTTGGTGATGTGCTAGTACTGTCAGAGATTTTGGGATGTATCTTGTACCTTTTTTTTGAGAGTTTTATTTTGGAGAGACTTATGTATTGTGAGGATCTAGCATGTACTATTTGGAGTTGTATGTATTTATTTTAGTAGTTTACTTTTCGCTCTGATATCTGTATAGTAGTTAGCATGATCTTTTGTAGGTTAGTCGCTTCGTCTATACGGGGCTTCCCGTATGGGTGGTGGATCTGTTGACGGATCCGGGTCGCAGTTTCGACGCCGGGGCGTGACAGCAACCCTCTTCGCATTCGATCCGATCTGCGCATCCAATCTGCAACCAGGAGATTCGTGAAAAGTCAAGAATTATCAAGATAAGGACGATCCAAGAAGGCTAGTAAAACAAGCTACCCGATCCGGCTTTTGGTTCCTGAATACGTTAGCTATCCAGTTTGTAAGTTTTAGCTACCCTCTAATTCCAACAATCGATTAAAATTCAGATAAAAAATTTGGCTATAAAATTTTTTTAAAAAAAAAATCTCTAAATTTATACTACTAGTATAAATAGTTATAATTCTTAAGAATTTAAAGTAAAGAGTTACAAAATAAAATAAACAGTGAGCGAGAATTTTTTTTTTTTTTTTTTTTTTTTTACAACGAGCAAACGGCGAATTGGAGATATAAAAATTTGATCAAAATATTTTGCCTGAATTTTTAATCGAATTATTCGCGTCCGCCGAATTATTCATAAATTATTAAAATTATTCCAAAAATTATCCGAATTTTTAGCCGAATAATTCACATCCGTCGAATTATTCGTGAATTATTAAAACTAAAGCTATTCTAAAAATTCATGTTTTATTTTGAATTTTTGAGAAAAATTTATATACGAACCGTTTAATTCGAATTTTTAATAATTTATGAATAATTCACGAATTAACTAAGATGTAAACCATACAAATTATTAATTTAGTTACAAGCTTTTTTATTTATAAGAGGATATATATATATATATATATATATATATATATATATATATATATATATATATATATATATATATCTATATATATATATATACATACATATAACTGCTTTGAATAGATAGGAGAGTAGAGCTAAAATGCTTTTAGAAGTATCTAGAACTGTTTACTTCCGTGGTGCGCTCTCGCTAGTCCTGTCATCAAGACCCAGACTCAGCCGAAACTCGTCTCGCTAGACCTGTCATCAAGATCCAGACTCAGCCGAGACTCGCCGCATACTTCCGGCTGATTATTGGCTCTGATATCAAATGTAACGACCCGACCCACTAGCAATAATAACTCGTTGGGTCCAAATCACAACCCAAAATGCTTAAGCCCACTTATTATTACTAATGTCCATATTTCATATAAACTTAATTATAATTCCATCCATATCCGATGTGGGACTATTGGGGACATCACAGATCCAGACCGTAAAACTTGACTCAGTCTATTTAAATCTTTGAACAATTAAACAGTATATTCAGAGATTCGATTTCTCGAGAGTTCAATACAGTTTTGAAGTAAAGTTTTAATAATTCTGACGATTGATTCGAATGTCACGTCGTGAAAGTAAACGACCTTCTACTTTTATAGATGCATTCCAGATGCATTCCAACTTTATTCATAGATAGATGGAAGGAGCGGGCTAATTAAGGCTTGCTTTGGCTCTTGATCTGGAGGACTCTGACACCGATGAGCGCGGCCAGCGTGCAGGACGGCACGAAGACGAAGTCAGGGATGAGGTGGAGCCGGAACTTCTTGACTGCCGGCATATTCTCCCCCGTCCGCTTGAGAGCCAGGGCGGAAGCCGGCACTGCAAGGCCCGTCACGATCATGGCCTTGGGGTCTGTCTTCCGTTCTGACAAATTTTTCTCCATAAACTCCAAAAACTTTTGCTTCTTCTCGTCATCTGAATTACATTTCATCCATACATTGTCGAAGAAATCCTGCGTAGTTCAGAGTTCGAAGATAATGGAATTGGATACAACCCAAAACACTCATGTCGTGCAGTGCCAGCAGGGGCGGAAAAAAATACTCAATTTTTTAAAAATAAAAATATTTTATTCTACTCAAATTCATAGAAATAATTTTTCAAAATTTTTTTAATTAATAACTAAATAAATACATAAAAAAAATAATTTTTTAAAATTTTAAAATAATTTTAAATATGTTTTATGGTCAAAGGCATCCTAAATGTAGTCTTGCCTTTATTTCCGTTCTGTCCCGCGATACATCATAATGCTTTCCGGGCAAGACTGCGTTAAAATCTCTGGCACAAAAAAAAAAAAAAAAAGAAAAAAAAGTTGATGATGCACGAATCTTAAGGCATAATGAAAGGCAATTGGTGAGGCTAGTAATAATTAGGAACAAAAAAAAAAAAAAAAAAAAATCAAAACTCATATGAATTGCTATATAATTTGACTATTTAATATCTCAAAATTTTAATTTTATCATTTAATATTTTAATTTATTTAATTTGAATCCGTCCACGATGTTTTAATTTTAAAATTCAAACTAATTACTTATTTTAATAAATTTATGATTGTGCTAATTACATGAAGTATACTAGCTAAACCTATATTTTTGACTCATACGAATTAAATCAAAATTTTTAAAAATTAATTAGTAAAATAAAAATGATCAACATTTCATATAAATTTTATACGTTTTTAACTAATGGAAAAAAAAAAAAAAAAAAAAAAGGATAGGAATAATTTTTAACATGAGACTATATTAATTATTCATCGTTCATCACACGAACGACAGGAATGGCAGATAAGATGGTCTCACATTTGCAACACATTTTATGAAGCAATGCTATTCGTACACCTATTTTTAGGTGTACGGTGTACACCCCATCCAATCCATAGGTGTACGATATATACTCTATCCATCCCAAAATAAAAACTTATTTACTAGTGATTTTAAAGTGAATAGTAAAATTTAGCTCATCCTGAAATGAATGGAATATAAAATGTACACATAATTTGGAGTGTACAAAAAGTATTTTTCTTTTTTAGTACAAATGTATAGAAACTCCTTAATTATAGATCATTTTAGTAAAAATGTATAGAAACCCCTTGTTTTCTTTTTTTTATAGAGACCCCCTTAACTTCTAAATTATTAAGAATTAAGTGATTTTAGTAAAAAAATATAGAAATCTAAGCAAATCCATTATTTATTTCATCAAATTTATGACTTCAATTGAGAGAGTTATTAAATTTGATAAAATTTTTAACATTCTCAAACAAAAAAAAAAAACAAAACCAAACTAAAAAAGACAAAACAAACGTTGAGGGGACTATTTCAAACGGGTCCCCATTCATTTTTGAAAAATATTTAATGTACATTTCAAAATAGGTATATATTTTACACACTATTCATTTTAAAGTGGAATGAATTTTATCCATCACTTCGAAATAATAGATGAAAAAATTTTCACCATTGAATAAATGAGATATAAAATATACACCTAAAAATAAATGTACATATAGTATTTCTCTCTGTTCATTTTTTCTTTTTTTTTCTCCTAAATTTTCTGCCGGATAAGTTTATGAAATTTATTAATACATAAAAACTTACTTGCAAAACTCAACAAAATTAATATGAAACTCTTCAACATCTTTTATATTTTTATTCTCGAAATATCTCTTATAAACTTGACTTGTAGCTGCTGTGTTAATTCCTGGAAGACCTGTATATAGAGAGAGACAGAGAGTATATTTATTAATATAAACATTAGAGAAATATTGGTTTAAAGTTATAGCATCTGAAAATTGATGAATGAGAACAAGAGAGACAATAATTTGACCCCGACAAAAAGCTTAAACTATTAGAGAATCGCATCTTAATACCTTAATGTATATTCAACACTGTATCTCTGATATAGGGCTGGCAATTAATTCAATTCGCTGTTCGCGAGCTGGCTCCTATTCGGACTCGAAATGAGTTCCAGATCGTTCATTTAATAAACAAGTTGAGTTTTTCAGCTCAAAATTTTAACGAGTCGAACACAAACTAGAATCAGCTCTCTCGTGTTCGACTCGACATAACTCGTATACATATTACAATTTTTTTTTATTTAGATTTTAAACCAATACAAATGTATATATATATATATATATATATATATATATATATATATATATATATATAATTTGTGACATCCAATATTTCAACATCAAATAAAAATAGCGTTGTGATTGAATATATAAGAGACATGGACACTAGTAATATATTCTAAATTTATCTAGAATAGTGTTTTTGTATAAACTTTTATCCACTTATAATTTTGGCTTTAATTATATACACATACATTCACAATATACATAAAAAAAAAAAAAAAAAAAAAAAAAAAAAATAGTAATTAGGATGTCTATGACTCTATTCTTAATAAATTTTATGAGATATAAAACTCAAACTAATTTTATAGCCATTAAAAAGATATTAATACTCTAAGAAAAGCTGATTTTTTACTCAAAATTTAATTAATGTGTCGCTATATACCCTAGCGATGGCACATATAGCAATATTAATGACAAGTGTCGGTATTTTTTTCAGCAGTATTTTTTTTTTAGTATTTAGCAATACTGAAAAGTATCGTTATAATATAGTGTATATATATAGAAACATGCATGTATATCCTCAAAATATCATAGATGATAAAAAAAAAAAAAAAAAAAAAAAAAAAAAAAAAAAAAAAAAAAAAAAAAAAAAAAAGGTTTATGTTATCTTACCAAGTTTAGCCAACAAGCTCATGGGTACACCCATTGAGGCCTAATGTGGGGGAAGAAGAGGAGGAAATATCAAATGATATGAAATATTAGGGTTAATATGTCTTATAAGGTAATGGGGTTGTTGTGTGTGCATAGGGAAAGTGGAGAGTATATATATATATATATAAAGAAAAAAAAGCTAACATAAGGAAGAGAGAGAGAGAGAGAGAATAAGAAGTTAGGAATGCATACCTTTCCCCCTCTCCTAACCACTCTTTGATTAGAGAAATTATTCCATGGGCCATTGTATTCATAAGCCTGATGCACCACATAAAGCGTTGTAATCTACGTGTCATGCACGCGAACACCAATATGAAAAGCGAAACATTAAATACGAAATACGACACGATTCAAAATATAATATATTCGATAATTTAAAAAATTTAGAACATAAACACAATATAAATAATACAAATAAAATATAATATTATTAATATAATAATATATATTTATTATATATAAAATATTAATTTTATTGAAATATTATTTTATTTCTAACACTTATGGAAGTTAATAAAATTGTGACCATTAGTTCATATATTTTTTATAAAAATTAGGATGCGTCACGAACGCGTATTCATATGGACAATAATGTGTTCGTATGGACACGCGCGTGGCTTGTAAACACATCCGCAACACATAAATTTTAATAATTTATATTTTAAATTAAAGTTTAATTCGATAAATATGTACCAATTACTATATAATATTTATAAAAGTAAGTTTATAACAAACATATTATATAGGCATCAAGTACCAATCTTGGGGAAAAAGACATTGTTCCGAAATCCTCATATCTAAAATTTATAATTATATATATAAAGAGAGAGAATTCGGTTATTGTGCTTTTAAAAGCTCTAAATATTTAGTGCTTATAAATTTTTTATCATTAAATTTTATTCTTTGACTAATTATATTCTTTAGATCATATGATTGTACCAACCACTCACTAAATCTTAAGATACCACTATCATCATAACTGCACATTTCTACATCTAAGGATCAAAAATTTACAAGCACCAATAATTTAGTATTTTTATAAACATAAGAGCTTAATAATATATATATATATATATATATATATATATATATATATATATATATATTTATATATATATATATATATATATATATATATAATTGAGCTTCTATAGTTTTAAAAGTATGAGTTATTGGTGCTTGCAGGTCTTAGCCTTTGGATGAAAAGATGTGTGGTTAGAATGATAATAGGGCCCTTAGGTTAAGTGAATGGATGGTGGAATAAAATGATTTTAGAGATGAAATTAATTAAAGGGATAAATCAATTTAACAGTAGAAAACTTATAAGCACAAATATAGTAGCCGGACTCTCTCTCTCTCTCTCTCCATATATATATATATATATATATATATATATATATATATATATATATATATATATATTATATATATATATATAGATATAATATATAGGAGAGAGAGAGAGAGAGAGAGAGAGAGAGAGAGAGAGAGAGAGAGAGAGAGAGAGCAAACTTATATACTTTTAAAAGCACAAGCCCAACTATACTTGTCAATTTTTTATCATTGGATTTGTATTGACATTTGTGTTATTGTAAAGTCAACTAAAGAAAGAGAAAGAAAAAGTACAATAGTACGGATCTCAATATAAATCCAATGGTAAAAAATTCACAACTATAATTGGACTTGTGCTTTTAAAAGTATATAAGTCCAACTATATATATATATATATATATATATATATATATATATATATATATATATATATAGTTGGACTGGGCTACTATTAGTAGTAAAACCCTATTGTTATTATCAATTTTTTTTCGATGATGGAGCCTCCGAATCGATGATCGGAACTGTTAAATATGATCTAGACCACTGAAACTATCTAGAAATTAATTTTCAAATCTTTTCGACATCATTGACCTAATGATCAAAGGTTGCAAAAATTATAATTTTAATGGTAGATATGAGACGTTTGCTCGTTAACGGTGTAAAGTAATCTAAATTAATTAAATTTTGATTAGAAAATTTTTTAAAATACTTAAAATAAGATCTATACTCTCGATCTTGATTACAAGACTCTTATCATTATTTTTTGAAGGATATTCAATTTCAACTATTTATTTTTGTGTCCACTTGATGGATAAGAAAAAAATATTGAAAAATATGAAATTTAATTTCTAGATAGTTCCAAAGGTCTAGATCATATTCAACGGTGCCGATTATCGATTCGGAGGTTCCATCATTGAAAAAAATCGATAGGAATAATAAGATTTTACTACTAATAGTACCCCAGCCCAACTCATATATATATATATATATATATATATATATATATATATATATATATATATATATATATATATATGAATTAAGCTGGAATACTATCGATAGTACCAAGTCATTGGTGCTATTAAATTTTTAGCCATTAGATTAATGAATGTGCGGTTATGATGATAGTAGTCTCCTAGGGTTTAGCGGGTGGTTAGTTGAATAATAAAAAACTTAGGGGACCACTATAATTCCAACCGCACATCATTTCATCCAACGGCTGGAAATTTGATAGCACTAATTATTTTGTACTATTGATAGTATTCCAGCCATAGTTAGTTAATTCGCGAATTATTCGCGAATTATTGAGAATCCGAATTGAACGTGCCGTTTCCGATTTTTTCCAAAAATTTGGAATAATTCGTGAATTTTTGAATCAAAAAGTATTATTCGCGAATTATTCACGAATTACGAATTTTTGGATGAAAAATTCGTTTTTTTTCAAAGCATAGTTAGTTAATTCACGAATTATTCACGAATTATTCGCGAATTATTGAGAATCCGAATTAAAATTATGTCGGGAATAATTTAAAATTATATATTTTTTTGTTCTAAATGAATATTTTATTTATTTCTAAAATAAATTGATTAAATTATTTTAAAAAATTATAATTGTTTATACTAATAGTATAAATTTTTTAATTTTTTTAAATTTAATAGCCGAATTTTTGATCCCGAATTTTTAATTAGTGAACGTATTATTTCCGTATAAATCACGTATCCGAATAATTGACGAGCCCGTTTTTTAGCCGAATTTTTCAATGAATTTTAAAATTATAATACGAATATTATCCGTATTATATCCGTACCGAATTTTTGCCGAATCCAAATTAACTAACTATGATTCCAGCCGGAATATAATATATATATATATATATATATATATATATATATATATATATATATATATATATGACTTTTTTTTTTTTTTTTTTTTTTTTTTTTTTGCATGGAAACATGGAATTTATTGGGTGTGGTGTATGAAATGTGCTTATAGACCAGGTGCAGGGGAATAGTTTCTTCTTTTTAGAGGCAGTTGTGCTTTGATTCGTGACCTGGCGGGGAGGTTTCCACTTAACCTCGGCGTGGAGAAGGTAAGAATTTGATTCCGGCTAACTGAAGTGTAATTACATTTTTACCCCTGGGTCCTTACAACTATTTTAATGCATCAGAACCGTCAATGACTAATTCGACCTGTCTTATCATGATCCAGACAATACAGAGGTTCAACTTTTTTTTTTTAATTGACTAATTAAAAAAATTTACTTACAATTATTCGAATTAATAATTTAATTGTTGAACCAGTGAATCGATTTGATTTTAATAAAATTGGTAGAATTTTTTAATTAAATTATAGTAAAATTCAATGACCCAAAATCAAATTAGTTGATTTTATTTTTTATTAATATATACTAATTTTATAAAAAAAAAATTTGAAAATTTATACCTATCTAATTTATTCTAAAAATTAGTATTATTAAGTATAATTTTATAATAATAATATATATGCATATTTTTTATATAGTAAAAATAAAAATAGTAATTAAATATTTATTACGTTATATTTTAGGTTAACGTTGCTGATTCAACTAGTGATTGATCCACTTGTTGAACCAGTGATTTTTGATCTAATAATATTTTTAGATTATTATTTGAATTAATTTTTTAAACATTGAGAACCATATATTCGAATTGTTAAAAATTAGTTTCAAACTTGTTTTTTATTTTTATTTTGGTTTACTAAATTAATAATTGTATTTGTAGGATTTTATTTGATTTAGTATATATTTAAATGAGTCTTTTTTTTTTTTCTTTTTTTTTTTTGTACTTTTGATTGGAGTTAAGTCATGCGGCATATTTTTAGATTAAGTGGATCAAATTAGGCCACATGAGTTTTAGATAGGGATCAAAATAATAAAAGAGTTAAGTGGAGAGTCAAAAAAGGGGGTTAAAAAAAAAAAAAAAAAAAAAAAAAAAAGGTTATTATCTATTTTTTTCATTATTTCTGTATATAGTGTTTTCTTTTCAGAGTAAGAAAAGTGTGAAAAAGGATTATTAGGTTTGAGGTGGGTGGCCTCTAATCTACATGTTTCTCTCTCTTGTGAATACTCATTATAAGGTATCTTCAGTTAAAGATTTATATGGTATTTTTTTATTTTTTATTGTATGGTGTTTTGAATATTATTAATGAAGTTTATTAAATTCATATGTGGAGTTGTTTAAGATTATTATTTGAGCTTTCTATTTTTTTCGTTTTTTGTCTTTTACGATAGCTGTGTGATCTTGAACGTATAAAAAATTCAATTTTTCAATTTTCATATATCAAAAAAAATTAATAGATGTGCTCGTATTGAAATTATTTCTACTTGTTTGGTATGAAGAGCCGTCTAATTCCTTTTTTTTTTTTAAAAAAAAAAAAATAATATTATTTTTTATTTTATTTATTTTTAAAATAAATTTAGTTAAAAATATAAAATAATTAAATTTTGAACTCGAATCTCAAATATCAATCATTCACTTTTTTGCCACTCGGTAGGGACGATTGATAAGAGCTGTCTAATTCCACTCAATAAAAAGAAGCTAGCTAGGATGAAAATATATGATTAATGCTTCTTGTACACCTCTTTTTTTTTTTAATATTTAATAATGCTTAAAAGCAATTCAATATAATCTAGCATCACAAAGCGTCGGTTAAAGAATCAGTAATTGAAGAGCCGCCATGTATATACCGACGCTTATGTCAAGCGCCGGTAAAACATATTTTGCCACTTTAAAACATCATGATTTTTTTAAATCCTAGCGCTTTAAAGTACCAAAAAATTAAAAATAATAGTAAAGCTTATCATTTAATAAATTAGTTTGATATAATAGAGGGTTCACATGACAACGATTTTTGAAGTATCGATATTTTCTATATTGTAGAGACGCTTGGGGACGCTTCCCCCGAGCGTCGTTTAGAAAGTATTCTTATATTGATATTTTCTTGTAGTGGGAGTACTATATTTAATCATTAAAATATTTTTTTGAAATGTGATAAATCATTGTTGGGACCGAAAATAGCGATCAGGAATCGGCCCCGGGTGTTGGTTGACCCTCTTGATGTGAATGCACCGTGTGCCAAAGGATCAAGCGATTGGGCCAAGGAGGGATTCGCTCGGCCGGGTTCTTCTCTGGTAACTCTCGCGATCGTTCGGCTTAGGAGAGCCGAAAACGGGATGAGGAGGCAGATAGAGGCTGGGTTCGACTTAGATTAATCGAACCGGATAATAGAGACAATAATTTGACACGGTTAAGGAACCGATTAGGAATTGTATTGCATATAAAGAGGGTACAAGGAGGAGGAAAGGGATAGAAATTGCAAATAATCTACTCCTATGAAAAGCAGTAAAGGTTAAGTTGACATAATCCTAGAAAAGCAGTAAAGATATGAAAAAGCAGGGTGTGGTCACGGGCTTACAAGATTGTCGGACCCCTTTTCCTTCAATAGTTCGGATATTTATACACTTCTCGAATTATATTATTAGGCACCGATTTGAATTATCAGCGTAAATTGGGAAAAGCTATCGAATATTTAGCAACCACTTCTTTTTGAGTCGAATGTCCTCAAATATGATAGTAGTCGTTTTCCGTCCAAGTTCATCCCCTTATTATCGCGCCGGAGCGTGATTCTCGGTGCTTTCCAGTGTCGGACGCTACTTGCCTTTCCGGGTGAGTTACGAAATTTGCGCCCATATCTCACACTTCTTCCTTTTGAAGTCTTCCCTTTTTCGACTCAAGCAATCGAAAGTTGATCTTGACTTTCACTTTTTCTGTCGCTCGGCTGGAGCATTCTGATGGTTGCCCTCGGCTGACGTCGACTTTGGATTGAAATGATAATCTTCTTGTTAGCTGCTCCTTCTATCGACTGATGCTTTCAGCCGGTGGCGTACGTCGCGTGTTGCATCTTCGCGTGTTCGAGCCCAATCACATCCGGGACGCGAATTTCTCTTCGGTAATCAAATCTCCCCGTCAGCTGATATCTTTAGCCGATGAAAAGCGCCATGCGTCGCTTCCTCAGGTGGCGAAAAATTCTGATCTCAACAATCATTACGTAGGTAAAATATGTTATTTGATTATAATTGTCGAGATCTTTCTAGGAGTAAAATCCAAAGCATAAGTTATGTCATGCCCGGGCTTCAGCGGAAGCATTGCCAGTAGTGTGCCCAGATTTGCCGTGTGTAATTGAGTCTCCAAAACTCTAAGACACGAAGCGACAAACTACATCGGTCAACTAATTTATATAAACAAGAGATTCATACGAGTTAGAGTATCAAAATATAAAACTACTATTCTATTATAACTACAAATCCTAAAGAAACTATTAAGTTTAGCCCAAAATTGCAACTCTCCAAAATATTAAAATTCTACATAAGGTTCCACCTCCAAGCAACGCCAAAAGAAAGGGAAAACCAGCTACTGTGCGACCCCCTTATCTCAATCAATTGCGGAGGATAAGAGAATCTCTAAAAAAAAAGAATAACAAGAGGGCATGAGAACTATATAAAATAGTTTTCAATAGGTACATTTGCCATAAGAAGCTTTCTACCACTAAGTTGGCTAGAGATATAATAATAAAACAAAGACAGTAGATGCAGAATAATAAATGCTCATAACAAGAAAGCTTTACTATCTTGCCTCTACTATATCGAATGTGTCAACCATTATTTCTACATGCATCAATTACATGAACATAAGTTGACTGCTTAATATCCACCTACATTGACCAAAGTAAGGTCCATTCAAAATTGTGCCTTGCCTAGTAGGACGTTGACCAATCGCACACGAATCCTCATCGGCACTCAACAATTAGGACGAGGCAAACAATCACAATCTCGCTAGCTACATTACTCGTTGAGCTCATTTTAACTTTCGCAAGCTATAATCATATATCTACACATATTATGTCCCAGTTGAAACACATATAAAGATTTCTAGCAATATTGACATTTCATCGAACACTTTGTGTGCACTTTCATGAGTCAAGCTCAACGTGTCATCTTGTCTTGTCCAATTGATGCCCTACGATTATATCATGCTTACTAAGTATGTTTAGCCAAAGAAACATAGTTAGCGACAATTACAAGACATGCATGTATAAAGTTTCCAACTTTAAGAGCTAGATTTTCTATCTATGCTCAAGAGTCATCAACTAACATGGAATCTCTACTTTACTAGGATTTTCTCATGTAAACATATATAAAGTAGAAAACAACTATAAACAAGAGGGTGAAGGCATTGAAGGAGATTACCTGTTTCGAAGACTTAAACGACCCATGGATTCTTCAGAAAAGTTTGTCGTAAATCCAATTGAAGCTATTGAGTCCAGCAACAAATCCTACGAGAGGATTTCTAATCCATCAATACTATCAAAAAGCCTCCAAATTGAAAACTTCTAATCGAAACCCTAAAATTTACATTTTACAAAGTCTCCCAAAAACTACCAAGACTCTCCTAAATCAAGTCTTTGGACCTAGGGTTGGAATTTTCAAGAACTCTTCTTTTTCTTCTCTTACTCCAATTCCAAGCTTGGATCGAGGTTGAGCTTCTGAAAAGTGAAGAGAGAGTAGATACGACAGCTTTGGAGAAAGTCATGTAGTAGAAAGAGAGAGGAAGAAGAAGAAGATTGCGGAGAGAGAAAGCGAGGGATGTGGGGGGGGGGGGGGGGAAGTGTTTCTCTCTTGTGGGATGAGAGAAATAAGGGAGAGAGAGTGAGAGAGAAGTATTATATATGCAACTATATCCTCTTAATACACAACCTGCGTATAGCTGAGTACAAGTACTCGAATTTGAGTACTAATACTCTCTGAATTAGTACAGATACACCCCCAAGTTCCGCAAAATCCAAAAACTCCAACAATAAAAATGTCACGCCCCAGGGTCGAAACTGCGACCCGGGCCCGCCAACAGATCCGCCGCCCATACGGAAAGCCTCGTATGGATGAAGCGTCTAACCTGCAAAAGATAATACTACAGCTATACAGATATCAGAGCAGAAAAGTATACTACTAAAATAAGATAAAATATCTCCAAATAGTACAAGTCTGAATCTCACAATACATAAGTCTCTCGAAAATAAAAACTCTCAACAGCTACTATCTACAATAATCCAGCAGACTGTACTACAAAGCTCCAAAAAGGAGTACAATTATACTCCAAGGATCGGTAGGGAACTAGCTCACGACTCCCTCATCTCGAACTGATGTCTCCGCTCGAACAGAAGCCGGAACAGCTACCTTAGAAAAATCTGTCACCACAGCGGGTGTGAGAACTACATCGTCACGTAGTTCTCAGTGGGTACCGTCACCAAGCCCGACGGTCTGCCCACTAAGTCTACTAGAGACATAAGATAACAATAAAACTGAAATAATGAAAAGATAAGCTGGAAAGAAATCTACAGCTATCATGCCTCTATCTACAATGCTCAAAGGGTGATATAGATGAAAATGATGCATCGACTCTAACCCAATATATTCAATCAACCCAATCACAGTGACAACCACATGGGGTCCAGTCAAACATGCGCCCACCTACTATCATTACATCCACGAGGGACTGGACTTACGTAGGGCGTCCGTGACTGCCTAAAAAAGGCTCAGCCAGAGGGACTGCGTCGACAAGTCGCGATAGTAAAGTAACAGGCTCTGCTCCGGAGTGGCACTCGAGGGGCGCGACCCTACCGAGGAAAGTATCTGCGCATTTCTGTCGAGCTCAATATGGCTCATGCAGACTATAATCCAAATGTAGAGTACTGGAGCTTCGGGCAGTGTGCTGACTCCACGTGGTAGCCTGGTATTGTAGGAATACCTTCAGCAGACTCTATTTGTATTTACAGAGAGGTTCGAGTGGTCCCGGAGCGACGCGGATGTTTTTTTTGAAGAAAAGTGAGTTAGCGTCGGCTTTGGAGCTTGCGGGTCGAGCTTAGGCTTCTTGGATGGTGTTGATGTGAGTTGAACACCTGGGACATGTGTAATATGTTTTTACAGAGGTGTTCGGTTGGTTGCGGGGTGATGCGGAGGTTCCGAGGCGAGAAAGTGAGTTGACGGGGCTAATTTGGAGGTTTTCGGGCTGTTCTGGGGGATTTGGGTGGCTTGGTTCCGGAACCAAGGCCCGTGTACCGGTACCAGGTGGGTAGTACCGGTACACAGGCACAGGAATGCCCCGATTGGCTCGGATTAGTGTACAGTGTTGAGATTTGACCTCTATTCCTGTTCCAACCACCCCAGCCTCGATATAAACCCTTGTTCACCAGCTCCCTCACCCCTCCTCATCCCTTATCTCCTCCTCCATTCCTTGCTGCCAGAGAAGAGAAGAAGAGGAAGAAGTAGAAGGAGAAGAAGCAGCCTGTGAGCTCCGTGCTTGGTGGGTGTTGACCGGGTCAACCTGCGCACGCGAAGAGGAAATTGAGGTAAATTGATCGTTGGAAATTGTAGATTTGGACTCTTTGATTCTCCTCTTGGGTTTTATTGATGGATTTGAATGGTAATTTGTGCTAATTTCCATTCTTGCTCTCTCCCTGTGCTCTCGGGCTGGATGCATGCAGAGGGATTACTGTGCAAATCCGCAACACAACGCATGCTTGAATTCGTGGATTGGAGTGATCAGATTGAGCTGAGATTTTTATGGTGACCTAGCTGGGTGCCGTGGAGGTTGTTGGGAGCTTCGTGGATTTTTCCGAGACGCGCGACGGCGCGCGTGCGCGCGAGAGGCTCAGTGCAGTTTTTCGGCAGATTTCTCGCCGTTTCTTCGTCGACTTCGGCGCAGCCTTCGGAAAGCATTGAGGTGGGTTGGATTTTCTTCCAAAAATCATGGAATGCCCTCTAATGCTTCAGAACGCACTTTGATCATGTCAAAACTGTATATTTTAGCTGTTAAATAATCTGATAGTTGCCTAGAAAATTATAGAAAAATTATCTGAACCCCGGAATATTTTTAGTGGACTCTTGGCATTGTATGACACTAGACGGTATACTTGGTTGGTCTCACTTAAGCACCTGAACCGTTTTAAAAATCCGAAAGCCCGTTTTATTGGAAAATTGACTTTTAAAAATGGTTTTAAAATGTCTAAGGGTTCTAGTGATGCTGCATGGGTTCGGGGTGCATGTTCTCTCGTGCCGGGGGGCCGAGGAGATATTTGTTGATTTTTAGAGCCATGTTATGATTTTTCTGAGATTTACTAGTGTCATTGGGGGTTCTATGAGAGCACTACAGATTGAGTCGTGGAGTTTACTCCGACCTTGACATGAGAGTGAGTTATCTGTTCACTGTTTCCGATCTATTTGATCGAGGATTATAGCCTGCTGAGCCTGGCATTTATGCCAGTTATGAGATACTTGAGTTCGGTGGGGTCGCTCCCCTCGAGCTACGCCCCGGGTGCGATGAGGATTCCGAGCCTGACGAGGCTGCGATGTGCTACTGATAGTCCTTGAGGGACACCCTACGTAAGTCCGTTCCTCCGGGATGTGCGGCAGTAGATGAGCGCAGGCTGGACCTTGACTTTGTCTAGACTGATCCAAAGAGGACAGTCATTGAGATTTGGGTGAGATGTGTGAGTGAGTTACATTGCATGTTCATAGATGAGTATTTTCCTTTGAGCATATGTAGAGGCATATAGATAGATTTCCAGCTTTCATATCTATCTATCTATCTATCTATCTATCTATCTATCTATCTATCTATCTATCTATTTGTTTATATTGCTGTGCCTCCGGTGGACTTAGTGGGCATACCGTGTGCTTTGAGGACGGTACCCACTGGGAACTACCTTTGCAGTAGTTCTCACACCCGCTGTGGTGCAGGTTTTCCTGAGGCAGCTGCTCCGACTCCTTCCCGTGCGGAGTCTTCAGATCGAGGTAAGGGCGTGGCCGGCTAGTCGCTTACCCGAGTCAGTTTAGTGGAGAGGTAGCAGTACCCTTTTGAGTTTCCACTTTTGTAGAGTGAGTTTTGAGAGATGTTATTTATGTATCTTGTGGACAGCTTGTATCTTGGATTTTATTTACTCTAGTACAGTTGTTCTGTTTCCTTTCTATAGCATGTACGTACTTTTGCTCTGATATCTGTTAGCTATAGATTTTTTTGCAGGGTAGACGCTTCGTCTGTACGGCAGTTTCCGTACAGATGGCGGATCTGTTAGCTAGCCCGGGTCGCAGTTTCGACCCCGGGGCGTGACAGATTAGAGTGGTATCAGAGCCTAGGTTAATAGGTCATTGAGGACTTAGAGACCCTAGGCTACTCTGGTTGGACATTAGGATGACTATCGTGAGAGGCGTGATTTCTGTTTATTGAGAGTCATGATTGAGTTGTAACTTCCCCAGAGGGATTGGGGTAAGTAACTTTGCATGTTATTTCTCTAGAGGGGTATGTCAGCTGCAGACGACATTACACTTTGGACTGGATAACATGTATAGACTCTCGTTTGATTGGGTTGAGTGATTCTTGGTCCTAATGTTTGATTTTGATTTCAGGATTGACGATGCCTCCTAGACGTCGAGCGACGACGAGGGCTCATCCAGCCGCAGATGAGGAGCCCGAGCGGCAGGAGGCTGAGCACACTGAGCAGGGAGAGGTTCGAGAGTTGCGGGCTCAGGTAGCCCAATTGACTGAGGCGGCTAGGCGCCAGGAGGAGGCAGCCAAGTGCCAGCAAGAAAATGTGGATCGGTTGATGAGGATGCTTGAGCAGAGGACATCTTCAGCTGCACCTCCAGTCGCGACTTCATCGACCTCACCTCAGATCGCTCCCTTGACGGAGGCAGAGCAGAGGGAGCTCACCGACAAGCTAGCTTATGTCAGTCAGTTCCACCCGCCGCGGTTTTCAGGCCTGAGTTTAGAACCGTGGGATGTTGAGAATTGGATTGCAGCGATGGAGAAGCTTTTCGAGAACCTCTTCATCAAGGAGGAGCATCAGGTGCACATAGCGACTCATTATTTGGAGAAGGACGCCGAGACTTGGTGGCGTCGAGTTCGCCCCGTGGGACCGCCGGGAGTTCAGTTGTTGTCATGGCCTGAGTTTCGGGCTTTGCTGCGCGGGGCCTACTTTCCCGATAGCGCAAAGCAGAAACTAGAAGGGGATCTTCGACGTCTGCAGCAGGGTAACCGACCCCTTCAGGAGTATGTTCGAGAATTCCAAAAGTTGCTGCATAGTGTGCCGCATGTTGCCCCCGACGAGGCTCAGAGGGTGGACCTATTCGAGAGGGGACTGCATCAGGACATTTATCATTTCGTTCACTCACACCATTCCCCGACTTTGGATACAGCTATAGAGAGAGCTCGATGGGTTTCACGAGGCAAGGTAATCATGTCTGAGAGGGGCGAAGCGCCAGGGGCCAGCTCCGGGGAGAAGCGCCAAGCACCGCAGGATTTTGGGCAATCGGGCAGACCGAGGCCCCCGAGACCACCACAGCCACAGTTCCAGCCGCGGGGCCGCGGGTCACAGAGGAGACAGAGGCCAGGGGGTTATCGGCCCCCTAGACAGCAGCAGCAGCAGCCGCAGCAGCAGCAGCGTACTGATCGATGTGTGATTTGTGGCGGGCCACATGCGCCCCATCAGTGTGAGCAGCGGCAGGGCCGGTGTTATCGCTGCGGGCAGCCGGGACACATAGCATGGACTTGCCCGAGGGCAGGGTCCCCAGCACCTTCGACTGCATCGACTACTCCCTCGCCTTTGCAGGCAGTGGGAGCTACACCGAGTTTTAGCCAGGGGGATCGTGCTACCTCCTCTCGGCAGCCAGAGAGACGACCACCTCCGAGCGGGCGGGTGTACGCCGCTCAGGTCGAGGATTCCACAGCAGCTGATCAGGTAGTAGCAGGTATTGTCCTTATCTCCTCTACCCGTGCTCGAGCGCTTTTTGATACTGGAGCATCACGTTCATTTATCAGTAGTACATTTGCATCTTCGCATGGGTTTGAGATAGGGCCTTTGGCTCGTGCATTAGAGGTTCAGATTCCTGATCATGTATTGCACGTAGATGAGTGCTGTTGGTCCTGCCCAGTGCAGTTAGGACCGTGGATTTTACCCATTGATCTATTAGTCCTACGGCGGCTCCAGGATTTTGATGTGGTTTTGGGTATGGACTGGTTGTCCCGGTACTATGCTACTATTGATTGCAGATTGAGGACAGTGACCCTTCGGGAGCCGGGTCAGGAGGAGTATGTTTATAGGGGATGTCAGAGTGCACTGTTTGCAGTGACTGTATCTTCCGCCAGAGCCCGACAGATGTTGAGCAGAGGTTGCGTCGCTTTTCTCGCGACTGTAGTAGAGGCGCCTACGGCGATGCCCGGACTCGAAGACATTCCTGTTGTCTGCGAGTACCCGGATGTTTTTCCCTCGGAGTTATCCTCTATGCTGCCAGATCGGGAGATAGAGTTTGTGATTGATGTAGTTCCTGGAACTATACCAATCTCTAAGGCGCCCTACAGGATGGCCCCGGCGGAGTTGAGGGAGCTGAAGGCTCAGTTGCAGGATCTCTTGGATCGAGGGTTCGTCAGGCCTAGTGTTTCCCCGTGGGGAGCGCCGATTCTCTTTGTGAAAAAGAAGGACGGGTCACTTAGATTGTGTGTGGACTACCGGGAGCTAAATAAGGTGACCGTTCGGAACAAGTATCCTCTCCCCAGGATCGATGATTTGTTTGATCAGCTTCAGGGAGCTACGGTCTTCTCAAAGATCGACCTTCAGTCCGGTTACCACCAGCTTAAGGTGAGGGCCGAGGATGTGTCCAAGACAGCTTTCAGGACTCGGTATGGGAATTATGAGTTCACTGTGCTACCATTTGGTTTGACTAATGCCCCAGCCGCATTTATGGATCTAATGAACCGAGTGTTTCAGCCCTACTTGGATCGTTTTGTAGTGGTATTCATTGATGACATTCTGGTTTACTCCCGAAGTGACTCGGAGCACGAGGAGCACTTGAGGGTCGTGCTACAGCTTCTGAGAGAGAAGAAGTTGTATGCCAAGTTAAAGAAGTGCGCTTTTTGGCTTCGGGAGGTTTCTTTTCTAGGCCACGTAGTTTCAGCCGCAGGAGTGGCAGTGGACCCGGCGAAGATTGATTCAGTTCGGGATTGGCCTAGACCCACGACGGTGACAGAGGTGCGCAGCTTCTTGGGCCTTGCTGGGTACTACCGTCGTTTTGTAGAAGGCTTTGCGAAGCTTTCTACTCCCCTCACTCGGTTGACTAGGAAGGGGATCAGGTTTGTGTGGACAGAGCAGTGTCAGCAGAGCTTCGAGGAGTTGAAGCAGAGGTTGATTACAGCGCCAGTCCTTTCACTACCAGTCATGGGAGAGGGATTTGTGATTTACAGTGATGCCTCCCACAGCGGCCTAGGATGTGTGTTGATGCAGCATGGTAGGGTAATTGCTTATACTTCGCGCCAGCTAAAGGACTATGAGAAAAATTACCCTACGCATGACTTGGAGCTAGCCGCCGTTGTCTTTGCTTTGAAGCTTTGGCGGCACTATCTTTATGGCGAGCATTGTGAGATCTTCACTGACCACCAGAGTTTGAAGTATTTGTTCACCCAGAAGGAACTCAACTTGAGGCAACGCCGGTGGCTAGAGCTGCTAAAGGATTATGATCTGAGCATTCAGTATCATCCCGGCAAAGCCAATGTGGTCGCGGACGCCTTGAGTAGGCGTGTGGGGCAGTCGTTGAGCTTGTTGATTACCCAGCAGATGCCCCTGAGAGAGCAGTTGAGGCGCTTGGATATAGAGGTGGTGTCCCCTGGGGTTTCTGCAAGACTTATGTCTATGGTCTTGCAGCCCACTCTGTTGGACAGGATTAGAGAGAAACAGAGTGAGGACCCCGAGCTTGTGAGGATTAGAGATCAGCTTCAGCATGGTCAGAGTGGGGACTTTTCGGTCGACTCAGCGGGAGTACTCAGGTACAGGGATCGCTTTTGTGTGCCCGGGGATCTTGAGATTAGAGAGCTGATTTTGGGGGAAGCTCACTATACACCTTACACCCTCCACCCTGGGGGAACTAAGATGTATAGGGACTTGAGGGCACAGTTTTGGTGGCGCGGCATGAAGAGAGATATTGGAAGGTTTGTGGCTCGTTGTCTAACTTGTCAGCAAGTTAAAGCTGAGCATCAGGTTCCAACTGGCAAGTTGCAGAGCCTTCCAATACCTGAATGGAAATGGGACCGTGTCACTATGGATTTTATTGTGGGTTTACCGAGGACTCAGAGTGGTTCTGATGCCATATGGGTGATTGTGGATCGTTTGACCAAATCAACCCACTTTCTGCCGATGCAGCTGAGTTGGTCCTTGGAGAGGTTAGCACAGTTATATATGGATGAGATTGTGAGACTACATGGGGTACCGGTATCGATTGTGTCTGACAGGGACCCGAGGTTTACTTCACAGTTTTGGAGGAGTTTGCACACAGCCTTGGGGACCCAGCTTCAGTTTAGCACCGCCTTTCACCCACAGACTGATGGACAGTCTGAGAGGACCATTCAGACTCTGGAGGACATGTTGAGAGCATGTGTCCTGAGCTTCAGTGGTAGTTGGGATCGACACTTGAGATTAGCCGAGTTCGCGTATAACAATAGCTTCCAGGCGAGCATTCAGATGGCGCCCTATGAGGCTTTGTATGGTCGGAAGTGTCGATCGCCTCTATTTTGGAGTGACGTGGGTGAAAGGAAGACTTTGGGGCCAGATCTGCTTCTTGAAGCCGAGGAAAAGGTCAGGATCATTCGGCGACATTTAGAGACCGCTCAGAGCCGTCAGAGGAGTTATGCAGACAGGAGGCGGCGAGACTTGGAGTTTCAGGTGGGAGACCATGTTTTTCTGAAAGTCTCGCCATCTCGAGGAGTTCGCCGATTTGGAGTACGCGGAAAGCTTAGTCCGCGGTTTATCGGGCCATTCGAGGTGCTAGAGCGCATTGGTCCAGTTGCATATCGAGTTGCGCTACCGCCGAGGTTGGCAGGCAACCACGATGTATTTCATGTATCCACCTTGAGGAAATATGTGTTTGATCCCTCACATATTTTGGATTTCACCTCCTTGGAGTTAGACGAGGACTTGAGCTACCTGGAGCGACCGGTGCGGATTCTTGCTCGGGAGACGAGAGAATTGCGCAACCGGATCATACCTTTTGTAAAGGTTTTATGGAGTCATCATGAGGAGCGAGAGGCAACATGGGAACCTGAGGATGAGCTGAGAGTTTCATATCCCCACTTATTTGAGTCGCCCTCCTGAGTTGTGGTTTTTGTGGTTTCGAGGACGAAACCTTTTGAAGGAGGGGAGAGTGTAGAGTACTGGAGCTTCGGGCAGTGTGCTGACTCCACGTGGTAGCCTGGTATTGTAGGAATACCTTCAGCAGACTCTATTTGTATTTACAGAGAGTTTCGGGTGGTCCCGGAGCGACGCGGATGTTTTTTTTGAAGAAAAGTGAGTTAGCGTCGGCTTTGGAGCTTGCGGGTCGAGCTTAGGCTTCTTGGATGGTGTTGATGTGAGTTGAACACCTGGGACATGTGTAATATGTTTTTACAGAGGTGTTCGGTTGGTTGCGGGGTGTTGTGGAGGTTCCGAGGCGAGAAAGTGAGTTGACGGGGCTTGTTTGGAGGTTTTCGGGCTGTTCTGGGAGATTTGGGTGGTTTGGTTCCGGAACCAGCCATTTGGTTCCGGAACCAAGGCCCGTGTACCGGTACCAGGTGGGTGGTACCGGTACACAGGCACAGGAATGCCCCGATTGGCTCGGATTAGTGTACAGTATTGTGATTTGACCTCTATTCCTATTCCAACCACCCCAGCCTCGATATAAACCCTTGTTCACCAGCTCCCTCACCCCTCCTCATCCCTATCCATCCACCTCCATTCCTTGCTGCCAGAGAAGAGAAGAAGAGGAAGAAGTAGAAGGAGAAGAAGCAGCCTGTGAGCTCCGTGCTTGGTGGGTGTTGACCGGGTCAACCTGCGCACGCGAAGAGGAAATTGAGGTAAATTGATCGTTGGAAATTGTAGATTTGGACTCTTTGATTCTCCTCTTGGGTTTTATTGATGGATTTGAATGGTAATTTGTGCTAATTTCCATTCTTGCTCTCTCCCTGTGCTCTCGGGCTGCATGCATGCAGAGGGATTACTGTGCAAATCCGCAACACAACGCATGCTTGAATTCGTGGATTGGAGTGATCAGATTGAGCTGAGATTTTTATGGTGACCTAGCTGGGTGCCGTGGAGGTTGTTGGGAGCTTCGTGGATTTTTCCGAGACGCGCGACGGCGCGCGTGCGCGCGAGAGGCTCAGTGCAGTTTTTCGGCAGATTTCTCGCCGTTTCTTCGTCGACTTCGGCGCAGCCTTCGGAAAGCATTGAGGTGGGTTGGATTTTCTTCCAAAAATCATGGAATGCCCTCTAATGCTTCAGAACGCACTTTGATCATGTCAAAACTGTATATTTTAGCTGTTAAATAATCTGATAGTTGCTTAGAAAATTATAGAAAAATTATCTGAACCCCGGAATATTTTTAGTGGACTCTTGGCATTGTATGACACTAGACGGTATACTTGGTTGGTCTCACTTAAGCACCTGAACCGTTTTAAAAATCCGAAAGCCCGTTTTATTGGAAAATTGACTTTTAAAAATGGTTTTAAAATGTCTAAGGGTTCTAGTGATGCTGCATGGGTTCGGGGTGCATGTTCTCTCGTGCCGGGGGGCCGAGGAGATATTTGATGATTTTTAGAGCCATGTTATGATTTTCTGAGATTTACTAGTGTCATTGGGGGTTCTATGAGAGCACTACAGATTGAGTCGTGGAGTTTACTCCGACCTTGACATGAGAGTGAGTTATCTGTTCACTGTTTCCGATCTATTTGATCGAGAATTATAGCCTGCTGAGCCTGGCATTTATGCCAGTTATGAGATACTTGAGTTCGGTGGGGTCGCTCCCCTCGAGCTACGCCCCGGGTGCGATGAGGATTCCGAGCCTGACGAGGCTGCGATGTGCTACTGATAGTCCTTGAGGGACACCCTACGTAAGTCCGTTCCTCCGGGATGTGCGGCAGTAGATGAGAGCAGGCTGGACCTTGACTTTGTCTAGACTGATCCAAAGAGGACAGTCATTGAGATTTGGGTGAGATGTGTGAGTGAGTTACATTGTATGTTCATAGATGAGTATTTTCCTTTGAGCATATGTAGAGGCATATAGAGATAGATTTCCAGCTTTCATATCTATCTATCTATCTATCTATCTATCTATCTATCTATTTGTTTATATTGCTGTGCCTCCGGTGGACTTAGTGGGCATACCGTGTGCTTTGAGGACGGTACCCACTGGGAACTACCTGTGCAGTAGTTCTCACACCCGTTGTGGTGCAGGTTTTCCTGAGGCAGCTGCTCCGACTCCTTCCCGTGCGGAGTCTTCAGATCGAGGTAAGGGCGTGGCCGGCTAGTCGCTTACCCGAGTCAGTTTAGTGGAGAGGTAGCAGTACCCTTTTGAGTTTCCACTTTTGTAGAGTGAGTTTTGAGAGATGTTATTTATGTATCTTGTGGACAGCTTGTATCTTGGATTTTATTTACTCTAGTACAGTTGTTCTGTTTCCTTTCTATAGCATGTACGTACTTTTGCTCTGATATCTGTTAGCTATAGATTTTTTTGCAGGATAGACGCTTCGTCTGTACGGCAGTTTCCGTACAGATGGCGGATCTGTTAGCGAGCCCGGGTCGCAGTTTCGACCCCGGGGCGTGACACCAAATCCACGATCAACAAGATCGGCAGTACTCAAATCACATCTCTAACTCACTGGCTGGAAATACTCGACAGCCGGGACCGCCGTCAACCCAACAGCTCCCCAAATAGGACATCAACCCAACATGCAAACTCACTGACAGGGTATACTCCACAGCCGACAACAATGAAGGGTCCGAAAATCCCGAAAGACTAGAACCTACAACCCAAATCAAACATGAACAGGCTCTAGGCATAGCCTCTCGTTGTTCTCGACCCAAAGAAAAAGGCAGCCCTTAGAATCCAGATCACTCAAACTCTCTCGGGTGAGAAAGTTTGCAGAAAAATATAATATTTATTATTGAAAACTATTTTCACTTGAACCCATGCGGGGTGAGGATTAAAAGTAGTTCCTTTTTGTAAAACCATCTTGATTTAAGAAAACCCATTTTAATGAATTTTAGCTATTTTTGGAAAATCAGTTAGAAAACAAGTTTTATTCCCAAACCCCGAAGGGCTAATGCCTTCGCACAATCAGGCAAGAACAACTCCGGCGACCCTTCGACATTTGGAAGAAAAATATTGGTTTACTGAAATTATGTGTGTCCAAAAAGATTCTGGATTCAAGGTCCTGCTATCACTGGTACACCAGTGCCACGAACACAGTGGCGACAAACAAATTGAAGAACTCAACAACCCGGGACCACCGTTTACCCAAACGGCTCCCGCCACTGGTACAAGACTAGCTACATCTACTAGACTCCACTTAGCCCCCAAGCACGAGTGTAACATGCATCCTACACTAAGAGAAATTCCGACCACTCAGCCTACTACCCGGGCAAGGAAAACACTATGTCCAGGGATAGAATGTAAGGTGTGGATGTCTAAAGTATAAATAAACCTAGCCCAAGTGAAAGTTTTCTACTAATTTGGTTGAACATACATCATATGACAAGGGTGCTAGGTCAAGTTTCAATAATAACATTGTTAATACAACTAGGAAGCATTAGTCGACATGAACTCAGTAACAACACAAGAAAGTGTCATCTCTCACTCTAACATGCTTCCTAACTCTCTTGCAATCATGCATGCAATTCTATTCAATAGAATTAGATAACCGTCCACCGGTTTTGGAGACGAAGCAACCCACCTGAAACTGCGCATCGAAGCAAGGTCCAAAGGAGCTGAAACTGAACGGGGATAATTCTCAGATTCCCACAATTCCAACGAGCCCAAAAACATTTGAAAACTCCTCCTGGGACAAAGATACAGTCCAAACATCGCGGTAAGCAAAAATTCCCACGATCACAATCTGCGAA
>CM054945.1:3475116-3500116 GCA_029168755.2 Tillandsia fasciculata
AGCTATGAAACCCAATGATTACAGACCAATCTGCTTATTAATAGCGTCCAAAAGATTATCTCCAAAGTCTTTGCCAACATATTAGAAAAAGCAATGCCTAAGATCGTCTCCGCGTCGCAAACGGCCTTCTTAAAAGGCAGGCTAATCTTGGATTCGTTTGTTACCGCTAATGAGATCGTTAGCTGGTGCTCGAAAGCGCAAACTGAATGTGTGGGAATTAAAGTCGACTTTGAAAATGCCTTTGACAGAGTAAACTGGGAGTTTTGTAGGAACATCTTAAAATGGCTCGGGGCCAACCAGAAGTGGATTGGTTGGATTGATCAGTGTATCTCAAATGCCAAGGTTGCAATTCTGATCAACGGGGTCCCTTCTAAATGGATCAAACTACAGAGAGGCCTTCGTCAAGGTGACCCATTATCCCCGTTTCTTTATTTGTTGGTAGTGGAAGGTTTGGCGAGGCTGATCGAAAGAACGGTGGGTAATAATTTGTTGAGAGGGGTTGGGCCTTCAGAAGTGAAAATAGCGATTATTCAGTATGCGGATGACACGATTTTTTTTCTGTGAGGCGAAAGATAGACAGGTGCGTAACCTTAGATTTGTGTGGCAACTCTTTGAGTGGGCCTCGGGACTCAAGATAAACAGAAACAAGTCTGAGTTATTCTATATCGATAGCAAAGACCAAAGGGGCGAGAAACTCGCAGAGATCATCAAGTGTAAATTGGGCACGTTACTGATCAGGTATCTGGGGTTACCGCTTTGCAAAGGTCGAATTAGTAAGGAGGATTGGTGGGGTGTCATCAGCAAAATCGAAAAAAGGATTGAAGGCTGGCAAGCCAAACTCCTCTCGCAGGGTGGGAGACTTATATTAGTCAACTCGGTCTTGATGAACCTGCCACTCTATTTCTTCTTAGTTTTTAAAGCCCCTAAATGGGTCGTACGGCATATCGAAGCGCTATGGAAAGCATTTTTTTGGAAAGGAGGGTCTATCACCAAAGGGGGGCAGTGTTTGATTAGCTGGAAGCTGGTTTGTAGAGGAAGGAGCGAAGGAGGCCTCGGTGTCAAGGACTTAGAGAATATGAACTTAGTGTTGTTGGTCAAATGATGGTGGAGGGATTTCGAACCATTACCAAAGTTATGGTCCCGCTTATCGAGAGATTATATTATACCCGCAGGCACCGTTTGGATTGGGGATAAGAGAGAATGAGTTATACCAGTGATAAGTATAAAGTTAGGGATAAGCTAGGTATAATGTAAAATTGTGTTTGGTTGAGAATAAGGCTTAAACCAGGTATAAGTAAAAAAGTGTTTGGTAGTGATTGAAGAATAAGAGGAATAGAGAGTTGACTTTTGTGTTAAAAGATTAAAATATTCTTTTCTTTTTAATAATTTTTTCAAAATTAAAATTTTAAAATTTATTCAAATTTTAATATTTATTAATTTTAATTTTTATAAAAATTTTAAGTGGGAGCAAAAAAAAAGTTAATTTTAAAATTTTAAGTAGGAGTAAAAATTTTAATTTTTAAATTTATATAAATTTTAAAAAAATTATAAAAATATTGTATAAATTTTAAAATTAATATTTTTTAAAAATAAAATAAAATTTTTAGATTTATTAAAATATAAAATTAAAAAAATTAAAATTTATAAAATTTAAAATTTAAAATTTAAATATTTTTTAAAATTTAAAAATTTTAATAAATAAAAAAAACAAACGAAGTATAAAAGAAAAAAAGAAAAAAAGAAAAAAAAAAAGGAAATGCCCTTCCCAAGGCAAGCCTTTGCCTTGGGAAGGGGGGGGGTAGTGGAATGGGATATCCCCCCCCATACCGGGGGGGGCGGGTGGAATGGGATATCCCTCCCTATACCGGTATGGGGGGGGATATCCCCGTTTGGGGGGGATATCCCATCCCCCTCTTATCCCAAAACCGTTTGGGTACAAAGGGGGGATATCCCCCCTTTGTACCATTTCCAAACACTACCGCAGGAGACCGCTTAATGAAGGGGCATTATTCAAACCATACTCCCAGTGGTGGCGTAGCGTCTTAGGGACCTGGAACCTTTTTAAATGCGGTACCACGCACTCAGTGGGTGATGGGGGAAGGACAAGTTTCTGGTCGGATATTTGGCTAGGGAGTTCCCCACTTCTTACCCAATTCCCACAAATCCACAGTGCAGTACGCAATAAAAACTACCGAGTGAAAGATTGTTATGGAAACTACGGGTGGAGATGGAGGAAAATCCTTGCGGGTTTTACTCCTAGCTCTTCGTTCAAAGATGACCTGGTTCGGAACTTTAAAGAAACAATTGCCGTGACACAACTGTCAGTCAGCAGGGACGGCTTCAGATGGCGTTGGACCCAATCGGAAGTGTTCTCAGTTAAATCTTTGTACCTTTTTCTCCAAGACTGGCGAATCAGACAGGCGATTCTTACATTTATGGAATCTGAAACTTCTGTTGAAGGTCAAAATATTCGTATGGCTAGTTTTGAAATGAAGGGTACTGACGACTGACAAACTGCTGAAAAGAGGTTGGAATGGAATTGGTAATTGCGTCTACTGCTTAGGGACTTTGGAGACAGTGGATCATCTCTTTGTTGGGTACGACACTACGAGTTCATTACTGGTGGGTCTGCTCACGAACAAGGTTGGAGTACGAGCTTGCTCAGTAGTAGACTTACTGTGGGAAGAGAGGGACACAAAAAAAGGGTCGCTCGGGAGAAAGGAACTAACTACTATCACGGCGACTTGGTGGATCATTTGGCTAGAACGCAACCGTAGATGTTTCGACGACAAGAAACAGGGGTTGGGGAAGCTGCTTGCGGACATCCGGGAGTTGTGTGTGCTCTGGGCCTCTTACTGTGCGTAATTTTTTTATTATTTATTTATTTATTTATTTATTTATTTATTTTTTTTCCTACTTCTCTGATCTGTACTCCGAGGCTTAGTTGTTTCACCCTTGTAGCCGAGTTCATTTATCTATGAATGAAGCGGCAGCATGCTGCCTTTTCCTCAAAAAAACATATGAGTAACCCACAATATTTAAATTGCCATTCTTTCGCATCAAAATACCTCTTCTTTGATTAGATTTTAAATAACGTAGTATTCTATTCACAACATTCATGTGTGATGTTCGTGGAGAATACATAAATTGACTAACAAAGCTAACAACATAAGAGTTCTTGTGATTGTTAGATAAATCAAATGTGCAACAAGCCTTTGATACAAACCAACGTTGTCAATCTGCTCGCCCTTTTTAAGGTCGGGATGAATATCAACAGGAGTCCCTAAGGTGGCGTTTGGTAATGGAATTGTGATTAGGTGAATACTTTATTTTATACTTGGAATTAGGATGTATTCTAGGATAATATGGAATAAATATAATTATTTGTTTGGTATGCAAGTGGGTTATTTCAAAGAATAACAGAATTTTTGTTTGAATGTGTTAGGAGGATACTAGAGAATTAGATCAAAAAGTAGATTTGTAATTTTAAAAATACCAAGATTGCCCTTGTGCATTAAAGCATGTTTCTAATATTATTACTTTTTATATGTGCTATTATCATAAATTAAAATATTATATTTTTTCTTAAATTAAGCAAAATTATATTTTAAAATTAATTTAAATTATTAATTACTGTTAATTTGTATACAATCAATCAACCTAGTATAGTTCTTTGGATAATACTATCATACATATATATGAAGCATATAAAAAACTTATGTTGTATCAGCCACAAAAAATACAGACAAGTGAACCTCCTAATGTGCCAATTATGAAAGAGTTAAAACAAGCACAACAACAACTGAGCAAAAAACTGAAACAGACTTCCAAACCTAAATAATCATCTATGAAGTAGTACAGAAAACACATCAAGTAGTGCACAAAACACATATCATTAACAAAACAACTCCTGGAAATGATAAAGATTAGCAACACATGCCTTCTGGAAATGTTTAAACATGCAGCCAAATAAAACTAATTTAAAAGTAGCCCGAATCATAAAGTAGTTTATGCTGGAAAACAAAATTAAAAACAGTGAAATAAACACGAATGCAACATACACCTATCTATTACTCCATAATTGATCCGTTATCATAGTGCGGAGTGTGTCGCCCCGCCGTGCGTCGTCTACCCCAACCAATGGTGTAGGATCCTCCATTTGTTCATCTTGAGAGTCAGGTTCCAATGCCGAGTTGAAATACAAATTATTTCCTTGGTGCATCTTTATGAAGTTATGGATCACACAGCATGCTACCGCGATGTGACATTGCACTTTGTAAGGATAAGGAGTCGCCTGTTGAAGAACTTTGAAACGCCTCTTCAATATGCCAAACGCCTTTTCAACGACATTTCTTAATTGGGCATGCCTATGATTGTATAGATCTCAAGGTCCGCGATGTGTACGCGCCCGTGCATTAACATCAAACTGGCTCAAGTGGTATCGCTCCCCTTTATAAGGCGCAAGAAAACGATCGGTATTTGCATAATGAATCAACTAAATGGAATTTCCCTAACAGACAATTAGAAAAACACCAAGTTTAAGGTTAGGTGATCAAAATACTAGCTTTTTTTAACAAAACAATTGAAGAAAAAAAACATACCTTCAGGAACCGTGAAACCCCCGCTTTCACAACACCAACGCAGCACCCTCATGTCCGCTGCTGAACCCTCCCATTCAGTACATACAAATAAAAATTTGTGGTCAAAGGAGCAAGCTGCCATCATATTCTGGGATGTAAACCCTTTGTGACAACGATAACGCGCTTGCTTACCCTTTCTTACAACAACTGGTATATGTTTGCCATCAATAGCCCCAATTGCATATACAACAAGAGTCTTTATACATGTTACAGGATATGTGGCAAAAGACACGAGTACTCCTAGTTTAGATAGGGTAGGAGAGAACTCCTAACCTAGGTTTTTCAGCAAATTAAATACTGTAATTCCATGAACGTGTGCTTTTTCTTCAAATTCTTTGGGCTTAATAGCATTATAGCTCTCAATGCAAAACGCAACACAATTTTAGCATCAGAAGTATCATATCGACACTGATATCAGCTTTGTCGAATATTAATTGTATACTATATATGGTTGAATTGTGCCTATAGTTGGTTGCTAGTATATATTGAAGGGAATAGTGAAGATCCAACGATCAATATTAGAATAAATTTGCAAATTAAATAGTTATTCTCTAAAAATACAACGAAATCTGCTTTTATTTTTGAAAAAGAATTTGATCAGTTTCATGTTGTCTGTGTGATGAACAAATGAATAGAATAGTCAAATAATCGTGCCGTATTCAAAAGATATGTCCCCACATGTCTCGATCCTCTTCTAAAGAGATATACTTTTCACCAAAGCTAGCGAGCAAATTAAGAAGAATCAAGTAAAACAAAAAAAATATGTTCTAAAGAAACTATATATTAATCTTATTGTAAGTTTGATTGTCAAAATAATATATTTGATAATAGACTATAAGTTATAGTCAATTTTTTGTGTTTGGAAGGTAGGAGTTTAATTTATTTCTCCATTAGCATTCAGGATATGTACTCAAAAAAAAAAAAAAAAAAAATGACACTACATAATTCTTGAAGGAATCTCTAAATCATGAATCCTAAACTATCAGTTGATGAAGAAGATATAGTTAGAAAAAGAAGGCAAGCAATTGATGTAGTCTTCTTGCTCATGCCGTCGGTCTACGCCGTAGAGACGGTGAAACCCAAATCGGCGGCAACCAACTGCGAGGACCATCAATTGTGTCTATGCTTCTTTCGTCTCTTTTTATGAGAAAAGAAATGTCTTGGTTTTCCAAGTTGCAAATACCTGAATCGTCGCCACAGCTACAGAAGAAGAGGTTCAACAGGAAGCACATATTCTTACTGAAATAGACATGGTTTGCTTTCAGCTTCAGCCTGCGTACGTCTGCGGCGGAGACCGAGACAGACGAGCCGGCGCCCACGAACAATGCACGGCCACCCAGGCTCGCCAGGGTCATCTTACTGCGTCGTTCTTGGTGATCCATTTCTGCTTCATAGATTTTGATATGCGTGGTGCGACGGCTGTGGAAGCTGTGGTGCCTCGACACGTACAGAAGGCCACTGCCGCCGCCGCCTCCGCCGTCGTCGTCTACATCATAGGCCGCCAGGTGGCCCAAGATGTCAATCGAGTGAGGATCCAAGACGAAAGTTGTAATCTCCTCGGAGCCAACGTGGATCTCAACGAGTTGCAGATGAGGCTGGTCTCCGTAGGCCGTTGCGAGGAGCCTCATTCCGCGGGGATCGAACATGACATCGTAGTAGTAGTAGTAATGGTCCTGATTCCCGAAATAGTGCCACTTGCAGTCTCCAACTCTTGTGAATATCAGCCTCCGCTCGAACGCCAGGAAGAGGATGGCGACCACGACTAAGGCAGTGCCGTCAGCTGGGTCTTATAAACAGAAAAAATTAAGTTAAGTATTGGCAGAGTCAAGTAGTAGTATCACCTTAAACGGGTGGAATAATATGTTATCCCTTATTTTAGAATGAATGCCAACATTACTGTTAGGCATTTGGATGTACTCATGCCTAAGTGCCACAACACCACGCAAAATACTATTAAAATACCTACCAATTGTCTCCCCTGAATGTTGAAAAGTCTCGGCTAAAACTCTATTTGTTACTCCATGACCTACAGCAAATAGGAAGATCCCAAGCTGTTCATCTGCCGTCAAATGCCGACTACCTTTTAGCAAACCCTTCGCAACCAATTCATCTCGAAGTATTATAAAAGTGGTCATGCGAAAAATTTGATACCCTCGATCAGGATGGCCTCGTAAAATATCCATAATGACTTGATGCCCGGTGAAAGGTCTTGTTCGACAAGGTTGCTTGTACAAGGTATTACGAAATTGAATTTGTCCTTCTTTTATCATAACAGCTAGCACTTCCTCCCAATAGTCTTCTTCGTCATCTAGAAATGTCATTAATTCAGCGCTAGTTGGAGAAGTGAAAAATTGCTGATTGATTAAAGATGCCATATTTGCAAAATTGAAATGATACACGATTAGTTCAAAGGCAAAATAGAAAGTTTGTAAAAGTAATGTTTAATAATATAGTGTTGGTTCAGTTAGATAAGGTTGGAGTAGAAAATGATGGCTGCAGTGGGTTAGCTCACTGCCACCCTATCATGATCACTTGTAA
Organism: Tillandsia fasciculata; assembly: GCA_029168755.2. Lineage (NCBI taxonomy): Eukaryota > Viridiplantae > Streptophyta > Magnoliopsida > Poales > Bromeliaceae > Tillandsia > Tillandsia fasciculata. The sequence continues at coordinate 3,482,295 of CM054945.1, forward strand.
CCTTATCATGCATCATCGCCATACGTATATTTTATGATGTAGTGTTGGCTCAGTTATAAAAGAGTTTAGGAGAAAATAATGGCTGCAGTTCGATAGACGACTGCCATCCTATCATGATCACCTACAAACCTATTACGCATCATCGCCATCTTTACCTTTGCATCCGACCCACTTTTTATTAGCATTAGATAGCAACCGTAGAAACCGAACAATGGGTTGTAGCTCTGCATATAGGTGCAAAATTAAAGCATGGAATGAAGCATGGATGGAAGCTCTGCATATAGGTGCAGTAGTTCAATAGGTGCAGAATTAAAGCATGGTTTGAAGCATGTAAAGCATTGTAAGCTCTGCACCTATATTAAAGCATGGGTTGAAGCATGGATTGAGATAAAGAAGTAACGCATTGTAAGGTCTTCATAAAGGTGCAGAATTAAAGCATGGATTGAAGCATGGAGTGAACAAAATTAAAGAAGTAAACAATTCTAAGCTCCGACAACAGGCTGCAGTAGAAAGCATGGATTGAAGCTTACTAAAATGAAATAAAGAAGTAAAGCATTGTAAGATCTTCATATAGGTGCAGATTTGAAACTTAAAAAATTGTAATAAAGAAGTAAAGCAATGTAAGCTCTGCATATAGTGCAGTAGATGCATGGGGATTGAAGCATGGAGTGAAGATCTCCATATAGGTGTTGTAGTTCAATTAGTTGCAGAATCAAAGCATGGAGTGAAGCATGTACACCATAACTAGCTCTGCAACTAGATTAAAGCATGGATTGAAGCATGGGTTCAAACAGGCTGCTTCAATCCATGCTTCTACTGCACCATAGTAAAGCATGGATTGATTAAGTAGGATGCAGTAGAAAGTATGGATTGAAGCTTACTAATTGAAATAAAGAAGTAAAGCATTGTAAGATCTTCATATAAGTGCAGATTTAAAACATGGAGTGAACATAATTAAGAAGTAACCATTCAAAGCACTGGAAACAGAATAAAGTAGAAAGTATGGTAAGAAACTTAAAAAACTGTAATAAAGAAGTAAAGTAATGTAAGCTCTGCATATAGGTGCAGTAGATGCATGGGGATTGAAGCATGGAGTGAAGATCTGCATATAGGTGCTGTAGTTCAATTAGTTGCAGAATCAAAGCATGGAGTGAAGCATGTACACCATAGTAAAGCATGGATTGATTAAGTAGAATGCCGTAGAAAGCATGGATTGAAGCTGACTAAATTGAAAAAAACAAGTAAAGCATTGTAAGATCTTCATATAGGTGCAAAATTTAAACATGGTGTGAACAGATGTTAAGAAGTAAACCATTCTAAGCTCTGGCAACAGAATTAAGTAGAAAGCATTGATTAAAACTCAAAAAACTGTAATAAAGAAGTAAAGCAATGTTATCTCTGCATTTAGGTGTAGTAGAAGCATGGGGATTGAAGCTTACACAACTGTAATAAAGAAGTAAAGCAATGTTAGCTCTGCATTCAGGTCTAGGAGATGCATGGGGATTGAAGCATGGATTGAAGCTCTGTATATAGGTGCTGTAGTTCAATTAGGTGCAGAATCAAAGCATGGAGTGAAGCATGTACACCATAACTAGCTCTGCAACTAGATTAAAAGCATGGAGTAAAGCATGGATTGAAGCATGGATTCAAACAGGCTGCTTCAATCCATGCTTCTACTGCACCATAGTAATTGATTGAGTAGAATGCAGTAGAAAGCATGGATTGAAGTTTATTAAATTGAAATAAAGAAGTAAAGCATTGTAAGATCTTGATATTATTTTCAGATTTTTAACATGGTGTGAACAGAAGTTAAGAAGTGAACCATTCTAAGCTATGGCAACAGAATTAACTACAATGCATGGATTGATTCTTGCTAAACAGAAACACTGAATTAAAGCATTGTAAGCTTTGCATATAGGTGCAGAAATAAAGCATGGATTGAACAGAATTAAAGAACTAAACCATTCTAAGCTATGGCAACAAAATTACGTAGAAAGAATTAAGTACAAGCTGACTAAAGTGAAATTCAGAATTAAAGCATTGTAAGCTCTGCATATAGGTGCAAAAAAGCATGGATTGAAGCATGGATTAAAGCTATGCATATCAGTGGAGAGTGCATAAAGACAAATAACAACAGGCTATAAAGACAAGTACAAGTAGTAGAGAACAAGATGATAAATTGCTAAACTATACAAGCAAGGATATTGGAGTGCAGAAGCAAGCAACTATCTGCAGTCCACTAGCTGAAGATAGAATCAGTAGCGAATGTAATTAAAAAGGTGAAGCACAAAAGCAACGTATAAAGCAGAGCAGATAAGCAAACAAACTGCCAACACTCTACATTCAATGTTAGATGTAGAAGGATTGTAAAGAATGATGGCTGCAAGCTATTCATACAAGCTTGCCCCAAACCATTCCATCCTAACCTCCTCCTTACCCATTATTAGTATAGATAGATCAAGTGCATAAACAGCAGCTGGGCTGTTCGTCCCAATAGTATGTTAAATCATCAGGTAAAAAATGCTTAGCTCACAAAAAAGCGAAAGAATGAAAAGATGGAAAAATATCTAATGGCAAAACCCATAAGTAGGAGGCCCGAAATTAAGAGGTTGCTCTGCCGAGTAGGAGGACATTGCACCCGCTAAAAAGCAGCATAATGCTGGGCTCAGGAGTGTTATGTTTAGGTTAGAATGGTGGCTGCAAAGTGTCAAATTAATCCCTGCCTCCCTACCATTCAAACCTAAACAGCATCATTGCCAAAAAACTTACAACAGCAAAAAAGGTCAGCAAAACTTTCACCAAGAGACGCGACACAAAAACAGCAACTACGCAAAAATCATTAAAGATCTTCAAAGAGGTGTCAGCAAAAGTATAGCCCAGTTGCATACATATTATAGATTACAAACTGCATGATCAACTTGACAAAATTCCAGCAGGTAGGTAGAATAGAAAATGCAAGTTTGTAGGGAATTAGTACTACAGAGTTAAGCAAAGGGTGGTAGCACTAGTATAGGTGGTCATAAGTCCATATACATACTTAACATAAAAACACTGGCCGCACCTTGCCATAGGCCTAACAAAACATCGCCAAAATATCCAAAAACAGTTAATTGCTAATCAAGGCCACAAAATGCCAAAAAGGCATAGGTGAGCATGAGTTATCTAGAGAGGAGGGAAGGAAGGTCCATCAGTGCGTTGGAAGCTTATTTGACGCTCAATCCACATATATAGGATGTCGCCGCTTAAGGACAGGAAGATGGATCTGTTGCGTTCATCTTTCAGCGCTTCACACGCAGAGAGGATAGCTTCAAGAGAGAGACCAGGGACATCATTTAATTGGGTCATACATTCCTATATAGAGTGCACCTTAGGACGCGCGTCAAGCTCACGTTGCAACATACACTCGGCAATGTGCAGTTGTTTTTTACTGAGTTCTACAAGCTCATTGATACTATCAGGGGTGCCATCAACGCGTCCTTTGCGGCTAGATGTTGGTGTTGTCTTGCGTGAAGGAGGGGACGAGCGACGTCTCTTGCCAGAAGAGGTATGACCAGAGGCACTACTTACAACTGGAATAGGCCTCTTGCCAGGAGTAGGTGTTGGCGAGCATGATGTGGTGTCGTGGACTTCATCATTTCGTGGTGACTGTGGCATAGGTACTGGTTGAGCATTTGAAGTTTGCCCAGGTCCGCAGGCCTCAAGTAATGTTTTTTGGATTTGTTTATACAGTGCCGTTGTGCCTGGAGAAGACGAGGAAGTACTGCGAATGTCCTCACTTGGCAGCCCCGTTGAAAAGCCATGCCTCCCCGTTGCAGTTGTCTTTTCCGACAAGAACTCAATGACATGATATGCAGGGAAGGGTTTATCCTTGCATCTTGCATAAGCCGGATTTTCCTACATAAGTATAGGTATGATTAAGTAGTAAAATGTATAAATGAAATATTACAGTTAATTACAAAGGAAAGAAATATAGTCACTTACAGAAATCACGGTGTCCCAAGCAATCGAATCACCAGCGGTCGGAATATTGCGATCATAGTCCCACCCCCACCCGCTCTTGTTAGCTAATGTTTGGTACATAACAAATTGGCGCTTCAAAACTTTCAGGCGATTTTGTAAGTGACTTTTGAGATAACTGAGTTTTGTTCGCTCATTAAAATCATGAACAATTTGGTTCCAAGCCAACGTTGTAAAACTTCCATTAACAAAATTACCCATAACATGCTCCTCAGTCATCAAGTTCAACATTGCTGAGTCCATAATATCGGTCCAATTTCCAGAGCGTATTCTACTTTTTGAGGTATCATGGCCATGTATCTCAAGGCTTTGGGTATCAGTTGAGGCAATATCGATTATGTCAGCAGGTTTTTGGGTAATACGCGGAGCCGGCTTGTTTTGAGGTGCCATCTGAAGGAAAAGTTAAATTTTTCGCACAAGATGAAATCCATTAGATAAGATTAGGGGCTAGTATAGCCTATATTTTTATCGATGCTTTCTACTGCTTCAATAACTTGCAAGAGCACAATTTAATACTATATTCTTTTTGGCAATACCTGAAGTAAAATACTTTGCCGAAAATATGGTATGTTCTCATACAAAGTAAGATAGTTTATGGCAGAAGCCACATTGCTCAGCAATAATGGGTCATCATTTGTATCACCATGACAGCTACATAGAAATTAATCTACACCTCCAAGCTATGAATATATCCGAAATCCACTATGCACCATTGCTAAAAAAACCCATGAAATAGCAACAAGGTACTGCTGAACTGAAATTTGGAAACCTCACCTCTGCAGGATTGAAAAAAGAAAAGCTGCTGGAAAGCAGGGGATCTGAGTAGGAAGCAAGGAACAGTAGTCCTATATCTTTTTTTGCCTCAAGGGGTTGAAAAGAAGAATAGTGGATATGTATTTAAGGGGTTGGGAGCATGACTTACCTGTGCAGGTGGAAGGAGATAATCGAAGTATCTCACTGCGACTTGACAACTCAAGCTGACATGAAGTTTGGCAAATATATCTCACATTTTCTCAAAAATACCTACTGCTCTCCCGTGGGTTGATATCACCTCACATATAAATACAGAATTTACAGCAAATACATTTCATCTGGTAGGGGTTGGTGAGAGGAATGAAGAAGAAAGCTTTTGAATACCATACCTTTTGACTTAAGCAAATTTTCACTCACAGGTCAAGGGCCGCCGAACTCAGTAGGTTAGATAGGGCATTATGAGGGAAGATGATGAAGATCTTGCGTTGGGAAGGTGCGACGACGATCCAAAGCGGTGGTGTAAAGATAACAAAAAAACAGCAAGAGCTCCCTAGGAAAGAGAGTTAGCAGGGAATCCGCTTTGAATAGAAGGCGTCGAGAGATGACCACTTCGGTAGGTCAGTATTAAGTGCTAAAATGGAGTAAATAGGAAAGAGGGAGAGTGCGCGAGCGAGCGAGAGACAGAGCGCAAACGATAGAGAGAAGAGTCTTCTGTACAGGGTGGTTGGAAAATTGAAGACCAGTGGGAAGATAGGGTTTTGGTTGTTGCAGTGATGAAATCGTTTGAAGAGGGAGATGAGGAAAGGATTAAAGGTGATATGGTCAAGGCGATATGCTCGAGGGCTGGCGGGCACGGTAGCCAAGAAATATTTTACTGCTGTTGCCCCTAGGATAAAAGAGCTGAAAAATTAAATTCCAGGATGAGTGAGGAATACTTATTACCTGGTAATTCTGGAATACCTAGAATTACCCGGTTTGACTAGAATAGGTTATTCTCACATATTATTTTTATGTTTGGCAGAATTATAGAAATAAATGTTGTTATTCCCCTATAATTCTGTTACCAAACAGGGCCTAAAGGTTTAGAAGCAAGTTTATCCGTTTCTTTTAGTAAGTCTAAAGTATACTTCCTTTGAGAGAGAAAAATTCCCTTCTTCGATCTTGCGACCTCGATGCCAAGGAAGTATCTCAATTCACCAAGGTCCTTGATATCAAACATAACTTTTAACCATTTCTTAACATCATCTATTACCTTTTGATTATCACTTGTGAGAATTATATCTTCCATGTAGATAAGCATGATGGCGGTGCTTGTCCCTTCATTCTTAACAAACATTGGGTAGTCATCAGAATTTCTTAAAAAGCCAATACTTGTTACAACTAAACTTTATTTTTCAAACCATGCTCTTGGAGGTTGCTTTAATCCGTAAATTGATTTTCTTTATCGGCAAACTAAGTCACGCTCCCCCTCTCTTGGATATCCAGGAGGTATTGACATTGTAGACTTCTTCTTGTAGTTCTCCATATCAAAAAGCATTTTTTACGTCGAGTTGGTAAAGTGGCCAATCTAAATTAACAGTGACTAAAAGAAGCACTCTAACCGAACTCATTTTCGCTACAGGTGCAAAAGTTTTCTTATAGTCAGCACCATATATATGAGTGAATCTCTTGGCTACAAGATGTGCCTTGTAGCGCTCAATACAGCACCTATTTGGATGATACTTAATTTTATAAACCCATCGGCAACCAACAAGTTTTTTACCATTAGGGAGCAAGGCTAAGTCCTATGTATGATTTTTTTTCAAGAGCATTTAGCTCTTTCATTCCTTTTCTCCACTCAGGTTGCGTAATTGCCTTGGCATAACTAGTAGGTTCATTAGTGCCATCAACAGATGCAACAAAGGATTTGAATTTGTTAGAATAAGTATGATAGGAAAATATAATCTTCAATAAGATAGGTAACTTTAGGTGCACTTCTTCCTTTACGCAAAGCAATAGGTAAGGAATCATGTTCAGGTACTAAAGGAATTTGACTACTTGAATTGGAATTGCTATCAGAGCCCAACTCTAAGGATGCCGACTGGTGAGGAGGCGATTTCGATGAGCTATGACTTGCTTGATCAGCATCTATGCCTTGATTGTCAATGTGAGGTAGTGATAATCTAGAAGGATCATGATCTTCGAAATGAGGAGCAGCAGAATGATCGTTAGATGTCTCTAAATTAGAATATAGAGGGAAGTATTGGGAATGATTTAACAACTCCTCTCGAGATGTAGCAGAATTCAAGGAACTATCTTGTTTTTCAACATAATTAAGGATTGGACTCAGAAAATTGTACATCATGTATCAAACAGGGTATACCCCGGTTTAATCAAAAAAAAAAAGAAGAAAATTGTACATCACGAGAAATATGAGTTTTCCTTTTTTTGGGGATCATAACACTTAAAACTTTTTTGAGTTGTAGAATAACCAAGAAAAATGCATTTGATAGGCTTATGATCAAAGCTTATCTCTACGTTGTTCAGAGACATGAACAAAACATGAGCACCCAAAAACACGAAGATGAGTAATTGATTGTTTTTTATTAGTTAAACATTCAATTAGAGAAATATCTTTAAGCACAATAGTTGGCAATCTATTTATAATATAACATGATGTCAAAACAGCATCAAGCCAAAAAATTCTTGGAACATTCATTTGAAAAAGTGAAGATTTAGCTACTTCCAAAAAGTGTCGATTTTGGCGTTCAGCGATACCATTTTGTTGCGATCTAGCAGGACATGTCGTTTGATGCAAAATGCCATATTCACGTAAATAACTAGTAAAAGTTTTGTTCACATACTTAGTTCTATTATCAGATCTAAAAATCTTAAATTTTGCATCAAACTGAGTTATAACCATTTTATGAAAAGTTTTGAAAGCATCAAAAGCTTCATTTTTTGATTTCAACAGGTACACCCAAAGCATGTGTGAATAATCATCAATAAAACTAATAAAATATTTATGACCAAAATATAAGTCAACAAATGCATATTTCCAAACAACAGAGTGAATTAAATGAAAAGGAGAATCACATTAATTTTGACTTCTTTGATAAGGCACATGATGCTGGTTAGAAAGGAAACAAGTTTCACAATTATTAAACGAAGGTTTTAGAATAGGAAAAATAACATAAAGAGCTGATCAGATGGGTGACCTAATCGAGACCGCCATATCTCTTCCTAATTATCTTTACTATGACTAATTAGAACATAAGCACTTTGATCCAGTAAGTAAAGTCCATCTTTTTCGCGCCCCTCATCAATCGTCTTCCTCGTTGTCAGGTTCTAAAAAACACAATGATGAGAATAAAAAGTTATGGAACAGTTGTGAGATTTTGTTAACTTGGTAACAAATAGCAGGTTTGATAGGAATGAGGGAACAAATAAAACAAATGATAAGTTGATAGAAGGAGATGCGTCAACACATCCAATTCCATGAATTGGATCATGTGAACCATCGGCTAAGTTTACAAAATGCTGACCAATATCTGGTTGCATAGAAGAAAGATTATTAGAGGTTCCTGTCATATGGTCTGTTGCACCAGTGTCAACAATTCATGTTGCTGGAGATGAATCTACTAGATGTGCTTAGGCAGATTTACCTATTTTTGAGGGGAGCAAACATGTGTGGAGGACGACCTTTGCTTTGTGTATGCAACTATGCATCAAGAAATTCAGCTAATTTCTCCAATGACATTGGAACGTTTGATTCCTTTGATCACTTGTAATGTTGGCTGTCGGTAGCTCTGTAGGACGACCATATAATTCCCAACATCTCTCTTCCACATGACCCAATTTATTACAATGAGAACATCGTAGGTAATCACCAAATCCACGCCCTCTGCCACGGCCTCATATCCACGATCTCCACGACCTCTATTAGTGGCAGTATTAGAAAAAAAGGTTGAGTGCTCCATAGTAGATTGCTCAGTTGGCTTCATAACAACTCTTCTCTTTTCTTCTCTTCGGAGAAGTGCACAAACATCATTGAGAGAAGGTAGCTTAGATTGCATAAGGATCTGACTTCGAATTGCTTCATAATCAGAGTCAAGGCTAGCGAGCATTTAAAAAATATGATCTTGTTCAATCCTCTTCCGAATAACTTTGGAAATTGGGGAAATTCGAGTATAATGGCTTAGTTCTTGCCACATACCACAAAGGGTCCCAAGATATTCGTTAAAGGCCTTATCTCCTTTGTGAAAACGAGCGATTTCTTGTTTTAACTGATAAGCACGAGCAATGTTATTTTTTACAGAGTACATTTCAATCAATTGTCTTCCAAACTTTGTATGCAGTTTTAAGAAAAAGAAGACCATCTCTGACATGACATTCCATGGAATTAAATAACCACGACATAACTAAATCATTATTTGACTTCCATTCATCATATTTTGTATCATCAATAGAGGGTTCTTGCATTTTAGTTTGAATTTTCCACTCAAAAAAGTGTAGTTTATTGCGACCATGGTAAGAAATTGTTCCCATTTAATTTGAAGGGCATGATTTGCAAGCACAGATTTTCGGGCGCACCGTGAACTTCTCACACCATTACAGCCCTACTTCCACTAGGTGGAGTTGACGCCATTTCCTAAGGCCTTCGAGAACTCAACAATCAATACGTGCAGAATCTGCACTGAATATGCTATTGTTTACAAAGACCAAATACAATAGCTAAATGCAAAGGATAAACTCTGCTCTAATACCATGTGAACTTCATTCAAAGATGAAAAATTAAAAGTAGAAGAAATTTGAGGAGAAAGATTGTAAATTTTAGATCAATTTTCTTGAACAATATTGTTCATCTTGGTACATAATATACTGGTAACGAAAGTATGGAAATACAATCAATGGAAATTAAGTCTGGAAGTACAATCAATGAAAATTCTATATATAGGAAACAATTAAAAAACAACCATATTCTTTGATATTCTTTAATCCTCCTTGATTTCTTTGCCGATATGTCAATCAAATATTCTATCCTTCTATGGCGATCAATTAATCAAGAATTCTAACATCTTATGATGCCTATAATGTAGTATCCAATTTTTTGGCTTGTATTCTTTTGCTTTTCCCATTGAAATCATTTATTTACTCTGAGGAGAAAGAAGCTTTTATTTCCTAATCCATTGGTGATGTTGATTTTTCTAACATTTTTTCCTTGGTTAATATTGGAGATCCTAATATTATGGATTATTAGTTTCTTGAGTGAATGAATTTTGACTTATAAATTCTATTCTTTTCTGAAGTAATTTAATTAGTTTTACAATGAGCTAAGTCAGTAACTGTGTTTTTCAACTCTTACTTTGTTTTGAATTGTCTTGGACGCTGTCATACTTTTAGATCTTTTAGGCACATAATAATTTGCAAGCTCAATTTTGCATAAACAAGCATGCAAATATTTGTTTACTGAGATAGAATGGCCAAAACAAATATTAGTTTTCGTGCATATTGGTTGTGCTAATGAAGAGACTTATCTTAAGAAAACATTTGTTTGATCAGTGAGCAACTTGAAAAAGAGGTGGGTGTGAATTCGTGAGCAATTGAAAAAGTGACTGCCCCATTTAATCATTGCACAATTACAAATATTAAAATATCATTCAGAAGTCTAGAAAGACCTAGTGCGAAAATTTGAATATCCAATCTATGGTGGTTGACCGTCCTGGCCAATTGCTGTGGAAATAATTAGATGGTTGAGGGATAAAAAAATTTCTTTTGTTGGTCAACCATCCTGACATAACTAGGATTAGAGGTTGGCCATCCCGATTGATCAAATGTGCTTCTGACTTATTTCAACAGCTCCTTGCCATCCCGATTGATCAAATGTGCTTCTGACTTGTTTCAACAGCTCCTTCCAGGCAAACTTTATCAAATTTGAAACTAATTTTGGCGCATGAGCAAGTAATGAAACGAGAAGATAGTTAAAAGTTGAGAGAGTATGTTAATAGAATTCAAGTTGCGTAAATTTGAGCAGAATTCTTAGACTTATCTAAAAATCCATCTTTACATCAAAATCTATCTGAAATTTAAAATTTTGATCTCGTATAATTTCTAGCGTCCCTCTCATCTGTTTGCTTGGACGTTAAGGCTCTCAAGTCCTTCTTGATGCGTCCTTTCTCTTACTTGTTTTATTGATTTTGTTGCGAACGACCAGCACCAAACACCCAGTTAGGGAAGAAAAGCAAATAGAATCAAGAGTAAAGAGAAGAAAGGAAGAGAAGAAAAGAAAATGAAGAGAACAATGAATTTATGTGGCTTGGGTCTGATGCCTACATCCATGGGTGTAGGAGCGAAGATTCCATTATAGTGAATAATTGGATTCAAAAAGACGACAAGCTTGCAGAAAACTTGGCCTTAGAACTTCGTGTTCTCCACGTGATTAATACTTCTTATGAAATGGGGCATAAATACCATATAATCAATTCCAAATATGAAAGGAGCAAAGATTCCATTATAGTGAATAATTGGATTCAAAAAGACGACAAGCTTGCAGAAAACTTGGCCTTAGAACTTCGTGTGCTCCACATGGTTAATACTTCTTATGAAATGGGGCATAAATACCATATAATCAATTCCAAATAGATTCAATTAATGAAACTCGTGAATATAAGGTTGAATCCGCTATTTATAGTCTGAAAATGTACGAAGCGAAGACAAATGAACATGCTGCTGTACCAATGCGTGACCTGTAATACAAACCATCTCTGCCTTGAGCGTAGCTTTGTGTCTTCTATGTTAGGATTGATTCTTCTCTGCAAATTGTAATCCAAATCTGTGGTCGCTGAATCCAGATTTTCTTCCATGGGTTGCCTGAAAATCTCCTAAAAGTTTCTGTAAGGACTCGAGGACTTATTATCTAGGCTTAACCAATTATCCTCGAGAGCATTGTTTACAAATTTGCTCATAGAAAGAAGGAATCTGCTTTCACAGTCATTATTGATTGGATCTTGTTTGGCTAAGCTATGATGGGCAAACTTCCAAGTAATCAAGTTTGAATTGTCGATTGATCTAGCTATGTTTGTTTGGCAGTCTAAAAGGATTCAACTTGACCGTGATGGCTTGAACTTTACATCTGCCATCATCTGATGGAAGTTGGTGAATATTTTGTAAATGTAGATCTAGTTTGATTGACCGAACAATGTTATTGAGCACATAATATTGAAAACTTTTGATTTCTCCGACTAGGTTGATTAATCAGAGTATCAAACCGTGCAAAATATTAGAATTTAACAGAAGTAGGGCTAATTGCCATTGATCTTAGTTAGGGATTAATAGATCACAGTTGGAAATCCTATATCATGTGCATCTTAGCTCTAATCCAATGTATAAGAGTGTGTTGTAAGCATGGTTGTTTAAAGGGCGAGTCCATTTTGTATAATGAAACTAGTTGCAGGGATGTTAACTGATATAGATACCTGATATTTTTACCTAATTTTGAATCTGAATGAGCCAGATTTAACCAAAATTAGATAGGAATGAATTCAATTATGTGAGCAACAATCCAGAATCTGGCAGGTTCAGTTTTGATTATGGTTTTTGCTAGTATCCGAACCAAACCCAAGTACGAAACTGCACCTGAATCCAAACCCTGATACAAACCATTCTCTAGGGCTTGGTTTAAAATATTTCATTGAATAATTGTGTTCAGTTTCTAGGATTCACATATGACTTTTTTGAAGTGGGTTCAGTTTTGATTTTGGATTTCTAAAACTGTTTGATTTTGGTTATGGTTTTGGGTTTCCGGTGTTGTATTTTGGTTTTAGTTTCAGGTTTTCTAAAAATCACCCTGAATCGGACCTGTTCACATCTGTAACCAGTGTCCAAAAGTCTTCTTCAATCTTGTTTCTTTGCCTTTTGACACTGAAAGTAAACGTGCGTGCAGTGTAATGGAATTTTCAACACATAAGAAGACCAGCAAAATGACTGTAACAGGTTTCAGATCCTCTGTTTGGTACATAACTACATTTACTACTTGCATAGTTGAATAAGACATTACATAATATATAAACACCATTCTAAACTTGACAGATTGGTGATTCAGTACTGATAAACATAACATTAAAATGAAAACTATTCATACTTGTTAATTGTAGTAATTGATGCTCAAGGAGTATCAAGCTTTTCAGAAAACCATCCTCACAACATCAAAAGAAAACTCCTGGATCAAAAGCTTCAAACTAGAAAACCTATGCAGTCTTTTAACTAGAAAAACTAAAAACTACTTAGTTGTCGCGTTTGATGTTTGAGGAGTATCAACCTTTTCTACTCAGAAGATGATGTGAGAAAATTATCCTCACTTGAGAAGTTTCAAAGTAAAATACACCTGCATCAAAGCTTCAAACTAGAAAATCTAGTAGTCTTCTACATTTTTGCGACTAGAGAAGCATATGTAATGTCAAGCTCTCCCGATCTTGAGGCTCTCTATGAAGCTCCTCTGGTTTTTGATCTTCCAACGAAGATAGTCAAGGTAGTCTCTAAAGCTGCTTTCTTTGTATCTTTTTGGCTGCTGCCCATCTAACAGCTCTTTGGCGGTGCTAACCTTCTCGTCAAGGGAAAGACTGTGAATGCTGGCTATTGAGATCCTTCTATTGTTGGGGTTGAGAACCGCTCTGTGGACTAGAGTCTTGAACTCACCATTACTCAGCACCTCTAGATGATCATTTATATGGACATGAAAGGCCCCGGGTTGGCGTGGGACTTCTCTCCAGCACTTGTCGTCGTGTTCCATGACCTCGAGGCCGTGGCAGTTTTGGTGCAGGATAGTTATGAAGCCATAATCAGAATGGGGAAACAATCCGACCATGACATCTGGCTGGGAAAACTGGGGATAACTATGAACTGCCAACATTTGCATGCCCTCATCGAGCTCCTTGCGCAGGTATGCCTGGCCCAGCCCTAAGCTTTCTAGTATTGCATCCATCAGTTGCAACGCTAGTATCCTAACTTCAATAGCATACGTTCCCATCTTTTTCCTGATCGAAAGCAACACTAAGCCCTATATGTTAGGATATATGTTTTCTCACAATTAATATATGAAAGAAAACATTGCCTTTCACTGTTGGGTATTAACTAGCATGTATATATATATATATATATATATATATATATATATATATATATATATATATATATATATATATATATATATACCTGTAACTTGGTGGCTCTGCGGGCCACAAATGGACCCAATCACCAAGAGGGTGAGCATAGTGCTTCAGGAAAGATCTTGCATTTCCGTTCTTTGTGCCCATCTCGTATCTAACCGGTCTGTGGATGTCATCTGATGCAAATTGTCCCTTAGCCTCTTTCGATAGTGCAAAGAACTCGGATGCAGCTTCAAGAGCACCCTTCATGACCGAATGGCTAACTCCATGGTTTACTACCTGTACAGCAAAACTAAATTTGAATTCTGTGTTACTCTCCACACATTTATAAATGTTGGTTGTTTATCGTTTTCTTTATCTCCAAGCAGCTACTGAACTTCTTATAAACTAGCACAGTGGCAATTAACTTTTAGAAAGTCAGCAGAAGCCTTTATACAGTTGGAGATTCTCTCTTATCATTTCTTGCTATTTGTGTCTTTATCGAAGTGCATTGTTATACTCTTTACAGTGAATAATTGCATGAGTTTATGTACAATTAAAAACCATTTACTCCGACCAATTTCTACTGCTGGAACATCTCAAGCTGATGATATTTTATTTACAGAATGTAGACATCTGGGTGGTATGTGATTGACGATTCCATGTTGGTGGTGTTGGTATCTTCAGCAGTCTCCTTTCTACAAGTACTGTTCTAATCTTAATCAACTGTTTCTGTACAATGAAAACCACTTAAACCAGTGCAGTTCCAGACTAGAAACATCTCAAGCTGATGCTATTTAATTTACAGAACATAAAAATTTGGTGGTAGCTAGCTAATTGACGGATGTGCATGTCAGTACTGTTGGCGTCTTTTGCAATCTTCTCTCTACAAGTTTGCCACATAAAATACCATGTGATGATGTGCTAATCGTAACCATGTGAATAGGTACAATGAAAACCATTTACACTGACAAAGTTTTGCAATAGAAATATCTAGACATCTTTTGTTGTACCTGATTGGCATCTTTGGTTGTACCTGATTGGCAGATTTGCATGTTGATGGTGTTGGTGTCTTTTGCAGCTTCCTCGCAACAAGTTTGGCTTCCTCTCAACAAGTTTACCACATAAAATATCATGTGGTGGTGTGCTAATTGAAAGCATGTATTTTTGTATAAAACCATTTACACCAACAAAGTTCTACAATGGAAACATCCGAAAGCTATGCTGTTTTATTTACAGAATCTTAACTTCTTGGTGTTGGTGGTGTACGTGTTGGCGGTGTTGGTGTTTTTCGAGGTTTCCTCTCTACAAGTTTAGTACATAAAATATATCATGTGATGTACTAATCTAATCATGTTGTTGTGTAGAGTGAAAACCATTTCAACAGCGAAGTTCTACAGCAGAAACATCTCAAGTTGATGCTGCTTTATCTACAGTAACCTAAACATATTGGTGAAGGCTGTCGACAGTTGTGCATGTTTGGCGCATTCTATTTATAGTCTCCTCTCTACAACTTTACCACATAAAATATAGAACGGTATTGTGCTGACATTAAGTAATCGTGTTTGCGTGCAATGCAAACCATATACAAAGTTCTGCAGCAGACACATTTTGAGTTGATGTTGTTTATTGCAGAACCTAAACATCTTGGTGATACACAATCGATGGATGCATGTGCATGTTGATGGCGCTGTCATCTTTCGCGGTATCCTCTCTACAAGTTTACCACATAAAATACCATACTGTGCTGTGCTAATTGTTATCATTTCTCTTCTATCATCTGCAGAAAGTGTTGAAAGTGTATACTGAAACACGCTCGCCGACTGTTTCATCATCACGAATGCAGAGAAAGTTTCATTCCAGTGGTAAATTTTGCGGCATGCAGCAAACAGCTAAGATGTGCTAAGCTGTCAAGACATAACCATCTGCAGAGCTAATGTGAAGCCAAGAAAGAAAAGAAATGAACTTACCTGGAAATATCCGTGTTTCCGGCACGCCCTAGCGATGTCTTTGAGCACAAGAGGCCTGTGCGTGGAATTGTGGTTAAGCCTGCTGAGGTCGACAATCGGTATATGCGTCAGTTTAGATTTAGCTCGTAACGGAATTGGAGAAGGGTTGCTCCGCCGCAGGGCACTCATGGTTGCTGCTACTGCTTCTGCTTCTGCTTCTATTCTACAGAAGTGTGCATTATATGAGGCCTATGCACAATTTTCAGTTGGGGTGGGGATATTTATAGGCTTGGTGAGTTAGCTTTCTATGCATAATAAATGTAGCCACTAACTTAGCATGTGGAGGGGAAAAACTTTGCATGTGGACCTCAAAGAAGCTGTGGGGAGAAGCTGTTGCTTTTGGGTTCAGGAGCTGATCACATGAGCCACCACTACCTTCCAAATAAGCCATTTTCATGTGTCCTTTTCGAATTTAACTGCCTTTCTATATCCAAAGGATAATTTTCTTTTTTTTTTTTTTTTTTTTTTTTTTTTTTTTTTATATTTTTTATTTTTTTTATTTTTTCCAGAAAGTGAGCAAGCTATCCACTTTGTTTTTTTCTTAAAAAAAGAAAAAAAGGAAAAAAAAAAGAGTAAATTCAATTAGAAATGCAAATTAATTAAACTTCGAATTTGGGGCTGTTGTCTATTTATTATGAGCTAAATAGGTTTAACTTTTTGTTTCGTGATAATAGGCCTAGGAGGTTAATAAGTTGATTTGGATGAGTTCAATAAGTTGACAATCCACAATAAATCTAATGACAAGAGATCTGACAATAAATTTAGGATTAATTACATTCGGCTCTCTGTAAACATATCGAATAGCAGATATATTCCTACAAAATTTAACTTTTTATATTTATTTTTTAAAAAATTCAACGTTATTCATATATATCCTACCGTCCATCTCGGGTAGAAAAATTTAGTTAACCATAAGATAAATACTTAATCTTAGTTAGTTAGTGAGATAAATTTACTTTTTTATCCTTCTAGACATTTTTGTATTATTTTAATAGTTAGGATTTTTAGAGGCATATTTTTGAAAGAGCAAAATTATCATTTCACATATAATCTGTTAAAAAATAAATAATAAACTAACTGTAATAAATTGGAGTGATATATATGAATAACTTAGGATTTTTGAAGGAATAAATATGAAAAAATTGAACTTTGTAGGAATATATCTGTTATTCGATTTGTTTACAGGGAGCCGTATGCAATTAACCCATAAATCTAATATTCAGATGGATTGAATCTAGTCGAAGTTCATGAGTGTTGTGGTTGAGCCATTAAGTATGCTAGATGCATCATTTTTATCAGCACGTGCTTTAGGGATGATTGGTATGCTTTCGATCTACGAAAGTTTTGATTTTTAACGGTCGAACTCTTAGGCTGTGTTTGGGAAGGGTATAAAGGGGGGATATCCCCCCTTTATACCCAAACAGAATTGGGATATCCCCGTTTGGGGATATCCCCCCCAAACGGGGATAACCCTGGTTCTGGGTTGGGGATATCCCACCCCAACCCTCCCCCCCCGGTATAACCCACTCTCTCTCTCTCTCTCTCTCTCTCTCTCTCTCTCGGTCCCTTCCCAAGGCAGTGCCTTGGGAAGGGCTTTTCCTTTTTTTTTTTTTTTTTTTTTCTTTTTTTTTTTCGTTTTTTTTTTTTTAGCTTCAGGATTTTTTATTTTTTATTTTTAATAAAAATTTTTTAATTATAAAAAATATTTAAATTTTATATTTAAATTTTAAATATTAAATTTTAATTTTTAAATTTTAAATTTTTTTAATTTTATATTTTAATAAATTATATATTTTATAAATTTATAATTTTAAAAAATAATATTAATTTTAAAATTATAAAATTTATATAAATTTTTATAATTATTTTAAAATTTATATAAATTAAAAATTAAAATTTTTACTTCTACTTAAAATATTTA